>JACEII010000010.1:8121624-8366284 GCA_014332785.1 Antheraea mylitta
AGTCCGATTTGTGTCGCCGCACGCTTCGGACGTGCGCTCCGTTCTCAAAAGTGACCGTTATTTTACGAAGTTTTTCGCGCGTTTTTTCGGTCCGATCTCCGGCTGCGTGCTTCGTGCTTCGGCTTCGATCGCGTAGTCACTTTTGAGTCGCCGCGTTTTTTGTCCGGCTTTCGTATTGAAGCAGTGATATCGATCGTAGGCGCTCCATTCTTGAGCGTATCAAACTGCACTTGTCAGTGCAAACCCGGGCTGCAAGTCCAGTCGTCTGGCCAACCGCCGGAAACCTCCCGGTGCATGTGCATGCAACGGGTAACGGCCAAGCCGAGGTGTGCCGTGCATGCACCCTTGAGCTAGTTACCATTATAAAATCGGCTGAGTGCCTTAAGCGCTCGCCTTAGTAGTCCGGTGAAGCTGTTAAGACCTTGCTAGGTCAACAGCGTAGTCAGTTCGAGAAAAAAAAAAAGAAAAGAAGGATAGAGGAAGGGACGTGGGCCACCGGCTCTCTCACTGATCGAACGAAACACAACAATGCAAGCACTATTATTTCACGTCGGTTATCTGTGAGAGGGGTGGTACTACCCCGGAGGAGCCGATCCGATATTCCGATATTCCGATATTTTTTTATATCTTTAACTTGAGAAATAATTAGTTTTCCATTCTAACTTCTGTCCTCTATTTCGCCCCTTCAAGTTTTATCATCGCAACAAAAAATAACCTATGTCCTTCTTGTGTGTGTCTACGTTCTTTTTCTATGCCAAGATCTTATAAATATACCAGCGGGCTGAGCGGACGTTATCCTGACTTGAAAAAAAATCTAAAAGTCAGCATCAGCGTCACCCACAGGGTCCATTTCTGAATCTAAACCATTCTAGGGGTGCACTGGAACATGTACACAAAATTTCATCAAAATCGGGTCAACCGTTTAGGAGGAGTTCAGTGACATACACACGTACAGAACAAATTAATATATAAAGATAAATCGAATTTGGCTTCAAAATGCATATAGCAGAGTTACTATCGCATTAGTATGGATTTTAATATTTTGTCAAACAACTTACAACTCGATATGAAAGTGTACCTACAAGATTGTCCTATATAATATAATACAGACGGATACATTCTAACTTGTATGGCAATGATATTACCTTGGGTTATAATAAGTAGCACTTTCTTATCAGCGAACACCAGCTACCGGCTTTAATAAAGGCCACTGTAGTGTATCATTAACAGGAATTATCAATACGTATCTGAGACATGTTTATATTGCAAACCGGCTGATACTCGCGACTTCGTCTGCGTGTTTTATTATAATTTTATATTAGAGGAAAAAACATTAAAAGATAAATATACTTTCCATACGAAATTCGTTTGTAAACAATAATGTTTTAATCGATGGTGATATATAGAAATGAAGCTCCCACTTGTGTATCCACTAAAAACGAAAGTAACTACCTAAAAAAACTATCTATATTGGCAAAAATATGTATTATGAAAAGATAAATAAATACTTTGCGGGTTATATTTTCCGAACCGATGGTAGTTTTGACGCTCATAAACGCCTTCTCGCGATCTAAATTGAAAAATACTTGATTTTGTTTTACCCATATACTTCCTCTCTCCATGCACATTAAATCGCTTGCCCCACTTCACACATCACTGAATGTACAATGCTTATACAAATCGTAGTTTTTAGAACTCTAATAAGATTTAAATAATTGAATATATCGTATTATTTTTTTTTTAGATAAGTTTTTATACTTAAATCTCTAAGAACTCAAACGGAAAAAAAGGATGTTCAAAATCTATCCAGTTTTTTCCGTTATGCACTTACAACGGCAGAACCCTCTTATTTCATTTATATAAAATATAGCTGTTCCTATACGATTTCGTCCATGTGGAATAGTTACTCTGGGCTAACGCTAACACGCAGCGATAGCTTTCAAAGAGAATAAACTCCGATTTTCAAACATTCCTCATTGGTACTCCGCTCCTGTTGAATCGTAGCGTAATGATACATAGCCTTTAGTCTTCCTTGATAACTGAACTATATAATACTGAAAAAAAAATTCAAATCAGACAAGTAGTTCCTGAGATTAGCGCGTTCAACCAAACAAACAAAATCCCTCCAGCTTTATAATATTAGTATACATAAATATCAATATCTGGTTATACCTATTCTTTCGTTTATAGGCCAGTGTAAGTGTCTATTCTATCTGATTTACTCTTTATTGTAAGATTTGGTAACTACCCGGGCAACCGAGGTGACGGTTATTATAAGAGAAAATTACTTCAGTTAACTGAGATAAAGCGTTATTAAGCCGTGCGAATCCTGAAAGTTACGACACATAATTTTATATCTACTAATATAAAAACGCGATTAGACTTTGAGTTGTTGTGTGCATTGGCTTTATTTCATATACCATACTGTTTGGTTCATTTACTTTATATGTATGCATTCAGTCAATGTGTACTAATATTATAAAGAGGTAAATAAAGTTTGTAATCTTGTGAGGTTGTAGGGGGTAATATCTGGAATTACAATACTGATTTTAAACATTGTTTTACCAATAGAAAGCCCCCTTATTTGTAAGTGTCATAGGCTATATATGAACCCGAAAAATAAAAAGACTTTTTTCTGGTGAAGCGATTTGCAAAGTAAGTCAGAGAAAAAACAGTCGAACGAAAACGTTTCTTAGGAACGCTGCCTTAATGATGAGAGATCCATGATTGAGTTCTAGAGAAAGAGAGTTCTTGACTTATGAATTTTTTTTCGGTAGACCAGTAAGGCTGTTAAGACCTTGCTAGGTCAATAGCGTAGTCAGATCGAAAAAAAAAAAATTAAAATTTTACACAAACTCCTATTTTTCTTTGGCAATCTAATAAGGCACGGACTAGCTAAGGTCAATACTTCATTACTATCTTCCTGTATATAAGTAAAATGCTAGAATTATGCCATTTTGCAAGCATCACTCAAAAACTACTGTATAAATATCAATCATTTTTGAAATTATACTGCTTTTGCCGCGTTAGGGAAGAATGATGAGAGTAGATTTTACGATTCGTGCGCACGCCGTCACAAAAACCGACACCCTGAAGTTATTACGATGCGTGCGCACACCGTTACGAAAAACCGACATCATGAAGTTAACAATTTGTTTCTTTGTATTAAAACTTTCAATTTATTAAATACCATTTTTCTATTGTTAGTGTCGTTCTTTTACAAACGTAGAATAAAGCGAAAGATACATTTCGTGAAAAGATTTTTATCTTGTTACACCAAAGAAGTATAACTTCTAACGCGTGTATGTAGTCCGGTGCAGCTGTTAAGACCTTGCTAGGTCACTAGCGTAATCAGTCCGAGAAAAAAAAAAAAGCGTGTACATAAGTACACACACACATATTGATCTATTGTGATCGCCCCATATTACTAAAGCTCTCCGCCTACTCCTATAATATTTAAGAACTGCAGGACTTTCTTGGTTGAGATCATCTGTACCTCATCCGGAAGCAACACATGCTTTCCCAGAGTCCGGTTTCGTGTGGGCGTCAGTGGATCACATTCACACAAGAGGTGTTTGGTGGTCTCATCCGCACTTTCACAAAGTCTGCACTCTCTTGTGTGCTCTGGACACCGATGTTGTACAAGTGCTTTTTAAGACAACAGTGTCAAGTGAGTGCTCTCACTAAAACCCGTGATTCCTACCGAGTGATAGGGCCTTACCAGCTGAACCCTCAACTCAGCTCAACCCTGAAGGTTATACTTTAGCAGTGATGCGTGTTCATACAAACAGATAGGCAGCCAAACAGGCATTTCTAAAAATAATTAAGATATTTTTTATTACTTGTTCTAAGACGCATGTAACAATGCTTTTCACAAAAATTCTTATTATATATATAGATAAAGTTTTAAGAGGCTAAGATTTTTTCAAACATAAGCGTTCATCTAATTCTATTCTTGGCGTGAAGAATGGGGTAAGTGGTGTAGTGGTTATATTTCTTTCTGTTTACTTGAAACAAATTGTAAACATAATAGATGACGTCAAAGTCGCACATATTCGATAGTTATAAATAAACTTTGTAATTATGTCAAAAAGAGGTATATTATTCCCAAGACTTGCATTATGTATAAGTGAATCAAAGCACTATTTTATCCAATCCGAATTAAACAAAACCCTATAAGGGAAGAAATTACGCTGCGGTTCTAAAACTCAAAGCGCAAAGAGATATTCTGTTTGAAATAAATTATGCTAATATTTCGAACCGACCTTTTTATAAATGTAATATCATTCTTTTTTGTTAATAAAGCCCATATTATATATTCTAGCGATCTTTATGTGCCTTATAAATTTTTATTAAATTCCAGTCACGACGTATGAAATATGTATTTATTCGCCTTTACAATACATAAATATCCCTTAAACAAATAGACCTACATAACTTTAAAGTTAAGGATGGATATTTTAAAAGTGTAGTAGACAAAAAAATAGTTCTGTCACATCGTTCTTAAGATGCTCCGTGATGGATTGAAACACGTGTAATCGAATGTTTTTTTCATAGGAGGCAAATAAACAGGTGGGTCACCTAATGTTAAGTGATCACCACCGTCCATAGACACTTGCAACACCAGGGGAGTTGCAAGTGCGTTGCGAGCCTGTATTGGGAGGGAAGGGAAGAGGAGAGGGGAAAGGTGAGGAGATGGGCCTTCGGCGCTCTCAATGACCCAACGAAATGCAACAATGCAAGCATAGATAATTCACGTCGGTTTTCTCTGAGAGGGTGGTACTACCCGGGGCGAGCCAACCCATTTATGCTGAAGCCAGTAATAGCTTCAGCGTGGTTCTACCACCTAGCGTGGTCATTACACGTTTATCTGGAGTATATTTTAATTTTCGATAATTTCTATCTTTTCCATTTTGATACCAACAATGCCCACCGACGCCAGGTTCAACAAAGGACGCGATTATAAAATTATTTTCTCCTGTTTTAATTACTAATATTTTGCTTTTTCTAGTATTAGGTTCAGATTTAACTTTTTCAGGTACTACATTCGGACAAATTAATCAAACGTTTTTTGTTACAGTGAGACGTGGTAGCGGTCAATTAATTCCAGGGGAAAAAATAAGGTCTAAATAAAATATGTTCATTAGAATTACACCAGCGCCAATAACAATGCGAAAAGTGTTATAGTCATTATTTTATTTATTTTTAATGGGCACACTAAAATAACGCATAACACATTTGTTATAATTAAAACGGCTTCATTTAATATTCTAACATTCTAATCAGTTATAAATGAATAAAATACTTAATAATATAAAATATCAACCATCCAGATTGTTATATAATTTACAAATATTGTTACGAAAATAATTCTCATTCCTTACAAAAAACAGCACCATATTAATTAATAAACCCAGAACCCAGATTTATGACAAAATAAAATCAAATGATAGTTAAAAAATACAATAGAAATGAGATCATAATAAGCAATTATTCCAGTACAAATGTAGCGTAGCTAAAAAAAACTACACTGTTATTTGTGTTTTCATATATATTTATAATATACTAGCTGGCCGGGTGGGGGATTCGCTCCGTTATCACACGCGTACGAGATCGTCCTAGAGTGACGCTAACTCCGATCTGTGTGACAATCCGTTCTTCCCGCGCTTCCTCGTCGACTTCGTCATCCATGGCGAGCCGGCGATCAAAAGGTCCTTTTCAGGGCAAACCAGACAACCGCAACTTGCCTACGGACTCCGCTGCCTCAAGAACATCGACCTCCGCTACGCCTACTGGACTCCGCACCTCTGTGCTTGCTCCCCGCCCGTCGACTTCGGCCGCGCAACAGCTGCCGTCTGGGGGGGGGGGGGCGTCCTCTACAAAAGAGGTGTACGAGAGCTATATTCTCACTCTCGCCCAGCTAATTTTAGCTAGGGCCCTGTCGGAAGGAATGCGGAGCATCCGCTGGATGGCACTTTACCTGCGCATCCAAAAAGCCACATCAGGAGACGTACAGCTTTCCGCGCCTGATTCAGCTGCGCTCGAACTCGCCGTCCGCGGCAAACTCGCGTTGCCCGCGATTCTGGACGCGCCGTCTAGTCCGCTCGATCGAGCGCTGCGCCGAAAGCGCAGCGCACCCGAAGCAGGGCCCGCCGCGAATCACGAATACCGCCCACGCACCAAGAAATCCAGCATCCTCAACCGAAGAAGATGAAGATTACCTCAATTGAAGAAACCCCACCGGATCCGAAAGCGGATCGCGCGCAGGTGGCGCTGCGATCGACGATTACGAGGGCTGCTTGCGGGCAGCCCTTCGTGGTGGAGCGGGGGCAGGTGCGGGTGCGCGCCCACAGAACCCTAATTCGCAGCCACCGCGGTTGAAACATCGACGCCCGTGCCATCCGACGTAGGAGGACCTCGATACCCACCGATTGTTGTGGAGAACCTGCCGAACTGGAACGGGCACTTCGAGCAATTGGCGGAACGCCTTGGACGGTCAGTTAACGCCTGTTCATATGGACATGGCATAACATTTATTCCTGCGGACGCGGAAGAGTACCGCATAATACAAGATCACCTGGACAAGCAAGAGGGGGTGGAATGGTTCACATCCAACCCCTCCCCCCCCCAATGCAACGAAATCTAATGGTCGCTATACGCGACCTCCCTGTGGAGACTGACCCTGCTGCCATCACAGAAACTCTGCTATAAAGGGGATTCGTCGCAGAATATGTGCGGCAGATTAACGGACGCGGCGGTAGAAGAGGGTGCGTCTACCACGCAGTCCTAAAGAGAACGCCTGGCCTCATACCGGCCATATACAGTGTCAATAACCTTCTGCTCATGACTGGAATGTCCATCGAGGCGTGGCGAGGCAAGTACCGGCCGGCACAATGCCACCGGTGCCAGCAGTTCCGCCACGCCTCCCAGAATTGCCATCGCCAGATCGCCTGCGTGCGCTGCGGGGGGCCCCACCCTGCAAAACACTGTGAACGCCCGAGGATGTATCCTGCCACCTGCGTAAACTGCAGGGGCGCTCACCTCGCGAACAGCTCAACACTCTGCCACTTCTTCAAGAGGGAGACAAGAAACCGCCGTGCCGGAACCGTCGCCCGGACCGGTGACGCCAGGCACAAGGCGCGCCCATACACGGCTCCTAGACAGTTGGTAGAAGAATCGGCCGCGGGAAGCCTTATGGCCCCCGCGAACGACCCGATCCCCCGAGGAACGATGAAAAAGACGCTTCCGCAGCCAGCGGAAGAACAGTCGCCGGAAGCCTCTAGTAGGAAGAATGCGCTGATCGCAATAATTAGAAAAGCCGCCACAATCAGAGGGGAACAGCCCTGAACAGAAGCCGAGAAGGCATGCATAGCGTACCTAGGCGAAGACTTTGTCGAGGTACGCTATGCAACAGCAGCCCGGCCACACAGGTAGTCCGTAAGACGTCACCAGATAGCGCAAGGTGTGACTCATCCAAGTCGCACCGCCGATAGCCAACAGATGACGCAGAAGGCGTCCAAATGACACGCCCTCAGCTAAGGGCGGTGCAAGAGGCTTCCGCAAGAGGGGACACCTTGGCACGGCCGACCGCACAGCCCCCCTCCCCCTAACCCCCCATCCCTAGGGGGAAGCGAGAAGATTGCGAGAGACGGCCGGGTGGACGTCTTGCTTTGATAATATGAATTATCTTAGAGTCAACCACAGTGCCATCTACCGGGTCCAATCTAAACCATCTTGCATCCACCGGAACACGCAACAAAATTTTATCAAAACTGGTTCAGCCGTTTAGGAGGACTTTAGTAGCATACACACGTACAGAAGAAATTTATACACTAAGATATAAAAGTTCGATACATTTTGATAGGAAAAGTAACATATAAAAATACATGTCACATGATATTTAGAACGAAAAACAAAAATCAATCGTATATTCTATCAACCAACCTCGAAAGTGGTAATAATTGTATAGAGTTTTATGCTAATTGTTTTCCTATAACTCACCACTGAGTCACGCAACAACGTAAGAACTTATTTACCATTCTAATGATTATTAAAATTTGTATAATACTGAGCATTTAATTTGACACGTCCAGGAAAAGAGTGAGAGGTGCGGCTAAGATCGGATCACTTCGGTTTTGTAATGCGTTCTCTCTATCCCACAGAGCAATGACTGCGATAAACAAAGATAATGGCTATACGAAACGAAACAGCCATATATCTCGCTCTTTTCTCCAATATGCCAAAACAAAAGCTGGGTACTCTGTATATATATATTTAATTGTATGTATTACATATATTTAAATATGGAGATCAGTTACAAAATACCAATTTTAGTTTAACTCAACAACTTATTCCAATAAATAATAACAAGTTCTCGCTGAACCGTGGACAATGATAGTATATTTAGAGGTACCTTGTAAACATTAATTACAATATACGAATTTATAAGAAAGTAATTTTAATAAACAAGAACACAGCTTCTGTCATTCAAAAAATTTTAGAGACTAGTAACCTTTATCCATTTATAATATTGGTGTAAATATTATGTAAAAGATTAGTTGTTGCAGCTGTAACGCTATAGTCTACGCTATACGCTATAACGCTATACTTCCTAAATTTATAATATATGCCACACCCTTAATACCGGTTAATCCCGTCATTTTGTCCAAACTTTGAAGGTGAAGGCTTCCCAAACAATTACAACTGAGATCCTAAATAAAGCCCTCGTTTTAAAGACTAGAGAGAGTAGAGTAACTTAGAATTACTAACGATAGTAGACCAACCAGAAAGAAATTTTACAATTGTACTATTTGTATTGGAATTTATATTTAAGTTCAAAAGAATAGTATACTTCTATAGAATATACAATGTATTGTTGCCTATTCTATACACAAATATACCTATACATCGTGAGTGTTTAAAGAGTGACAACCTTCAATCGTGTGATAGATCATGGTCACATTTTACATGTAGAATAATAATATCAAAACAAATACTAATAAACAACAAAGAGAACTTAAGTTAAAGTTTGTTCTAAGACTCTCAAATGTATGGGTACAAATTTAAATAAGCCTAGGTTGAATAACTGCTGACAAAACCTGCGAGCGATATCACAGATTTTATAGCCTTCGATAATAAAAAGGACAATAAACCCTTTTGTTTATTGGGTTAACAGGTTAACAGATATTCTAATTTAAAGCCGCTGTATTATCATCTGTATGTTAGTGAAATTCCCGTCAAGATCAGTCCAGCCATTTCGTAGATTACTCGGATCAAACAAACAGGCAGACAGACCAAACATTTAATAATTGCTTTTTTATTATCAGTAGCCTTTATATTTTCATATCCAATCAATAAAAATATGTTATTTTAGTATTACATACAGACACTTCATTTTTATTGTATGTATATAAGTACATGGATATAGATATACCAAAGCTGCTAGGCAGCTACTAAACAAAACAATATCCTACAATAATAAGATTATCCGGTTAAGAAACTGAAGAGAAAAAGGTCTTAGCCCTTTTATCTATATGTTAATACGTGAAGCAAAAACTTTGTACCCCTTTTTAAACGAACTGCGTAAGCGGGTGAACTTAAAATTTGGCATAGTTAAAGTTTATATGGCGGAGAAGTGCAGAAAGCTATTTATTTTATTTAAAATGCATAAGAAGTACATTGATTAATTAAAATATGTATTACCCTCACTACTGCTTGAATTTTACTCAACATATACACACATGTAAATAAAAAAGACATTTTGACAGCCGTCAATAACGAACTTCAAAAAAGGTTGCGAAGAAGGTTGCTATGCTCGACTGTATATATTTTTTTTACTCTTACGTTCCAATTACCCTTTTTCATCCTACATTCAACAATTATATTATAACATATAACTATTATTATAATATTTATAACACGACTTGCGTTTCATACCTTACATGCTCTTTGAATTTAACTGGTCAAATTACAGGTTAATTTTACAATAATATAATAATATTAACATGAATGACGTTGCATGTCTTATATGCCCTTTGAAATCAATTGGTCAAATTGTATATTGTATAATATGTAAATAATTTATATATATATATATATATATATATACATTAATAATTTATTGATAAATAATTTATCTTTAGTACATTTATGAAACCACTGAAATAATTATTAATTAATTCTCCTTGGTTTTATTGGATGTCAAAATTTTTAGGTGACAGTTCAACCTGATGTAGCAACAAAAATGAATTTATTTTCAAACTAGCTGACCCGTGCAACTTCGTTTGCACCAAATTGGTTATCACGCGAAAAAATTGTTTCTTTTTTTTATCGTAGCACGGCAAAATGCCTGCACTATGCCTGATGGTAAGCACAGTACAATCCAAAAACAATAGCGACCACCGAGTGACACACTATCCATCGCTGGTCGCCACTATCATGCCGGCCTACAAAAAGCTGGATATGCACAGGCTGATCCCGAAACGCGACGCGCAGAAGCGAATCACTATTACGGATTTTTTCGTCATGTACATGGTGGTTGTGACCCAGTCAGGCTGTAAAACCCTACCACCCCGCAAATAAAACTGATACCCGATTGCAGTCACAACTACCGTTTCCAATTGTGAATCCAAACTATCCACGGATTCACTTAAACATATACCCAGATTACATGTATTCATTTTTTAAATAAACCTAGTACCCATTCGTAGCGTCATCTACCAGGATCAATTAAAATAAAAACTAACCTACATAAAACTGAATAAACATCTCTACCACTTACTTTATCATAACTATCTTCGACTTGTATTAAAACCTTTTTATACTCCATTGTATTAAAGAAAAATATATGAACACCGTATCGAAGCGTCAAACATCCCGCCGAAAACGTCAAATGTCACTTGCTTGAAACTATTGTCTAAGAGTTATAAACTGTTTCAAAAACGTATTTGAAATATATTTCCAATATATTTTTATAAATAATCTCTGTACCACTCACAACATAGTACCTATCACCTTCAAACCAAGCCAGTTTTATACATCAGGTTCAATCCCTCGGTAAGGATCCCTTGAGTGCGTTGCTTGCGCGATACGGTGACACACAAATATACATCACTGCTACAACACTACACGATCACCCCCACAAATGTGAAACACATGAAACACTGAATGATGATGAATGAAACATGTTACACATGAAAGTGGAAGGGTTTACTTTTTCCTTATCGAACTAAAAAACTCAATTTTCCGATAATAAATATATGCAGGAGTTGTTGAGGCGTGTATGCTTGGTATACATATACGTTTCAACAACTCATACATATATGAATAGTTAGCTAGATTAGTTAAGATAGGTCGCGATTTTGCATGCAACAGGCAACAGCCAAGCCGAGGTGTGCCGTGTACCCTTGAACTGGTTGCCTAAATAAAATCGGCTGAGTGCCTTAAGCGCTCGTCTTAGTAGTCCGGTAACTTATATACGTATATAAGTTATTGAAACATGCATGTGTACCAAGCATGCGTGCCTCAACAACTTCTATATGTATTTTGTGTAGGAAAAAATCCTCTAAACTATGTAGGATAGGATAACGAAAAATAAGGGTAGAACTCTTGTGTCACTGTATCGCGTGAGCAGCGTACTCACGGGCTCCACGCCCAGGGAACAGATCTAGGCTTGAGCCGTTGCCGAGAAGGGCCTAATTTGGTGTACGGGAGCGAAATTTAGTCCCAGACCACGGCGGCGTGATCTGCGGTTATGCGGGCGTGGGTGAGAACACGCTCTGTTTGAAGAGACAGGCTGGTACTGATCGTTCGCTGACGTGATTGAATCAGGAGGGTCGGTAAAAATGTGTCGCGGTCGTCTTCTATACTGCGCAGCGTTGGGTACGGGTTCATCGTTCGCGGCGGATACCACTAACGGGCTGGGATGATTCACGGCTTTTTCGAAATAACTACCTGTAAGTGATTTTATATACGCTCAGACAGAAAGTATCTCCAGGTCCTGTGGAGATCCTTATTCCGGACGTACCATGGGGCACCGGTGATTTTACGTAGGGCTCAGTTCTGGAGAACCTGCAACTTTTGAATACGATTTTGCGCATGTGCAAAGACCGAACAACTGTACGTCATAATCGGACGGATGCAAGTTTTGTATAAAGTGAGTTTGTCTGGGGGATATTTTACTCTTATGACAAAGCAAATGATAGAAACGACCTAAGACCATACGGCTTTGTTTCGCACTCTTTCTGTGTGTGAATCGAAATTTAAGTGTTTATCTAAAGTAACACCAAGATATTTCACCTCGCCGGCCCAAGGTATTTCGGCTTTGTATAGCCTGATGGTCGACAACGCATATATTTGAGATGGCGTCAATCCCAAGTCATACGTTTACGTTTATCGTTGTATATGGTGGTCAATAATGTTTAATAAAATGAAATTGGTTCTTTGCTATGAAAAAAAATAATTGATTTGAAATTTATTATTGGAACGAAGTTCCTTACGGCAGGCTTGGAGGAGATAGAGATTTTGCTGCGCGACCGAACTGAAAAAAATGTGATAGTAAAACTGTAACGAAAAGTGCATGGAATAAAACAGTTAAATGAGACGTGCGCAGGCGCGACAGTCGTATACATAAGCGAGTAGTGTATAATATCTTTCTCTTTCTCCTTTTTTGTAATTATTTCTATTTCTATGTAATTTTATGTTGTCAAACAAAAATAAAGAGACATATTTTGTTATTTTAATTGATAATTTGAATTACGATTACATAAAATTGAGCACGATTTTTTTTTCCAAATAGTGTCGATTCTACATTAGCCGAAAGAACTTCGTTCCTACCTGGTGTCCCACGACACCACATTCTTTTTTTTATTTATAAAATATATCAGCGGGTATATATATGATTGTTTATAAAAAATGTGTCTGAATGTTTAATTGCGTTTAAAAGTTACTGAAAAAAATGTTCCTAAACTTATTATTGATTAATCATAACTCAAAATGCCTATTAAAAATACAACGTTAACCCGCTACCAAGTGTCCTAAATTCTGTCTATTGATATATTGATAATTTCTGTAGGTGGTAGAGCCACGCTGAAGCTATTACTGGTTTCAGCATGAATGGGTCGGCTCGTTCGGGCTAATACTGCCAGAATACTTACAGAAAACCGACGTCAAATAACAGTGCTTGCATTGTAATGTTTCGTTCGGTCAGTGAGAGTGCCGGAGGTTCCCTTACACTCCCCCATATACAGGTTGGAAACGCACTTACAAATCCCCTGGTGTTGCTAGTGTCTATAGACGGTGGTGGTCACTAAACATCACGTGACCCACCTGTTCGTTTGCCTCTTATGATATAAAAAAAATATATTGATGTATTAAAGAACCAGGTATTCTAAAATTCTTGTTCTTTTAACGTTGCCGGCTCTTGTACTAAGGTGTCGCAAAAAAGTCTAGTTACGTTAACTGCAAATTTTTGTTTTTCGTTATTCTGGAGAACTCATTGCGTTTTATGGGACAAAGAGTATCCTGGATGTAGTCTTCTAATATTAGTTATCACCGTGTCAAATTTCGTTAAAATTGGTTCAGTACTTTCAGAGTAATTTGGGTTTATATTCTAGACTTTAATCCTTTATCCTGGAGAACCCTTTGCGTTTTATGAGACAAAAAGTATATTTGATGTAATCTCGTAATATTAGTTATCACTATGTCAAGTTTCATCAAGATTGGTTCAGTATTTTCAGAGTGATGCGTGTGCATAGGGACAGACAGACAGACAGACAGACAGACAGACAAAAATTGTAAAAAGATTATTTTTGGCTTCTATATCGATAACATAGTCTACCCTGATTAAAATTTTCAAAAAATATTTAATGTACAGATTTCGACTTGTGACAGTTTTATTATAGTATAGAAGTTAATGGTAGTATTTAAAACGTTTACACATCGATTTTTTTTAACATTTATATAATTAAAGATCATGGAAAACAGCAAATAACTGAGTAGCCATGATGAACACCTTTGTTTATAGAAGTTAGAGTTAGAAGGTAGAACCATTTGACAAAACAACCCTAATAAAGTTCAAACATTAAAAAATCAATTGACTATGTTCGAATATCTACCACTGGGCGCCCACTAGTATATAGAAATTATCCATATTTCATTTACATATTAATTTGTTTTCATAGTCCAAAGAATTAAATTAAATTAAATTATAAATCTAATATTAACGTTATGAATATAATATTAAGAAGTCTATTACTAAATTCAATCATTCAAGATTACATTAATTCAGTCTCAAGGATATATGGTGAATTAATATATTGGATCATAGGTATATTACACAATAGGTAATTATTATTGATTCATAGTTATATTTTTAATGTTATTTTAATTTATATCTATTCTGAAAAGAAATATACTCTTGTAAAAATATCTAATTAAAATAGTTTATAAATAAACATTTTTTACAACTTTAATTATTTCAAAATATTAAATTTGGTTAAACAACTTTGTAATCTATTGATTTTGTAATGACATATAGCCTCCATATAAAATCTCATGAAAATCACTCAATCCGTTTTTTTATTTAATCTAGGTAAAACGCCAAGAAATGTTTTTAAACGCAAAATACAAGAGCGCTTCTCTTTCTTTTGGATACTTGTTATTGGACAGAAAAATTGGTTGGATGAACTGATAAAACTACATACAGACATATTTCTAACCCACGATAAATCCCCGAGACAGAGTTAATATGTTAGGAAACAAAATGTCAAAAGTCGACTTGATAAAGGTACCTTTCATTATTTGAGAGAAAATAATCAAAGGAAAGATCGTATTAAAAATGGCTTCAACAATTTTAAACAATATTTATTAATTAGAAAAAAATTACTTGTATACATGTATCAATACATAGTAAAAAACAAGGTCCCCTACCACGTCAGTCTGTCGGTCTGTTCGCGATAAACTCAAAAACTACTGAACAGATTTTCATGCAGTTTCCACCAGTGGATAAAGTGATTCACGAAGAAGTTTTTGGTATAAAATTTGTCAAGGGTTTTTTTTTATAATCAAGGCGGGACAACGTCTGCCGGATCCGCTAGTAAAGTATATTTCATGATATTATCGTTAGATAAATCTAGGAATATTTAGAATAGGTCTTGACAACTTCACCAGACTACCTTGTCCGACTCATACACTGATAATTTAATCAATATTGCTATAAAATTCAAGATGTATACAGGATCTGTATTTCCAATATCTTTTAAGTAACAATTTGAAACTTATTTACAAATACATCAAAATAATTGGAGGTGTACAGCAATTCGTCGCATAAAGTAACCAAAGGTAATGAAAGCTTTGAGCTTAGCTTAGCTTCTTAATCATTTAAATTTCACTTTGAGGCGGTGTTCCTTATTTATGCATGTCTTAAAGCAGATCTTTTGTTCAGAAGATTTTTCGACCTAAATACAATAATTCTGATCTTAAAATTATGGACGTTGATTAATTTATGTATTAAGTTGTGCATTAACAATTCGTATATATTTAACTTATAGTTTTCACTTTGAAATAAAGCTAATTACTACTAGTAAATATTTAACTATTCGTTTTTAACAAATAACTTATATTTAGATTAGTAATATCAATGATATTATTTACTTTAATTTGAAAAAATATCACACACTATTACATATTTACTACACCTACATGCTTTGTGGGTGGTAGACCCCTGCTGATAATATAACTGGTTTCAGCATGAATGGGTCGGTTCGCCCGGGGTATTACCATCCTCTCACAGAAAACCGACGTGAAGTAATAGTAATCGTATTGTTGCGTTTAGTTCTGTCCGTGAGACCTCCCTTTCTCCTCCTTTCCTTTCTTTCCCTTTCCCTCCCCCCTCACCCATATACTGGCTGGCAACGCACTTGCAACTCCCCTGGTGTTACTAATGTCTATGAACGGTGGTGATCACTTAACTTTAGGTGACCTACCTGTTCGTTTGCCTCTTTTGATATAAAAAAAAATATTGTGCAAGAAGATTGTATTTAAAAAAAACATACAGACGAATTGATAACCTCCTTCTTTTTTTGAAGTCGGTTAAAAATAAATACATAAGCAGGAACAACTTTAAGTTTAAAATATTTACTAGAAAACTCTTAATATTTTTTATTAGAGATATTTATTTTGAAGTCCTTAGTTTATATTTAAACGTCTAAATTATAAAGTAGTTATGCTATTGTACAGTAAGAATTCAAAATATGTGAAGCATTTGGTAACACAATTCACGAACTCAGTCGTCTACGTTCCTTTGTACGCTCTTTGGCCACTCAAATTCCTTGAGGGCCTTTTACCCTTACCCACCTGTTGTTTAACTGACAAATGTCACCCAGAGTATCCAGAATTCATTCACCAAAATTACATTTTGAGCTCGCCTGCTTGGTTAAATTGGATTCCACACTTGCAAATCACAATGACAGCGAACTTTTACTGAGACTTTATGCCTTTGTATATTTAATAAGATTATTGAAGTTTTGTGGCCGAAATTTAACTGTAACTCATTATTTTTTAAATTAGAATTAGTGAGACTCTGTTATGAAACATATTACACTTATCATGTGTATTCTAAATATAAGAGTTATATGTAACCTCTTTAGTGATAATGACTATTCGAAGCAATAGTTACACTAGAAGCGAATTTGTATTTAACTTTTATGTGTATGAGCATGAACGTATACAATATCCATGTTATTACAAAAAAGTTTAAATACGTATTTAACACTTGTTTCAAACAAGTTTGGGTACTTTCGTATTAAATGCACCGCGTTCGCCGAATGCTGCCGCGGCAAGATCGCGTTGTCCTTTTTCCCAAGTCTAACGTAACCTAACCAAACAGAGATAAAAGAGCAAAATGTCGAACGTTCGAAACTTTTTCAAAGCAAGTATTCAATACGTATATAACTTTTTTGTTATAATACGGTATATGTTAAATTTAATTCAGTTTGAAGTATTTATAGTATGTATTTCTACATCCTCATGTGCGCAATGTACTTAAAAAGGGGTACAAAGTTTTTTCTTCACGCATTTATATGTAGAGATATATAGACACCGTATTTCTTTTCGCTCTAAAGCATCAGGAGTTGTAATTGGATCTATTTAGAGTTTTGAAAAAAGGTATCTTATTTGCTTGTTTGATTTAAATTCTGAAGAGTAATAAAGATGTTTTAGGGAATCTCAATTATGTCACAGCAAATATAACGTCCGCCATACTGGAACGCTTACTAAGGCTTATCACGCTTCGAGTATATACAGCTCTGTAGGTGGTAGAGCCATGCTGACGCTATTACTGGTGTCAGCATGAATGGATAGGCTCGTCCGGGGTAGTACCACCCTCTCACAGAAAACCGACGTGAAGTAACAGTGCTTCCCCCTTACCCTTACCCCTTCCCCCAAACACTGGTTGGCAATGTACTTGCGGCTCCCCTGATGTTACAAGTGTCTATGGACGACGGTGATCACTGAACATCAGGTGACCAGTCCGTTCGTTTGCCTCGTATGACATAAAAAAATACAGTTTTCAACCTGAATGTTGGAGACGTTTTTATAGATTCTTCAGAGCATACTTCTTTCTCCTTCTATTCTATTATTTTATTCTCCTAGTACGAAACGCTCTAGGTTCCGCGATAATCTTTTATAATAATTACCTGTCTCCTTTTGTTAATTTATGGATTCGAAAAGCTTATAATTTCAAAGTGCCAAATATTCTGAAGTGAATTCAATTTTCAATTACCACAATTGAAAATTGAATTCTAGCTGGCACTGAATAAAAGCTACGTAAGCATAGGTTTTTAGAATTAATATAAATTTACGATGTGAATCTATTTTATATTGGTGATAGGTTTATTTTGTATGATATAGCATTGAAGTCTAATTTACGAAGAGCCCTCGTCAGATCAAGCGAGCTAAATATTACTGGATTCTTAATAGAAATCTCACTTATAATTTTCGCCGTTTTAGTCTGATCCTACGACATGGAATTAGATTCTAAACAAATTTATTATAACATGTGTGACGGATTTATTACCAAAGAGGGTGGTGATCACAATCAACTTAAGTACAGACATTCTACCCATTTTGATTTCTATGCTAAACGTGTCACAGATTACTATAGCGGACGTTATATCTCATGTCGTCTCAATTACGTAGACACAATTCTGTCAGATGCAATTGTTCATTTTGTTCTGACTTACTTATAAATTTTTTAACACACTATGTTAAGCAAGGTATTGTCTAAACCAACATGCAATTTTTCACGTAAAAATTCCTTATATAGCGTAGGTGATTACTGAAATATTTCAAAATTCATCTCCTATGAAATTTTAATAAGAGGTTAAAAGTACAATAATTCCTGAGACATTACCCATGGAAAATTCCACCCGGAACTTGCCCAGCGAAGTATAAATTTCTGTTTTTTGTATATACTATGAACTATAATCAGCACGTTATAAATCAAAGGAAACGATTCCTTTCACAGGCCCCTGGCATTTATATAGCCTTAGTATTGAAACAATCCTCACGATATCTCCATTAAATGGATCACGAATTTTCGTGGCCTGTGTAATGGATGAATTCAAGATTGGCAGGTTACTTATTAAGTAATGGATCCCGGTCCTACGGATATTTTTTAAGAGACAATATTTCAAATAGCCCTATAAATCTTATTTGAAATCAGCAGAACCCGTAATCTATACTAATACTATAAAGAGGTAAAGTTTGTGAGTTTGTGACGTTGTAAGGAATAATCTCAGGAACTACTAGCCCGATTTGAAAAATCTTTCGGTGTTAGTTGGCTCATTTATCGAGTGAGGCTTATCATCACGCTAAGACTAATAGGAGCGGAGCACCAATGTAAAATGTTTCAAAATCAAGACTCTTTTTCCTCTTAACAGCTTCCGCTGCATGTTAGCGTTAGCCGAAAGTAACTACTACTACGCGGACGAAGTGGCGGACAGGGGCTAGATCTATAATAAATTGTTACATTTGTAATAGATCCTACACTTTATAAAAATATGGATATTGAGTTTAGTATTCTCCGCCTTTGAACATTAACATGTACCAATTTTCATGAGCTTCATTTGAACATTACAGAAATCAATGCATTGTTTCCTACTAGCGAGATATAGCATAATGAATTACATAAACACTTCGCCAATAAAAACTCTTAGGTGTCCCAAATTTCACGGTAATCGGTCTAACGATATTGGGTCAATTTTTATATATAGATGGATTTTACAAAAAAAAATGTAAAGAAATTAAAAAAAAAATTAGCTGAAATGAAATTAAAAATGTTATGTAATAAATACTTGTTTCTCCTATTGCATTTTGTAGAAAAAGTAACTTTGATATTTTCCATTCAGGATCAATAATTTTATATATTCTAGCTACCCTAAAGGCGTGGTTCAGGGGTGGTAATTATAGTCAACGTAACGACTTATTATTATATACTCATAGAGTCACGCTGAAGCTATAACTGGTTTCAGAATGAATGGGTCGGTTCGTCCGGAGTAGTACCACCCTATCACAGAAAACCGACGTGAAGTAACAGTGCTTGTATTGTTGCGTTTCGTTCGGTCAGTGAGAGAGCCGGAAGCCCACCGCCCGTTCCTTTGCCCCTCCCTCCTCCTCTCCCCCTTACTCCTTTCCCCAAACACAGGCTGGCAACGCACGTGACTCTACTGGTCTTGCAAATTTTCTATGGACGGCGGTGATCACTTAACATCAGATGACCCGTCTGTTCGTTTGCCTCCTATGGCATAAAAAAAAATTGGTTACTTCCTGAAATGTATTTTTACCTCTATCAACATCAAATCAATTGTAAAGGCCGTTTAAAATTATAGAAAAAAACTAACAATGTCATCAAAATGCTTTCATTGTATTATAAATTAATAAAATATAAAGTAACATACATAGTAAAGACCCATACATTCACTAGTTTGAATAAAAATATCTGGATGCAGTCCTCACACCATTTCACAAAAATACTTAAAGAGAAGACGAACGATGAGTGATCTAAGTAAAATTCGTATAAATTTTACATAATTATCCTCATAACATGTCACGTATCTCTGTTTACCCCAAAATGATACAGTATTATATATTTCACTGTTTTATAAATAATTTCAAATTTACTTTGCCCTCATTATTGCCCATTTTTACGAGGTACGTAAATGTATAAAGTTTGTTTAAATTAAAGTTTAATATTAATTAGTAAAATATCATTACATGTATATTATGATTATAAGTAATCACTTTAAATTATTGCGATGTTCAATGTAACTTAGATTTGGACCTTTACATTCTACAATTAGCTTCTTAAAGTTATTACCAATTTATTGCACATTGGGTTCAAGGATTAAAACTAAAGAGAGTCTTACAGTTGCAATATTATTATAGAATGGACTATTATTAAAATAGTAATGATTTCTAGAGATGATTCTTTTTATATATATCCACGAAAATTATAATGTACATGAATATTAAACAATGTTTTATAGTAAGATATAATTTTAAAATATCAAGATTGTTCTGGGCTCCTCCCGATGACTGAAAAGTTTACCAAATGGATGCCAGTGTTTTGACGTTCGAGGTACTTTCTAAGGGTCCAATATGACCCTTGGGGTGTAAGGGGTGTCGAGTAACATCTTAAGACTTGAGACACCCAAGTCAACCTCACCTGCACGTGGTGCACCCTGCTGATCAACGAACGAGGCAATGGCGATAGCGGGGTGGTAGGGTTTTACAGCCCGACTGGGTTGCAACCACCATGTATATGACGAAAAAGCCCGTCATAGTGACTCGCTTCTGCGCGTCGCGTTTCGGGATCAGCCTGTGCATATCCAGTACCGGGTGACTTTCGTCATTATGGTCGGCATGACAGCGGCGACCGGCGATGGATAATCTGTCTCTCGGTGGTTGTCGATGTTTTTGGATTGTACTATGCTTAACGTCAGGCATAGTGCAGTCATTTTGTCGTGCTTAAATAAAAAAAAATGAATAAAGTATTTACTATCTCGGTCATTAATCTTTGTAAAAAAATTCAAGCACCAATGAAATGTAGTATCACTACTAATTAATTATGAAAATCTTATATTTTAACGTATATTTAGTAAATATATTTTCTAATGAAAAATACAAAACCTTCGTTTATTATTAATATTTATAATATAAATCTGAATTAGAATTAAATGTACCTGAATGGTTATTAAGTATATTTAATCGACCACTTGTATCAGTAGTAATTCTATTTTTATTAAATATAACTACAAGTTTTTTTTATCTAACGCATATATGTTAGAAAAAAGTAGTAAGTAATGAAAAGTAGCAACATTGTAGTTGCACACGTTATCTTCGTAATATAGAAAATACTTTCCATAAAATAAAAATATACCGGTGTTCCTAAAATAAATAAAACAAGAATGCAATTACACATCTTCGAAAATATAATTTATTTGTTCTCTGAAAGTTGATATATTTCTAAGAAATATCTCTAACACTTACCAATCATCATACACCGCTGGTGACTTCGAAATTTCGCACGTTCAATTAAAACAATTCAAAAAGTTTATTCTACGAGTAAATTTATACATAAATTAATGTATTTTTACATAAATTCCAAATATAAACGAATACATTCATAAATATTCATAAACTGTAAAATAAGTTTCTAACAAAGGAGTTCAAATGTAACATCCGCTAAGGGTAGATTAGGGTAGTACGCGCGGTGGGTGTCCCGAACCGACTGAATTGTATCCAGGTCTGGGGTGATTTTTCCTGATTTTACATTTTCCGTTTATCCACAGCGAAATTAATTCTGGTAGTAACGCCATCTATTATTCAAACATGACATTATAACTGATAGAATATTGAATTATAGCGACATCTTTGATTACGCCTACGAACTAATTTAAATTCTTAAAATAGATGTCACTATTAGTTATGACGAATAGATAAAAGATGGCGCTATTAAACGTTAAATTTTGGCAAAGAACATATAAAGCATTTTCTGCGTAATAATCCAAGGTCAATTTATACTATACCTTTAATTATGAATATTTTCCCCTTGATATTAGCAATAGAATAAATAATGTCAATAATTACAATTTACTGTGTCCAACAATGGCGACTTTTTAACTGGTAAAACAATAATCTATAGATATTACAATTAGTACATATGAATAAAAATCAGTTCCGTATTTTAGTTGTGTTTACGCATACAATACATAATGTAATACACAGTGTTTTGACACAGCGTGCATCAACGTAGTTTCGAATCTTATAGTGACTAAATTATTTTTTTATATCATAGGAGGCAAACGAACATGCGGGTCACCTGGTGTTAAGTGATCACCCCCGTCCATAGACATTAGCAGGACCTATGGAGTTGCAACTGCGTTGCCAGCTTGTGTTGTGGGAGTGGGAAGGAAGGGAAGAGGAGAGGGGGAAGGGGAGGGAAAGTGTTACTTCACGCCGGTTTTCTGTGCGTCGGGTGGTACTACACCGGGCGAGCGGACCCATTCTTGCTGAAACCAGTAATAGCTTTAGCGTGGCTCTACCACCTACAGGTCTCTTTCCTTTGAAGGTATGCAGAAGATAATTGAAAAACTCTTCTTACCAAATTAATAGCAGTGACATTGGCAGTAGAAAATGCAGTTGGTTCTAACTGGATCTTATCGGAAAAGAACATAAATATTTGTTAAGCGGAGTAAATATTGGTACCAATTCATCATCATCTTATATGATACTACCTATGTTCTCGGCTCCACACGTGTTTTTTACAAAATAATTATGTTCGATTCATTTTTTTTTTTATGTGAGAATGTTTTATTATTCCTAAAACTATTACTTACTGTTTTTGTAGGTTGAGTGATAATATACTTCTCGCAAATATATATTGTAATAAAAAAGTAGAACCTGAAAATGTTATTAAATTATAATTTGAATTTGCTTTGAAATTTAAGTGTGTACTTACCGTAGATAAAATTTGATCAAAATTTATGGAATATGATATATTTAAAAACCATATGTGTGTACTTATGTAGGCACGCACAGCCGTAGCTTGGGAGGGGCATTGTGGAGCAATGCCCTACTTTGAAATCACAATGCCCTAACTTAAAAATACCAAAACTAAGATAAATTATTATAATTATATTATTTGTTCATAGTGTGAGATAAAAAAAAATGTAGCGATACGCATATAAACTTTTTTCGAACGTACCTATGGTATGTTTGTGACGTTCAAGCGGGCATATCAATTATGATACATTTTTTTACTTCCGCCCATCTGTAACCAATGCTGCCTTACCTCAAATTCGACTCTAGCTACAGCCTTGTAGGCACGAATACTTATTTAGTATAAAAAAGACTAAATGCAATTGATGAGATTTTAATCACCAAATTATAATTAACTTCGATAGGCTTTAAAATTATTTTTATACTAGATGTACCCGCAGCTCTACTAATGCTTTTTAAAAACAATTGTAAGTACGACACGCACGCCACTTACAGTAACACGTAACGTGTACATTAGATACATAAATACGAATAGCTTGCCAAATGAGGTTTACCATCAGCAACATATTTTGATTGTAGTCCATCATATAACATCCTTAGTTCTTACTTACACTGTATAAGAAACTAATGAAATATTAACTTAAAATATTATTCTAAATATTTATATTCACGTTACATTTGATATATATTGTCATTATAATTACGATTTTGTGACTATACAAAAATAAACGCTTGTCTGTTCCGAAAGAAATTATATTAAAGAACTCTTTGCGTAATATGTTTATGGTTTAAGATTTTATTAGGAAAACCTCCTCTATCTTCAAAGTTACTAATAATTATTGTTTCAAATTGTTTTTTTTTAATAGTACACTTTGACCTCAGTCACACCTGATGGAAAGTGAGGACGAGGCCTAAGATGTAATGCGTTCAAGCAGTACATGCTCATTCGCTCTTTAAAAAGCTAATACTGTAAATAATAAGCTAATACTTATTGCTCTATTTAAAAATAAAGAATGAGTTGAAATCTTGCTAAATCTCATATAAACAAATTCGCGGTTAAACAGGTAGTCTAAAATATAACAACTTCAACTATTTTTTGTAAGATTCGCTGTCTACCAGTGAAAGTCCCGTGAAAATCGGTCTTACTGTTTTGGAGTAGGCACTGTGGGCGGAGCCAAGGGTAACAGCTTGTATAAATTAAAACTGCTTGAATTACTTTTTATAAGGTCAGCTATCTGCCAATGAAAGTTACGTGAAGATCGGTCAAACTGTTTTGGAGATAGTACTGCGGGTGAAGCCATGGTTAACAGCTAGTATAAATTAAAACTGCTTAAATTACTTTTTATGAGTTCAGCTATCTGGCAATGAAAGTTTCATGAAAATTGATCGAACCGTTTTGGAGATAGCATTGTAGACGAAGCCACGGTTAACAACTAGTCTAATTTAAAGTAGCCTAAATTACCCGCTGTAATTTCAACTATCCGCCAGTGAAACTTCCGTCAAAATCAGTCCAGCCGCTTCGGAGTTTACCCGGAACAAACAGAAAGACAGACCGACAACATTTTTAAAAATTGCGTTTTTGTCATCAGAAGCGTATAGACTTTCATACCCAATCAGTCATTTTTTTTATTTTGTTTCATATACAGACACTTGATTTTTACTATATGTATAGATATACAAATTTCTTCTGTACGTGTATGTCACTGAAATCCTTCTAAACAGCAAGACCGATTTTAATGAAATTTTGTGCGCGTATTCCAGTGGATCCGAGAATGGTTTAGATTCACAATTGGACCCGGTAGGTGACGTTGACGGTTGACTTTTAGTATTTTTTTATTATCAAGGCAAGACAGCGCCCGCTCGACCCACTAGTAGAATTATAATAACTTTGAAATCTACATTTTAAGTAGTTTTTTTTCTAATAAAAGTTTAGGAATATGTAACCGATTTGCTACGCATTACTTTATTCAATAATTTCATAATATTATTGTGTCTTCGAACACCCCAATACATTATATGAAGTATAGGAAGTGGCTAGTGTTTCCGACCGGATCGCAAACGGACAGCAGGATATCCGCGGGAAATATGAGTAACTTTGTTATATGCTACGTTTGGAAGGCGTTCAATATGAGAACAAAATAATGTATTATGATATAATATTTGTTTATATTTTACTCACGTTTTCGTTATATTGTTTAAAATGTATATATACAGGTAAAATTAGACTTCAAAAAAGAAGATATGGATTTAATCACCAGCTCACGACGTATTGGCGATTTCAAACTCCGGGAAATCCAGAGTTCTATATTTTCCCACATACAGTGGTAGTACAATAACATTTCTCCGGTTCAGATTTCCTCACTATCAGTCAATAGTCTTACTAATTGAAATCTATACTTATATTATAAAGAGGTAAAGTTTGTGAGTTTGTGACGTTGTAGGGGGTAATCTCGGGAACTACTAGTTCGATTTGAAAAATTCTTTAAATGTTATGTAACTAATTGATCGAGAAAATATTATAAAGAGGTAAAATTTGTGAGTTTGTGACGTTGTAGGGGGTAATCTAAGGAACTACTAGTTCGATTTGAAAAATTCTTTAAATGTTATATAGCTAATTGATTGAAAATGGTTATAGGCTATATTATTACGCTAAGAGCAATAGGAGCGGAGCACCAATGAAAAATGTTTAACAGTCGGGATTTTTATTCCTCTTGAGAGCTTCCGCTGCGTGTTAGCGTTTTGTGGTGTAAGGGGTGTCGGGTAGCATCTTAAGACTTGAGACACCCAAGCCAACCTTACCTGCACGTGGTGCACCCTGCTTAATAACGAACGAGGCAATGGCGAAAGCGGGGTGGTATGGTTTACAGCCTGACTGGGTCGCAACCACCATGGATATGGCGAAAAAGCCCGTCATAGTGACTCGCTTCTACGCGTCGCGTTTCGGGATCAGCCTGTGCATATCCAGTACCGGGTGACTTTCGTCATTATGACCGACATGACAGCGGCGACCGGCGATGGATAATCGATATCTCGGTGGTTGCCGATGTTTTTGGACTGTACTATGCTTAACCTCAGGCATAGTGCAGTCACTATGTCGTGCTTCAATAAAAAAAAGCCTAAAGTAACTATTCCACGCGAACGCAGTCACGGACAGAGACTAGTTAGTAAATATACGCAAATACGAGAAAATCATGCCCGATTCGAATCTAAGGACACCAGATTGATATTTCACTTGTCAAGTCTCTTGACCACGATTTTTAAATGTGACGTAACGTAAACCTCAGGATAATATGCCTATATTAATTGTAATACTTCGCAATTTAGATTACTGTCCGGAGAACTTCGTCTTTCAAAGTTCATATCATCCAGGGGTGAATAATTATTATACGATTCAGCAGTAACGTGTTGACGACACACTGTGTATTTCTACGTAAATTCCAGTACTTAAAATGGGCCCGAGTTGGAGTAACACGTGATTATTTTTTATTTCATAGAAGGCAAAGGAACAGGTGGGTCACCTGATGTTAAGTGATCACCACCGTCCATAGACACTTGTAACATCTGGCGAGGCGCAAGTGCGTTACTATCCTATGTTGGGAGAGAAGGGAGGAGTAGGAGATGTGGGGGTGGCGCTCTTATTGACCGAACGAAACGCAACGATGCAAGCACTGTTACTTCACGTCGGTGTTTCTGTGAGTCGGGTGGTACTATCCCGGGCGAGCCGACCCATTCATGCTGAAGCCACTAATAGCTTCAGCGTGGCTCTACCGCCTATTAAATCCATATTATGGGTGGTAGGTCTTTTTCTAATGATCCCTTGGTTACCTACCGCTTTCAACCGCTTTACCTGTGGGTATATTCAGGCTGCTGTATTTGAGAGCCAGTTGTCTAACATTAATTTTTCAGTGTAAATTGAGTTCGGAGGGTATGCCTTCGTAGTTTAATTTTACAATAGTTATACCTACCATGATTTCCTGTTATATAATAACGCTATGTATGTACCTATATATGTACCTATATATAACATTAAATAATTTATATAATAAATAGTCTTCCTACTTTGATTATTATAATCGTGGTATTTCCCAAACCCACAATTTTAGAAACAGGCATGACGATTCTGATGTGTTTTCCGCCTAGAGATATCAAAGCGTAACAAACAATAATATTGTTAAACGTAGTATAATCGTTAATTATTAAATAAATAATGTAAACATAATTATTTATTTAACATTTGTAGTCTGCATTTATCTGGCTAAAGCTAAAACTTTTTTGTGATTCCAACCCGAGGTGTGCCATGCACTATTGAGCTAGTTGCCCAAATAAAATCAACTGAGTGCCTTAAGCGCTTGCCTTAGTAGTCCGGTGAAGCTGTTAAGACCTTCCTAGATCAATAACGTAATTCGAAAAAAAATGTTTGTGGACAAATGAATCCAGTACTTAGGACTTGCATATGTAATATTATAGCAGTTTAATAGTTCTGTTCCAATTATATTTGCTATGTTCTAGGTATGAAAGAAGGTTTTAAAACTCTCAGGTTATCATGTAATCTTTTTATTATTTAATTATATTTTATGCACATATACATAGATAGATAATGAATATTCAAAAAGCTTGCAAGTCCGCTTAACATAACAGTGACGACTAGCGATGGGTTGCAGATTTCTCATTTACCTATGTTTTTGGATTATACTGAGTTTACCATCCGAAAGAGAACTGTCTGGAAAATTATCCGATACGAAATATATATGAGTTGTTGTGGTATGTATGCTTGGTACACATATATGCTCCAACGACTCACATATGTATGAATAGTTAGCTTAGGTTAGCTCAGATAGATGAGGCGCCAAGTAATGGAGAGATGGAAGCGGGACCTGGCGGACGCGCAGTACGGTAGATACACTATCGACGCCATCCGCCCGGTCCTGCTGGAGTGGTGCAAGAGACGTTGGGGCTCCCTGACGTTCCGTCTGGTGCAGGTGCTGACCGGGCACGGTTGCTTCGGTTGGTACCTGCACCGAATAGCGCGCAGGGAGCCGACCGCCGCATGTCATGAGTGCGGCGTTGAACCGGACACCGCGCAGCACACACTTTCTGAGTGTGCTGCGTGGGAGGAGCAACGCCGCATTCTGGCTGCGGCGGTAGGAGGGAATCTCTCGCTGCCGAGCGTGGTTGCGGCCATGCTCGGTAGCGAGGAAGTATGGAACGTAGTTGCCTCCTTCTGCGAGGAAGTCGTCTCGCAGAAGGAGGCGGCGGAGAGGGTCCGCGAGAACGACCCGTTAAGCGGCCGTCTCCGCCAAAGGAGGACAGGCAGGAGGAGGCGGCAGTTTGACCGCCTCCTCCCGCCACCGTAGCCGGACCTAGGGACGGGTGGGGCTGGGGCCCCACCTTCCCATTGCACAGGTCCGGCAGACGAGAAGGAGACGGCCGGTGTGTACCCGGCTGTCTCCTTACAAGACGAGGCTCGGCGGCGGCACTTCTGCCGCTGGGCCACACCGCTGGGGCGGCACGATGAAGTCTATAGAGATCTCGTGCCGCCCCAACAATAGCGGAAGACGTACACCGTGGGGTTTTAGTCCGTGCGAATCGGACATAACCCACCCTCTCCCCAGGGGGGGTGGGTATCCGTCAGGGATTTCCCCACGTAAAAAAAAAAATAAATAAATAAAAAAAAAAAGATAGATCGCGAATTGTAGCCGGACCTAGGGACGGGTGGGGCTGGGGCCCCACCTTCCCATTGCACAGGTCCGGCAGACGAGAAGGAGACGGCCGGTGTGTACCCGGCTGTCTCCTTACAAGTCGTGGCCTGGCGGCGGCACTTATGCCGCTGGGCCACACCGCTGGGGCGGCACGATGAAGTCTAAAAAGATCTCGTGCCGCCCCAACAACAGCGGAAGACGTACACCGTGGGGTAAAACTAAAAGTCCGTGCGAGTCGGACATAACCCACTCTCTCCCCAGGGAGGGTGGGTATCCATAAGGGATTTCCCCACGTAAAAAAAAAAAGATAGATCGCGAATTGCACGTATCAGGCAACAGCCCATGTCGAGGTGTGGCGTGCACCCTTGAGCTAGTTGCCCAAATAGAATAGGCTGAGTGCCGCAAGCACTCGCCTTAGTAGTCCGGTGAAATTGTTAAGATCTTGCTGGTTCAATAGCGTAGTCAGTTCCAAAAAAAAAAGAGAACTGTCAATGGTACGAGACCAAAAATGTAATAAGATTTGCTAATATTATTATATATGTACTTGCAGCTACCCGCATCTTATTTTTTATACCATTTATGGCAAACGAACCGAGTTACCTGATGGTAGGTGATCACCGCCACCCATTGACACCTGCAATGCAAGGAGAATCACAGATGCGTTGACGACCCTTGAAAAGACTGATTTCTTAAAAGATGGTAAATCGTAATGATCTGGGAACGCTGCCGCCGGGAGTTCATTCCAGAGAACTGACGTACCCGGATAAAAACGACCGTTAGAACCACACAAATGGACGAATTCCAACCATCGAGATGCCATTGATTAAATTTCACTCCGTAACGAGTCGTTCTGTAACTACAATAGCGCGGGACCTCAACATAGAGAGCCTGGACACGTTTATTGGCCGCCTCGCGACAAATATGTTCGCGAGAGCAGATGCATCGAAGTTTTGCACCTTCGAAATATCGCACCGCTGCACGCGAGGCCTCCAGAGGAGAAAAAACCCAGCACAGACTGCCACCCGCCATCGCGCAAAGAGGATCAGGATGCGTTCGCAAGCGCGCCAACTCATCATCGTCGACGAGCCGGCCGAGCGACTTGACGAGGAAGAGAGACATGAAATGACCGAGAGAGAACATTAATCTCAACCAAAAGACGCCATCGTTGATACGATGGGAGCATACGCCACCACCAGATGCGCAAGCATGATGTGGTTTCCCCGCTCGTGCCCGTACAAAGGGCGGGAGTGAAATGAATTTGGAGTCGTTCTGTAACGGAACTCAGCAGCAGGTATCAGTTCCAAGAGCTCTTCAGAGCATTCTTCGGGGCAGATCCTGTAGAGGACGCAAAGCGACGCAACGTCCCTACAAAACCCCAAAACGCTATTTTTCGAAGTGACTAACTCTATTGGCCTAATTGACAGCTTCACCAGACTACTAAGACAGATCCTTAAGGCACTCAGTTTTAATAAAAGTTGCCTAAGTTACTCTCAATATCTTCAGCTATCTGTCAGTGAAATTCCCATCAGAATCCGTCCAACCGTTTTGGACATTAGCCGGAACAAACAAATAGATAAAATTTATGAAATCGGTTTTCTATTGTATTCGTCGTATACACTTTATCCGTATAGTAAAAGCTATTTTTTTACGTTAGAAACAGTCCAAAACAGTACTTTAATTACCTCGTAACTAATTTGCATCAATTTGCCTCCTATCTGGGTTCTTTGGAATGAACTCCCGGCAACGGTATTTCCGAACTAATATAATTTAAAGAAACGAGCCTACTTCTTTTACAAAATGTCGGCAACGCATCCGTGATGCTCCTCGTGTTGCAGGTGTCCATGGACGGTGATTATTACTTACCATCATTTGACCCGCATCTTCGTTTACCTCCAATCGTATAAATAACCATAGATGGATATCTAGTTACTTCTTAGTAGGATGTAATAGTTCTTTTTTCGTAGTACATCGCATGGTAGTGTGCACTGCCAACAACAAAACAATACGCAACAGCTTTCTGATTACTGCATAAATAGTTTTAACAAGGGACATTTTACACATTGATCCTGAACAAAGGCTACTTACTCTCTGCATTATTTTTCTATTTGTTTTTCCCCAAAATCCTTATAGATATACTAGCTGTTACCCGCGGCTCCGCACGCGTTCTTTGAATGTATTAAATAAATTTAAAATTGTTATTACATGTGTAAATAAAAATAATACTCTTTCAAAAATATTTGTAAGTATGACACGCACATCATCTACAGTAACAGGTAACATGTACATTATATATATGAATACTAATAGTGTATCGAATGGAATGGGATTTATCATAAGCCACATAGCTGGAACTTTAAACTACTATCTCAGTGCTCACTTACACTATATAAGAAAGTAATGAAAATATTAAGCTATACATTATCGAACAATATGTGTTCAATCTTTTATTATATAGATATAATATCGGGTATCGTCTGCTGAACTCGCTAGCTTAAAATAAAACAGCTAATTAGTTAGTTATTTGCCCGTAAAATTCCCGTTCAAATATTACTTTTTGTAGTCCGTTGAAGCTGTTAAGAGCTTGCTAGGTCAATAGCGTAGTCATTTCTAAGAAAACAAAACCGTTCATATAGGTCCAGCTGTTTCGGAGATTAGCCGGAACAAATAAACAAACAGATATATCAACAGAATAAAAAAAAAATGTTGATATTTGTAGCACCGCAGCTATATTCATCAAAAAGTATTTATTTGAATATTATATACACACGCTTTATTGTTATAATACGTAATATATCACACACCAAAAATTGAGAACAAAACTAACGTAGAATAAACTTTTTGAGGAGTTTTTGACGGGATTTCAGTCTGTTATGTAGGGGATTCTATATTTTATTCATAATTTTGTGTTATTTAACTCTATATTGTGTTAAATTGGCGGCGTTTTATGTAATATAGTTTGTTTATATGCATAAGTGAAATAAATGAAAAATAATACCACGGAGCATGTATTCTGGGGTCTTGAAAATTAAGAAGATAAAAATTTACGAAATATTATATAGAAGATTTGGCGCTTATATATAGAGAATACATAAGAACTACCTATATTGACAATTTCAGAATTGGCAGTATGGATTAATACCTTCGCCTGTATTGTGATGGACGAATATTATTACTATTAACCTTTTAGAATAGCAGCACAAAATAGACTTTAAAAATGTTTGCGATAGCAACGTACTACTTATAATCAAAAATTAGAATTAAAAATAACCTAGAATAAACTTTTGAACAGGAACACAAAATAAACCCTAATAATATTTCCGATAGAATGTTATCATGTTACCATAGCAACGCATATAATACTGACACAGCGGATGCTCTAAAAATATCCCGATTTTGAGACATTCTTCATTAGTACTCCGCTCCTATTGGTTTTAACGTGATGATATGTATCCTATAGCCATCCTCGATAAATGAGCTATCTAACACTGAAAGAAACTTTCAAATTGGACCGGTAGTTCTTGAGATTAGCGCGTTCAACCAAACAAACAAACAAACTCTTCAGCTTTATAATATTAGTATAGATGTATAATCAATAGCTTCATTCTCTCTATACAGTCTATACGAATATTTACTTCACTGTGTTGTTTTCGATACTCTAAAGCAGTCACTAATACCATCAAATTTCAATGTAAAAAAAACGTTTATGTATACACTTATATATACAATTATTATTATCAATACATTATTAGTATCAAGAGCTAAATTTACTGAAATTACCAATCCGGTTCTAAAAAGTATTATAGTAACGGGAAACTAAGACAGAAATATTTATCCTTGAGTGTTATATAGCTATCCCTACCCAGACTTAATATACGCTAGAACATGCTTGGGATTAACTAGGGATAAACATTAGACAAAGAAATCTAGCACCAGCCAATCTATTGGACCGAAATTTTTTTGAAATTCACTAATTTTTATCGGTACTCAAAGCTTTTGTTTCACATATCATATATCGTTGAAACCGTCTAGCGATCCTCTATTTGATCGTGTAATTGTCTTTTGTACGATTAATACAAAAATTTCGATTTTTGTCGAAAATCTTCAATTTTGCTGTAAATTTGATATTATTTGTTTCGTAACTCTGTGAAATTAGCTAAAATCCATTAGTTTCTGATATCGTCAGATAGGGAGCGATCCCCTCTACGAAACCTCATACCAGGTTTAGTCTCCTGGTCCACCACCCTCGAATATTTCAAAAATTCTCGTAAAAAATCCAGTTTTTCGTCTAAAACCGTTGCTTCTCTACTTAGCACCAGTTGTTCTTAGTCGTAAATATATAGAGTCCGTTCCCCTCCACATGCCCCGTGCCGCTAACCCGATCCGGCGGTATACCTGCAACAGAAAAACACAAATGAATAGTAAAATTTTATTAAAAGAACAGTTTTTCCTCCACATCGTAAAATTCTTCCACCACCCTGCACCAGTTTTTAGTATATTCAGATCCGTCTCGATGAGACGAATCCGTAGACATAACAAAACAAAAAAAAAGGAAACAAACACTTGTGTTCAATAAATATAGACGTGAAGAAGAGAAATAAAAATTAAAATTGATGACACAGAAGCAATCTAAATAAGGTCTCTAGTTATGTTAGAGGAAAACCGGCAGGAAGTTCCGCAAATGGGGCCTCCAAAAAAAATCTATTGGACCACAAAACAGTCCTGGTTGAATAAGCTAAGTATTTGAAATAATTACTACATTGCAATTTACACATACAAAGTCTGGTTGATTGTCAATTTATATTTATACTAGCTGACCCGCGCAACTTCGTGTGCGGCAAATCGGTTATTACCGATTCCAATTTTAAAAATCTTAAAAAACCTAGAACTCGATTATATCGACACCAACCGGGTCTAATTTTGAATCCAACCTATCCTATATATTGGTAAAAAATGTCTTTCCGGTATCCCCTGGGTTGCTCCTCTGGCCCTCACCTACGCAATAACTTTAGCTGTTTAAAGTTTTTATTTACCATCTTCTAACCAACTCCATCAATTAACATGCTATAAAAAGTAAACTTTATCTCCATGAAATTGTCAGTTTGATTTAGCTATTTGGTTTAATAAGAATTTGTAAGGTATAGATGGAATTTGTATTTAATAAAATCATCCAAATCACAAACTTTAACTTTTTAATTATGGCGTTTTATAGATACGAATTCTATCAGTATCAAGTTAGTCATGGGAAAATCACTTTGTAGGTAGTATTAATTTTTTATTATATAATCGAATTCTTCCCGATTAGGCTACTGAAATACTCTAAGACAAACACAACACTTACAGCCATCATGCCTAAAATAAACATATATGTATTATGTTAAAGTTTCATTTTGTTACAGCATATACAATTACGCAGAGTATTGATAAAAGAAGAAAATATGCCGTGATTAAAATCAGACAGATGTACTATATTGTTAGGTGAAACATCATGCAATACACTAAATTGGAGCAATTAAAAGAAATCTGTTCTAGAGTGCCTTCATAGAACCCAAATTCACATAGTTATCTGATTCTGAGCTTTGTAAGATGGACTGGAGAGCATACCTCTACAGATAGATTCTTAGCTTACAGATAGTAGTAGACTCAGCAAACTTGCAACAGTCACGAAACTTATAATCCCCGGAATGTTATCCTGAATGGGAGCATGATTTGCCAGTAATTTGGCTAGATACATTCAAGTTTTAGTTCTATGATGCAAATAGTTCAGTGTTGTTTGGAAAAATCCTTAATAAATGTTTTATAGTGGTCAAAATATCGTCTAGATAGCTTCTTAAGTAAAAAGGTCAACAGCTTCGGTACGCTAGATCCCACTATGTCCCTGGTATCCATGTCAGAACTACATAAATTCCTAAACAACGACATTGATACAAATTTAGTTTGATAATTATGATAACTGAGTACTTGACTTATGAAAAAATCGAACTATGCTGAATAGTTTGTAAGCAACTTAGAGAATTTGTCAATATGATAGATTCTATTATAGCAACTACTTCAGATGTGTAGGTGGAATATAAAGAAGAGTATTTATTACCTCTTTATAATATGATTTTAGATAAAAACGATATACATATATAACGTCTCACATAGTCATATAAATAAATATATTATTGCGAGCATACGGTTACACAAATGTCACTACCGAATGTCGCGAAATAAAAATAAAAAAAACTTAGCTTAAGTCATTTTGACCTAATATGGCTAATTCGGCAGCTGAAGAATTATTTAGTATCTAAAGAATTAATTATATTCGATTAAAATATGTCAAAATAATATTGAAATGTAGTGTCAAAAGTTTCAATAAGAACAAAAATTCTCTCATTCTTTAAGGCAAACAATGTCAATAATATAAAAAAAACGTCTCTGTATATAGATTTTCGTTTTTTTTTTCGAACTGACTACACTATTGACCTAGCAAGGTCTTAACAGCTTCACCGAACTACTAAGGCGAGCGCTTGAGGCACTCAGCCGATTTTATTTGGGCAACTAGCTCAAGGGTGCACGGCACACCTCGGCTTGGCTGTTGCCTGTTACATGCAAACTCGCGACCTAACTTACCTAACTTAGCTAGATTTTCGCTCGGCATCCCCAGAGTACTCTACTAAATTATTATCACAATCGATCAGTACTCTTTGAATGCATAGAGGACAAACATACAAACAATGATTTTTATACACCTATAAAGAGAGATGAATAAGTTCTGACAAATTTCACTCAAACACTTAGATTAATCAATTCTGCTAAATAGCATCAGGAAAAAAATGTTCCATAATAATAAGTATTTTAGTATGTGTCTACCTGTCTAAAAACAAAAAATATAAAACAAAAATGCACCTTTTAAGACGATTTAAAGAAGCTGCATGAAATTCTTAATGTAAGTAACGTATTTCAGTTGATAAGTATCAATACTGTATCCGTTTAAATAGCTTTCGAATTATCCCATTGTACGTTATAATTTTTTTAGAAGTTATAATGAGTATCCTGGACTTTCCTTAAAGGACAGTTATAACTACAGTTAACTGTTAGGAAAAGTCTCGTGAAAATCGGTACAAAAGTTTCAGATGAGTAGCTGTATCATGAGAATTGAACTGTAGTACTCAAAGTAGCTACAAACATCAGGTTTGGGTTCAGATGTTTAGTCTCACTCTATCTGATGAAAGTTTCATTTCTCATGCGTAGATGCGCTAGCTGCGTAAGCGTATCTTTGTCGTGATATCAAAATTTTTGTATAGTATAGAGTAACTAGAAATATAGAGTTTATGCTGAAAAGTATCATAGTGTATGTATAGTATATGTATAGTATATGTATGTGCTCAGAGATTTAAATAGGAGAATTTTTAACTTAGCGTTTGCTTTTATATCAAAAATAATTCAGTGAAAAACATACTACAAAACACCTGAATTGTAAGTTGTAATACTGATAGTACAACGGGCAGCATATGACGACCTTTGTGTAAAACGAACCCTAATTCCACCGACAAACTTTGCATCTCTAGCTTAGCTACACTTTTCACCAAATAATTCGTTTCATTATAAACAAGACTTGAGAGATCATGTTCTCATAAAGAATAAGCGTTATATTTGATTCTTTTGAAAGATTACATTTGTTTGTAAATTCTGCAGCGTGTTTATGATATTATTATATATTTTCTGAATAGATAATAAAAATTAATAAAGAGAATGCGAAAACGACATATATATTTCTACCCATGAAAGAGCTCCCTACACGTTTCTAAGAGTCCATTATGAGGCCATTTTGTTATTACCTAACGAAAGGAGTACAAACGAGACATCTGTCTCTATCCATCAATGACTTCCATAACAGTTTTTGAAGTGGGTCGTTATCAGATCATTTTATTCAGTCCTGTGGTAAGCTATCGTCACTACTAACAAGAGGACTACAAAGACAACGTATGTATTTCTACCCGACAAGAAGTTCCATAACAGTACCTCAAAACATAAAATATAAAAAGAACTAACGTAATAAAAATCAAATTTAGAATTTTTGTTTCAGCCTAATCACAGTGTCTCTTACTACTAGAAAAATAAACGACTATAAAAAGTTGGTTAGTATTTCGAAATGATCAAAACGTTTTGTGAAGTGTATACGTATTTCTACAGCGATTTATTTTTTACCAGTCGAGTGCAAAACGACGTACACGTCCTTACCGTATACGTCGCGGTCTGTGGCGCGGTCTAACACGAAGTGAATCCTTCTTTCATACTTTTGTGTCAATCGAAACTAAATAAAAAAATAAATTGAACCTTATTCCATAGGAGTTAATGTCTACATAATTAACATAAAATGGTGAAATTTTGTTCACAACTAAATAATTTTTTTCTCAGATGTAGTATACATAACTTGGATTTAATTTCTTGTTATTTAAACTTGATTATATGTAGCATAATCAGGAATTTTTCTAAATTATGAAAATCGTAAAATTACTGAGATTTTGATACCGAAAATCAGGCTGTTTTGCGATAGGAGACTACGGAGAATTGATTATTATAAATGAAAACTCATTAGTTTTAAAAAACAATCATCTGTACAACATTGTTAAAGGTTTAATGTATCTGTAGTTAGTCATTATGTTTACCAAAGTTGAGTAGTTTTGTTGTAATTCTTGCCGAAAAACAGTGAAAATGGACCTTTTTTGAGAGCGAGTCCTTAAAAGATAGATATATGCCCTCACAGACTTTTTACACCTGGCTAAAAAGAAAAAGAAAAATTAACATGTCATTGTCATTAAATAAAGTCGTCGATACATTTTGTAATGGACGTCACTTTCTTTTATTTTAATCTATACATACAAAAGTACACCTTATTACATTTACCTAACACACATTGTTATATCTCAAAAGGATTATGCAGCGTTTTCTATGAAAATTCCCAGGCGGTTTGATTTTTTCCGACTTGTCTCACATTATCGTTATATTTCAACCAATCTATACAAAACCTTGAGAAATTTATATACTAAAACGTTCCTCATTAATTGCTTTATCAACTGGTGAAAAGCATAGGAAGATCCGTTCAGTAGTTTTTGAGTTTATCGCGAACGGACAGACAGACAGACAGACGCGGCGGAGGACTTTGTTTTATACTATGTAATGATAATGATGATGATATATATACAATCTATATATTAAAACATAGATAAAAAACTACATCTTTTCAAGCTTATTCCGATCACGGAGGTGTATGAATTTGGCATAGTTAAAGTTCACATGCAGAAGCGCAGAAAGATCAAATTTATTTATAACATATTCAGTTACAAATATACTAAATTAAATAAAACACAAATTGTTTTACGTCCATATTGAATGTCAACACTCTAACCTGTAGTCAAACAATTGTCTTCAGTAGATATTATCACTACAGAGGTTATTATGATATGTAATTACATCTATTTTGCAATTTTTTTTTTAATACTTCGAAAATTTATGAATTAAATTGGCCAAGTTTCGGTTAATGGACGACAACAATATTTTATAAAAATTCTACTCGCACAACTACAGACCTCTTTTCTTTGGCCTCTCTAAATATAGAGTTAAGTTCGGATTTACGTATAATACAGTAGGTAGTCCGGTGAAGCTGTTAAGACCTTGCCGGGTCAATAGCGTAGCCAGTTCGATAAAAAAAAAGCATAATAAAATCAAGATTTTACTACAAAAGAACATTAAAATAATATTATACGAATCTAAAGTTGATATTTATTTATCTGTACGTTGTCTCGATGTTATACGTATAATATGATATATGTTTATAGCTGAATTTGTGATATGCGCATCCATTTTCAGAGCGGTCAAAAAGATCGGCGAGGATAGGAGGATTGTACAATTATAATATTTGTAAAATACCGCTGGATGATTAATAAATGACTTGAGCAATTGAGCTTCTCGTTACTAAAATTTTCAATAATTTAACTAACCAATTCAATATTTTCTGAGTATATTGAACCGTCCACATTTAAATCATCTCGTGTAGGCTGTATAATACCTTTCGCCTTCAAAAAAAGATAAACCCTCTATAGCCGTGATTATCTCGGAAGCTACACGACCAGTTTTTTTAATTCTTTTATCGAGGTCACCTAAATACATGCCTATAAGAAGGGTTAGTATATAAAATATTGAGGTAGCATTACTAAATACAAACAGAAATTAAATTCGTATATTTGATCTCAGAACAGGGTTCGTTTGGGTTATTGTGTGTGTATTTCTTTCTATAACATAAAGAAAATGTCTGTTGTTATATGAAGTTTTTATTGTTTGTCTGACTAATCTTTGAAATGATTGCAGTAAATTTTGGTGGGATTTTTACAGATAGATTTAGGACTTTCAGGATATTATTATATAGTAATATAATTACGTTTTTCCATAAGACATAAATAGTAATATTCAAATTTAATCAAAGTAATTCCAAATCAGTAAAAGGGTTGTAACAATTAAGCACTAATATCACAAGTAAAAGGCAGTCATTAATTAATCTAACTATCCATTGGTCGATGACTCGATCCTAATGTAATGATTCTTTAAGTTTCCATAATATTAAAGTTTTTGCCAAAGAGTATAAAAATATTCTGGATTCTAGACTTTTTTTTACGTAGGGAAATCCCTTATGGATGCACCACCCTCTCGGGGAGAGGGTGGGTTATGTCCGACTCGCGTGAACTTGAAGAGGCATTTACGCAGGCATGACAGCGATGACCGACGAAGGATGGCGTATCTCTCGGCAGTCGCCGTTGTTTTTGGATTGCACTGTGCTTACCATCAAGCATAGTGCAGTCACTTTGCCGTGCCTCTAAAAAAAAAAAACCACGGTGTACGTTTGTTGATACAGTTGGGGCGGCACGAGATCTCTATAGAGTTCATCGTGCCGCCCCAGCGGTTGGCCCAGCAGCAAAAGTGCCGCCGCTGGACTCCGTCTTGTTAGGAGACAGCCGGGTACACACCGGGCGTTTACTCCTTCCGCCAGATCTGTTCAATGGGAAGATGGGCCCGCCGACTCACCTAGACCTATAAAGTGTAAAGTATAACGAATAAATAAAGGGTGACATTCGTAAAAAAAGGAAAAGGAACCAAAATAATGTGATTTTAACTTTTTTTTTTTAATATTAAGAAAATCAGTTGCCAAATATAGTAGAAATATGTACTGAACTAGCTAATTTTTACCATTTATATGTAGGCTATAGCGAGCGTGGAGGACGTTATCCCTTATAATAAAAATATATATATTAATAAAAAGTTTATCGCGAACAAGCAGATAGACGTGGCAGAGGTCTTTATTTTATAATATGCAGAGATAAACATGTGTTTTATAAACAACACAAGCGTAACAGGTAAGAACAAAGATATAGTTATCAGCTAGTCCATATACAAAAAAAGAATGTGGTGTCGTGGGACACCAGGTAGGAACGAAGTTCCTTCGGCTAATGCAGAATCGACACAATTTGCAAAAAAAAAAAAATTGTGCTCAATTTTATGTTATTGTAATTCAAATTATCAATTAAAATAACAAAATATGCATCTTTATTTTTGTTTGACAACATAAAATTACATAGAAATAGAAATAATCACAAAAAAGGAGAAAGAGAAATGTATTTTATACACTACTCGCTTGTGTATACAACTGTCGCGCCTGCGCACGTCTCATTTAACGGTTTTATTCCACGCACTTTTCGTTACGGTTTTACTATCACAGTTTTTTCAGTTCGGTCGCGCAGCATAATCCCCATCTCCTCCAAGCCTGCCGTAAGGAACTTCGTTCCAAAAACTGTATCCTAAATGAAAATGTATTATTTTCATAAATTCTGAATTAATATATGCATGTATAAAATAGAAAACTTCCATGCGAATTTCTATTATACTGTAGGTGAGCAACAAATGACGATTTTTTCGTAATTAAATCCCTTAAGTGGTGAAAAACGGGGTTGAAATTTATATGAAAATCCGTCATTTTTCAAAGAGTTATGCATTTTGTACATTGATATAAAATAAAGATTTTTTTTTATTGTAACACAGCAAAGTGACTGCACTGTGCCTGATGGTGAGCACAGTACAATCCAAAAACAATGGCGACCACCGAGAGACACGCCATCCCTCGACAAAGACACGAATTCTGCGCTCATGTAAAAAGCCAGAGATCCATTTGCATAAATTGTTGGGGAGACCATATGCCGGAAGCTTGGAGAGAAGACCACGGTGCTAGACCCTATCGAAGGCTTTGACAATGTCGAGACTGATTGCCAAGGCCTCGCCGTGCTTGTCAATTGCCTCCCCCCAGCGGTGCAGTGTGTAGGCCAGAAGATCGCCCGTTGATCAGTTTTGGCGAAAGCCATATTGCCGATCATTGATCAACGAGTGATCCTCAAGATGACGGACAAGATGGCAGTTGATGATCCGTTCCATTACCTTGCACAGTACTAAGGTTACGGCAATTGGGCGATAGTTATTGGGATCAGAGCGATCCCCCTTCTTGGGAATCGGTTGCACGTTGGCCTCCCTCCAAGCCCAAGGCACGACACCAAAAAGATAAGACAGGCAGTATAGGCGCGTAAGTACTGGAGCCAACTCGGCTGCACATTTTTTTAGTACAATTGCTGGGATACCGTGTCCATTAGCCTTCCGGACATCGAATGATCGCAGTTGTTTTAAAACGTCACGCTGTCTGAATTTTAATTCCGACATGGTGACACCGCAGTAAGGAATAGTGGGCGGTTGCGTGTTTCGATCGTCGAGCCGAGAATTAGCCGCAAAGATATTAGCTAATTATGTAGCTTTCTCTTGTGTTTCGTACGCTAGTGACCCATTGGAGTACCTCAACGGGGGCATCGTTGGACGACAAAAATTAGCTTGCACAGCTTTGGCCAGACTTCAGTAAACTCGACTATTAGTCGGATGACTTACGAGTTCTAGACCTAAGCGTGCAACGCGCTGGGCATCCGCTCTAGTATATGCCCTCTTGAAGGCCTTGGTGGCAGAGTTTGGAAAGATTTGGAAAGAATGAATATAAAACGCAGGTAATTACTAATAAGCACATACTAGAACTGTATAAAGGATCACTTTAAATAGAAGATGTTATTTCTTAGGAACTGAACATGTGCACACAATAAATTATGTCTAATATCCAACGAAATGGTTTATCGTTCTCTCCCCAATTTATTAGCAAGTACACAATTAAACCTGACTAGGGTTCGCTATCGATAAAATTCTCATGGTTTTAGCAGACATTTATTTATAACTAGCTTCTGCCCGCGCCTTCGTCCGCGTGGAATAGTTACTTTGGGAAACAAAGTGGAAGCTCTCAAAAAGAAAAAGACCCCGACTTTGAAAGAAATTATTATAGCTTCGCTCCTATTGGTCTTAGCGTGATAATATATAGCCTATGGCCTTTCCCAATAAATGAGTTATGTAGCACTGAAAGATTTTTTTAAGCCAGACCAGTAGTTCCTGATATTAGCGCATTCAACCAAACAAACAAACCCGCCAGCTCTATCATATTAGTATAGATTACGTACGTAATCCTCATGAATAACCAATAAAATTCTATATTTATTTTCGAGGTAATATTTCTTTTGGCGAGTTTGGAAAAAGTATGAGAATACATTTTTACGATGCGCGCGCATACCGACACCCAAAAGCGACACCATGAAGTTAGTTGGTAATTGTCTGTCCAGTTTTCGTAACATATTGTGTATTCAAGGTAGTTATTCAAGTATACACGAATGTACAACATGCATTATTATTTTATAGTTATATATAAGCGGTGATAAAAACATAAACATTAAAAACGAAGTTCCAGGAATTCGGTATCTTAACTCTACCCTCCCAATACATTCTTGGTAATTTAATGTTTGTCCGTGAAAACTATAAAAAACTGCATTTAGTAAAAGAGCGGCATAATCTAAATACTACAAACTATAACAAACTGGTCGTCCTATGTTTCATACTTAGCAAAACCAGTAATAGTTTTTTAGGTAATAGTGTTAGATTCTACAATAAAGTGCCGCCAGCTTGTTACCGATTTACCGGACTGTAAATTTAAGCGCCACGTCAAAGGGTTTTGGTGTCAAAAGGATATTATAGAGTGGATCAATATGTAAACGATGGTGATGTCTGGAATTGATCCCTGTCGGTGCATTCACTAAAAGCGATGTATCATGTATTAGAAATATATATGTTAAAAAATGTAAAAAGTTTCTTGCCGGTTCTTCCCAATGACTGGGTTGTTTGCCCAAACCTGTGGTAGTTTTGACGTTCATAAGTTCCTTATTAGGGTCAAAACTAAATAAAGTGTTTTTGATTTTTATACACTCATACATAAATATACCGCTGTATTTAATAATTACAATAGCCCTCATTGAAGTTGACACAGTATTCTCGTAAGTTGTCGTGGTTACTAAGTTTTTTTTTGGCAACCATCTTCTTGATTATTACTGTCATTGTTAAGTAGATAATAATTTTACAAGTTACTTGTGATAATTTCAATGTTCTAACAAGATGGTGGCTCCCTTGTTAAGACTTTCTAGAGTGGTATTATTTGCCGCCCATTTCACATATGCACTATAAACGAACTATATTACGTAAAATGCCACCAATATTACAAACAAGAGATTCAAATAACACAAGATTATGCACAAAGTATAAAAGCCATTATATCACAGACTAAGATCCCGCCAAAAACTCCTACTGAGTTATATAAGCAGGAGCATGGCAAATAATACAAAATGGCCGCCAAATTGACCAACACTGCTATAAAATTCAAACTACACACACATATATATAACTATCAGTTACCCGTGCCATGGTCCGCGAATAATTTTTTGTTCAATATAAATGTGAGCATAAGACGATTGCTTGACGATGAGGCTGATTTGATATCTAAAATAAAATTAGCCTAACTTACTCCTTATAACATTAGCTATCTGTCAATAAAAAAAATCGTGAAAATCTTTATTTTAACATTATACACAGAAACTTTAATTTAATTATATTTATAGACTAGGGGGTTCGGTCGACGTCCTGCCTCGATAATAGAAAAAATCTTAAAATTATAACCGCTGCGCCACCTACAGGCTACAACACGAGATAAACTTGGAAAAATGTTACTGATAAAAACTTACCATGTTCCCATAGCAACGGTTATTAAATGGTAGTTTTAGGTAAAATATTTAAAAAATAAGGGAGTAACTTATAAGTTATATGGTGAATTTCAAGTCGATCAGACATGTAGTGTCTGTTAAATGTAGTTTAATTTTGCAAATTTGATGTTGAAGTTTAATAACACATAGCAGAAACACTGTATTAACTATGTTAAATACATAGTTCCGTTGATATTATGACGAGATTTTGTGACGATCAATGAATGTTTTTCACGCAACTTTTCACTGTTTCGCCCAAAAGCTATTGGACATATTTTAATCAAAATATATCGTTAAATGTAACTTTTAAATCAGAATAATCCATTAGCTATATAATTTATAAAAGTATAGTTTAAATTAACCGAAATAAGTTTCAACTAGTGGTTTTGCGCAAATATTATTCGAGAGTTTTTAGCTGGGACATAGTAGCACCGAGGAAGACTTAAGTTACTGAGTTATCACGCGAGGGATGCGGTATTTTTAGTGCTGCTTGCTGCAGCGAAAGGTTGCTGTTCTTTCTATTCTTTTTTATACGATGTCATTGAAAAACTCAGATGCAATCAGTGTGTTGTCTCGTTCGTATATACCCTCCAACGCAACATTTGATATTGTCTCACCGCAACGAACCCGCTTCGCCATTGCAATACGAATGGCTGTCTTCGGCCTTCGGTGAGTACTTAATAATTCCTCTAAGTATTTTACTTCTGTGTTTTTTATCTATCAACTTCTATGGTCAACATACTCACAAACCAATTGTCCCCAAAGCGTTTGGGGCTTTAAAAAAATCCTACCAACAGAGTGATATCCCGGCGTGCGCTACAAAAACCGGTGAAATTATACGAGGAAAATATAAGAGGGCATTATTTAAGTTTATTTACGTCTCCGTCGAATGCTAGTGTTGTAATAATAAAAAATATCTGTTAAGTAAAGAAAAAAAGACGAGCCTGATTTACATTATTGAACTTTGGTAATATTTATTAACTAATTTGCATTGACAAATTCGCTCGTTTAAAATATCCATCTTTCGAGGGATTGGTTTTTGAAATCACTATGATAATTTGTCGCAACGCTTAACGACAGGTCTGTGTATTAGTTTATATCACTCATTTTTTGTAAATATGTAATCTTCCGTATTTACTTTTGCCAATTTGATGTCTTAATATTCAATTAAAAAAATATTCAAGGGTTTTTCACTATATGAATGTTACTCAGGTAGTAGGTTTTTTATACTATGTGGTAGTAAATGGATATGCAGTTCATCTGGTGTCAAATGGCTACTGCAGCCATAACTAACCCTACAAAAATAGCAGTCTTGAGGTAATTATGATTGGTATGGACATCCGTTACATATTGATTGATCATAAGCGTGTTTCATTAAACAGTCCTCTTATAATTATTATCTTATTACTCCATTCTCTCTTTCTACTACTCCTCGCTACTACTTCTACAACTATCTCGACGTAGCAAAATTTCTATATTTTTCTTTCAATATTTGTTAATTTTTTTGGACATTATTCTTATATTATACACATATATTCGAAAGATAGCTGTTAGAAGTTATTCACACTTAGTTTTTTAACCGTAATAGATAATAAAACTTCTTGTTGCTTAGTTGTGGTCAGGTCGTGTAACTGCGGACGCATAGCTCTTGCAAAAGCTCGCTCAAAATCTACATTATCATTTATTCAATCTTTCGCGTTTAAAAATACAATTAAAACCAGTGATAACTAATTTGGTGCAGACGAAGTTGCACGGGTCAGCTAGTTATCAATAAACGTTCTATTTTAACAATTTGTCTTCACCCGGTACTCTTTTCGGGATACGAAATGATACTTTAATATGAACTATTTTAACCATATAATTATGTACTTTAAAAATGTGTTAAGTCAGGTTATTGTGTTCTTTTTTATACTTTTATATATTTTAACGTTTGACCACAATGTCACCTAATGTTAAGTGACGGTGTGGTCCGAGATGGTAAGTACGCTAAACGTACCTAGAGGGGTTGACTCCCAGATCCAGCTATCGGAACAAACCTATTGGTGATGGGGGGCAGATTTGCAGCGTTTTTTTTTTTCTCGAACTGACTACGCTATTGACCTAGCAAGGTCTTAGCAGCTTCACCGGACTACTAAGGCGAGCGCTTAAGGCACTCAGCCGATTTTATTTTGGCAACCAGCTCAAGGGTGCACGGCACACATCGGCTTGGCTGTTGCCTGTTGCATGCAAAATCGCGACCTATCTTAGCTAACCTAGCTAACTATTCATATATGTATGAGTTGTTAAAACGTATACGTGTACCAAGCATATACGCCTCAACAACTCCTCCATATATTTATTATCGGAAAGTTGGGAGTTTTTTCAGTTCGATAAGGGAAAAAAGTAAACTCTTCTACTTTCATGTGTAAGCGTGTAAGGCGTGCACGTGTGTGGGGGTGATCGTATAGTGTTGTAGCAGTGATGTATATTTTGTGTCACCGTATCGCTCAAGCAACGCATTCAAGGGCTCCCTACCGAGGGATCAAACCTAGGCTTGAGCCGCTGCCGTGGGAGGCCTAATTGCAGCGTAAGCTTAAAAGCTTAAGCTAGACAAGCGTGCTTATAGAAAGCCACACTATGATTTCATCATCATATTTTTCTTTTCCAGAAGCATTTGTTCATTCATGTAATAACAACATTTATGTAATAACAAATAAATAGTAATGATCTTATGAAAAAAATTTGTAATGCTTTATCTTTTCATTGTGCCATAGCTGACCATGATTGTTTTAGCATATAACTTATACAAAATAATTTCAATATTTCACATTTGCTAGGAGTCCCGTGACGGCTCAACTTTTTTTTTAAAATGAAAACATTAAAGCTTAGTACAAAGAGGAGAAAATACACTAAAGTGTTTTATCGTCTCACCTATTAACTACTCTATAGATAATTTATACTTATATACAGGGTTGTTATTGTGGAGGCACGCAGTGTCCTTATAGGGGATTTCAAAAAGACCCAAAAATTGTCATTAAAACTGAAAAAAATTATAAAGTTTGAAAAAAAAAACTTGGTAATCTTTTTTTTAATAGATCAAGGTTATCCAAATCTAATCTTTTTTATTGAACAGTTACCGCTTCGCACAGTGGTTTGTTCTATAGTAGAGGTCATAAATAATATTATGGACTTACGAGATAATTTTCGAAAATTAGTGTACCCCTAAAAAAAAAGGAAAAAAGAGGCCTGGTTATAGATAAATATTGTATTTGCTCACTGAAAAAAAATAACGTAATCAAAAAATGTAATCACGTCTGTTAGAAATTGAATACTGTCCCTTCGGTATCAAATAAATGCATTTAACTCTTAATCAGCACATGTAAAGTAATACAAATAGCTCCATAAACAATGAAGAATCGCGTGCGGCATGCAACGACGGCGTGGCGCGACGCTGCGTTTGGCTCGTACACGCGCCACGAGCCGGCACACTCTGGCCATTGCAATTCACGCGTGAAGACCAAGGTCGTCATAAGTACATAATAAGACGATGGTCTCCATTACGTGGCGTGATAAACTGTTAAGCATTTTGAACTATTATGACAATGGATGGAGGCTAGCTGACGCGACACATCGGTAAGTGCTACCGAGATGATGACCGAGCACGGTCACACAACGACGGCACTTCACACTCAGTTCTCTCATATCAGTGCCCTCCGCCGCCGCGCCGCCCTCCGCCCCACCGCAGCCGTCGCGGCGCGACGCTCGACGCTCAGCGGAATTTGCACGAGCGAGCGGTGGCGGTGTGCCTCGGTAGTCGCGACGCAGTTCAGTGTACGTGCGACCGTTCGCGGCCGAGGACGAATTGTTGTGTTACGCGTACCACATCGCTTATTACGCAGTTACAACCATCTCCGACCGCGTGGATTTTCGCGAACGAACTTTAAACAAGCGTCTTCTTGTTTTTACGTCTTACGCGTATTCGGTAAACGCGTTATCGAGCCCCCTAAAGAACTTGTGATAACTCTTATCAGTGTGGAAAAGGTGTATGTAAAGTGCGAAAGTATCTCGGACGGACAGTCGAATTTTCGCTGTAGCAAATCCTCGGGACCTTTGTCGTTCGTGACGTTCGTGGGCGATACGATATTTGGTGTTTCGGGCCGATTGAAGCCACGTTACAAGGTTATCGCGCCTCTAGCCCGCCAGTGATGAATTGGAAAATCGGCGCGTAGTCGCTCACGTGGTAAGCGCGCCCCGCCCCCGCCTCGCTCCCGCCTCGCATGCACTTATATTTAGCGAAAATCGCCTCTCGGGAACGGTCCGACGGCCGATGCTCTCCGCGCACATCGCTGTTTATGAACGTTAGTGAGACGCCACATGTTATTGGCTTCGAATAACAGAGCCGATAAGAAGATAGATAACCTCTACGGATCGCGGCCGGGGTCCGACAATTCTGGAAATAGAAGAAAAACTGTCAAAAATCAGGAGAACTCACTGAGAGATGCTTATGTGTAACGCCGGTAAGGACCGGTGAGCTCCCGGACTGGTACACCTACTAGAATAATTCTAAAGTCTGTTGGCAAAATGTCTATACAAGGAGGTGGCGGTTACCAGAGTCCATGGTCATCTCAGACAGCGATCTCCGAGCTAGACGGAACAATGGGAGAGTTGGAGCCACTAGGAGAACTGGCCGAGGTCGGCTTTGAACCGCAAACACGCGCGCGATCAAACACGTGGCCGCTGCCCAGGCCCGACAACTACATCGATCCAGTAGACGACACCGGCTCCAAGAAGAATTCAAATCAGAATCTTAGTGGTAAATATTACGTGTATCAGATCTAGCCTCTAATATTTTGTAGGTCAGCTGACTCCGACCGCTCTGTTTGTATGCCATTAATAAACAATAATAAGGAATGTTGGAGGCGGATAGCAAATATGTCTTTTTTTCTAATATACATGTCTGACAAAATGTTCTGTATACATGAATAATTTAGAAACTGATATAAAACGAATCCTTTAATTTATTTTTTTCATATAAACAGAATTTGATAAAACTACGTAGATACCTCATAATGTTTTGTGTAGACCCAATAATTGAAGACGAATGCATTTTGACGATAAATGGGGTAAATAAAATGAGATAATTTTCGTAAATAAATTTGATTTCAGCTATTGAATGTTTCATGTACATCACCGAAAGTAATATGGTATATATATATTCATTACAAGATAAATAAAAAAATAATTTATTATCAAACAATAACTTCCAGCGTACTTACTTAATAAAATGCTTATTTTAACCACAAGTATTTCACAAATAAGACAAGATTTTATTGATGCATTAAAAAAATCAAGGTTATTATATAATCTTATTGATACTGAATATTTGATATACATACCTAAACATATATTGATCACTGTAGTTAATTAAGTCCAAAATAATTACTACTTTGTAAAACAATGATTTAAAAAACTATTACTACTGAAAATGTCGCAAGAAAATGTAAAAATACCGCTGAATATAATAATGTATAATGAATTTTACTCGATGTGTATCTACACTATATAAAATGAACAGAAGCATAAAAATCACAATAAAATTAATAATTGGTTAACTATACCTATATTTATATATTGTTCGTGTTTCAAACTACTATTGTTTTAGGATTTACCTATTGACTACTTCCCTTATTATAGTAATACGTAAAACAATTCATAATTTAAAAAATGGAATTATAAAAATTATGCGTAGGTCGACATACAAAAAAACGAGAGAAGTAGGTAGGTAGGTAGCTACATGATTTACGTAAAACTTGTTTCGTAACCTTGCAACTTTTATCAACAAATATATTTTTTTTTTATTTAATCACAAAAAAAAACATCTTACATGTTCTTAAATTTGAAGGTTTTTTTAAACAATTTTAAACATTTAATATGAACAAACCCTTGCTATATTTATATTCTAATACCAGATAACACTAAGTTAAGTCTCTCGATTAACATTTCTGAGGCATAATATTTAAACAAAAAGCAAACAACATTAGTAGCTTTATCTTAGAGATAAACCACTAAAGATTTTAAATTAATAGTAATTAACGACGCTATCTTAGAACGGTAAGGACCGACTGATGATTTTGTATTCGAGAGTGGACATTTAAACTTAAAACTGAATAATTAATAGTTATTATCTTAAACACGTGATAATTGGTCATTTAGGTGTTTAGTTTTGTTGATTATTTTTTAATACTCATTGAAATTTTGAATTGTAAAAACATAATATATTCTTAGAACAATTTACATTCCTGTAAGGATGATGGAATGTACCTGTGATTATTAATTCTTTCATCTTTTGAAGAAATCTTTCGTCTGGGCGCTTGAAAGATAGTATATTCCGCGGTATTTCAAATGATGAACGAATAAGCGAAGAAAGGAAAGGTGTTGAAAAGCAAAATAAATGAAAAGTCACTTAGAAATATCTCATATGTCTATCTAAATATTATAATATGAAACAGGTCTGCCATTATGCCCGCAGCAGTCATAAACTACTGGATAGATTTCGAATAAATTACTTAATTATAGTTCGTAGACAAATTATTCTTCATATCATAGTTACTACCTCTAATATAAAGTTATTGATTTTTTAAGAAAATACGATTTGTATAAAACACTGTACGTTTAACGATGTTGAATGTGGGGTAAGCGATGTGGTGCGCATGTGCACGAGAGGGGAATTTTATTTTTTAAATAGAACTTCTTATGGGGTGGCTAATTCTGATCCGTAGCCTTTTGTGTGATGTATACTGGTGGGTGCAAACACTGTGTCGGGTAGAATGGGAGCGGTGTCTCGCTTGACTTCGTGTCTTGTAAAACAGTGAGACATACGTTCTTACTTTCCTTTTGAATGTTGCACTTTTACTGCGTATGAATTACACACACTTTTTTATATTTTGTTTCCATAAATATATTTCATAAAAAACGCAGACAAAGTCAGGGGTTTCAGTTACCAATAAACAGAAAGATGGACTATACCTTGTGCTTTCAATAAATCTAATGTGGAAATAATAATTAGGCAGAAAAAGAAATAACCAAATGAACCTGACCTCTTTGTACTTGCGTAAATACAAGTATCGTAGCAAATATAAATATAGGCGTGGAATAAATTAATTACTTTAAAAATTCATTCAAAGGGTAAAAACCTAATTGTAGATAAATTTCGTAATACTGCAAGGCAGATTGACTCGTACCATTTTTTATTTTATAAAATGCGTGCAAATTTAGCGTAACTAACCACATCTGTCACGTTAGCAAAAAAAAAATAGTAATATGTATGTATGTATGTATGTATGTATAATATAGGAATGTTGTAACATAGATACATGCCGATGGTAAGTTAATAAGTATAGGTCTTCTGAAATAAATAGCCATTTTTATTTATTTATTCGTAAATTTAGATTCCAAATGAAGATTTTCATAACATTTAAAATTCAGACTAATTCACTAATCTATGTATAATGTCATTACAATAATTAGGATTTCTTTTAATAGGATGTATGAAAAAACTAAAATAAAATAAAATTAGTTATTAGTATATTTAAATAAAATCGTCGAAGTTTTGATTAATTCGATTCGTTTGGAGTTATATAACACAACGACGTCACATACTGTTTACATTGGAAATACTCTAGATTTCGCTTGAATCGTCACACCTGCCATATTTTAATCACGTACAGACCACGTACTACGATTGTGTATGTGTTTAATTGTACATAGTTACTACATAAGGTCATTGCACTCATTTTTCCTTGACTTTTGTATGTGTTACTGCGCTGTGTTTTAAATACGGATTAATTTATACTGAGGAAGCTGAAAAAACATATTTTTGTTATTTTTAATACGAATATTCTCTCTATGTAGTTATTATTAGAGAATTATGCAAAATATATCCTTTTGTTTGTAACGTGCAGTCAAAGATAATTAGATCATATTCGACATATTACACTCTCCACAAGTTATAGGCTCATATGAAACAAATAAAATAGAAAAACGTTCGAGTTAATGAATTAAAAGTAGAGTGCTTTTAGTAGCTTTTATAATTGATAGATATAGCCAACATTTAAAAACAATTGTTTATTTGAAAGCACGAACGGTGAGATACAAATTGGCTCAAAAGGTAGTACTGACTAATCTACAGATATATAATTTCAGTTGTCAGCAGATTAACAATTGGTGGCTGGCTAGAAAATGCAATGAAATAATTACCAAATCTATTTTATATACTATCATATATTATGTACTATTTATATATATGGGTCAAATGGTTAGGTTTGTGATTGTGCGCGCATCACTCAAAAATGGTGTATAGAATTAACTTCTTAAACACTAACGGTATTATTGCAAGAGTTAAATACATACGGTATTTAACTTAAATACTTGCTTTAAAACGGTGTCATACTAGATGCGAGGGCGAGAGTTGCCCTCCCCGAAAATCTAACCTAACCTAACCAAAGAGCAAGATGGCGAACATTCAGCGAAGCGCGGTGCATTTAAAATGTAACCATTTTAAAGCAAGTATTCAATACGTATTTAACTTTTTTTAAATAACACCGTTGGTCCTTTATCTAAAAAAATGATTATGACGATAGTGTCATATAAAGTTTTAAGAAACTGCAATTTTATAAGAATTAAGCGTTCAATGATATGGGGCAAATGAGAAATGGGCCAAATGGTGTGGCACATATTTTTTCCTCTATATATAAAACATGTTAAGGTTTAATGAAGTAGATAAAGCTTAGCAGCTAGCTTAAAACAATTATATGAACAATTAAACATTCGCTAAAACGTTGTTCATAAATCTATGCTATTAGTTTATACTGTTAATAATTGGAGCATTTACTACAGAAAAAGCTTGTCTTCTATCTGCTTGTTTTTTCGAACTGACTACGCTATTGGCCTGTTAAAGCTGTAAAGCTTCACCGGACTAGTAAGCTTTTGGCCGGAGTTTTGGCAACTAGCTCAAGGATGTATGACACATATAAGAATCTGTGATGCTCACATGTGTTCAGAATATATGCACTACATAAAACCTTTTTATTTCTAGGAGCACCGCCACTACCAGCAGTGGGCGCGAAGAAAAATTCGTCCCGTCGGAACGCATGGGGCAACCTATCTTATGCTGATCTCATTACCCAAGCCATCACCTCCGCTCAGGACAATAGACTTACATTGTCACAGATATACGAGTGGATGGTTCAAAATGTGCCATATTTTAAGGATAAGGGAGATAGCAACTCTTCAGCCGGATGGAAGGTAAGAATTTATCTATTTTAGTTGTTTTAGATATTTTAATCCAGTAAAGTACATGATTAGAAATTGAATTATATGAATAAGGAAACATATTATTTAAACTTTCATTGATTAATGTAATTTTTTTATTAAATAAACAGTTATCTTATTTTTGAAAAAAATATTATTTTTAAGTAAGATGCCATATATATTTTCTGTCGTAAACTCTCTTTTTTTGAATATTACTTGTATAAAATAATTTCGATGTTTCACATCTACCAGGCGTCCCGTGACGACTTAATTTTTTTTTAGTTTAACGCGTATGAATATATTAAAACAATTACTATTTTATATTCTATATTCGTACCACACACCAGTTTAAAATAAAGACCAATAACATTGGTATAGTACATTATGACATTAAAGATAACTTTGTTTTTTGAAAAGTACTTTACCGCAACTATACGGTGCTATTCCGCGAAGGTAATGAATATGATCCGAACAGTATTTTTAAGGGCATTCCTTAAAATGAATCAGTTGGCTATTGTCCATCGCTAAGCTGTAAAGTGGCACAGTGCCACCATCAAACACTACGTTCTTCCAAAATGAAGACCGAATTCAAATTCTTCAAATGTAAATGTGTAGTTTCTCAATATTCGTATTTATATTGAATATCTCGGGGCACAATGAGGCAGTTATGTTCGGTGGCATAAAAGACTAAAATAAATTAAATTAAAACAAACATTAAATGTTACTCAAGGATATGCTTTGAGATTTTCTTAGTGAGGTTTTATCTTCAACGCAGTATTTTAGAGGGATGCGTGTCCAAACAAACAGACAGACATTTGTAAAAATGTTTAAAATGTATTTTATATTAAGTACTTAATCCTAGACATCTGTTTTTTTTTACTTTCTTATTATACGTAGAGATTTTGTTTTTATTCTGCAATTTTTCTACTAAATGTAATCAGGGATAAAGAAAGAAATTTATTTGCTTATAATAAAACAGAAAGCAGGTTAGGTGATGACTTAAGCCGTGTTCACGATTCATTGCGTTATGGACCATAGCGCGTTTGATGTCGAGTAATGCCGAGTGAAACCGATTCAGTCTCACCAACCCGAGCGTAATGGTTCACTTTACTTCAATATTCAATGTTTAAAGAATCTTTAATATCACATACATTTGAACCACGTATAGTATGTGTTGTGTAGTGTCAAATGTGGTGATTATTGTCGCTGAGTTGTATTGGTAAGTAGGAAAAAAAGGATGCTAAATATGAGATAACAAGTACATATATGTATAATATAAATAATAAAAGGTAACAATTTATATATTAATATACACCTACATAATACTACTATTGAACTACTGAGTTCCGTTATTAATTGCTCTAGTCGATTTTAGGGTAAATACATTATAATAATAATTGGACACGCTATAAATAATTTTACGTTCTGATAATATTTTTCTTTGAGCCTATGTCTAATGAATTTGTGTATGTGGTGTAGTTGATGTATCCAGTAGGTATTATTTTAAATATATTGTTCACTGAGTATAATTATTATTTTCCTTAATATGGATGGGCTTCAATTAACTTAGGTACTATTAAATAATTCTACGTGTCATCATTCTTTTAAATTCTTGTTAATTGACTTCTGTCTTCTCTTGTTTCGGTGTTCGATGATTGGCTTGTATTGCTTTTATCGCCTCTCATATGCATTATATTTGATTTTGCTTAGTAAGAACGAAAAATATTGATATAAACATTTATTTTCTTTTAGACAAATTTAATATATAACTAATTGCGCTCGCGACTCCGTCCGCGTGAAAGTTAATATAAAAAATTAGGAACTAATAAAGTCATCTGAATGTTTTAAGTTCATTTACTTATCTTATTTTCTCTTGTAAAGTCATAATCAAGTTCAAAATCACTTTATTCAATTTAGGCCCTAAGAAGGCACTTATAAACGTCAAAACTACCCACAACCCAGTGATCGAGAAGAACCGGCAAGCAACTCGATCTGGTTTATCTTTTTAACAAATATAGTACATATATAAGTCGTGTCTAAATTAAAATTATAATAACTTTTGATAGAGTATTTTTTAAGTAACATATTCTATTATGTTAATAAAAAAAATATTTAAATCGTTAGAGCTGTTTACGAGAAATGAACTACATATTATTTAATATAGTATTGGTAAATAATAAACATTAGATAAATATGAGTAACATAATGACGTCACAGGAATTACACATATTAGATTTCCATATAAAAGAAAACAAAACATTGACCAGCATTTGACACTGATATACAATTTGTAAAAAAAAACAAATCCCTCTACAAAATAACCTTAATATAATTACAAAATATCACTTTCTTTTCTGACTTTATTTCTTCCAAGTAAAATTGCTTATCTACACTTCTAAACTATACTAATGTACTAATACTAATTACTAATCTATACTAATATTATAAAGAGATAAAGTTTGTGAATTTGTGACGTCGTAGGGGTAATTTAAGGACCAGTAGGGTCCGATTCGAATAATTATATAGTTCATTCATCGAGAATGGTTATAGGCTATATATCATGACGCTAAGGCCAATAGGAGCGGAGCACAGAAGAAAAATGTTTCAAAATCGGGATGTTTGTCTTTTTGAGAGCTTCTGCTGCGTTTTAGCCTCAGCCCAGAGTAACTATTATTACACAGACGAAGTCGCGGGCAGAGTCTAGTAATATTATAAAGAGGTAAAGTTTGTGACGTTGTAAGGATTATCCCTTACTCTTAAAAAGGTTACGTTTTAAATGCACCGCGCTCGCTGAATATTCGCCATCTTACTCTTTTGTCTCGCTTTGGTTAGGTTAGTTTAGACTTGCGAAAAAAGGATAACGCGAACTTATCTCGGGCGAGCGCGGTACATTTAGTACGAAACCTTTTTAAAGCAAGTATTTAATACGTATTTAACTTTTTTGTAATAACACCGGCGGTGTTTAGAACCATGCGCGTCCTACGCACACTCTTCATGAACAATAAAATGTTTAATAGATTCAACGCGGACGAACTCGTGAATAACAAAAACTACTTTACAATAAAATATTGAAAGAAGTTCTAACAATTGACGTAAAAGGGAATCACCACACATATACCATGACCTAATCTATGTATGTTACTCATAACGTTCGTACGTAATAATAATAAATGTATTAAACGGTATAACGGAAACAAATTTGTTTATTTATTTAACTATATAACGTTTTCAGCAATTGGTAACTTGCATTTGTGATTTTTTAAAATGAAATATATAGTATAATCTCACTGATCACTTCGATAGATCGGCATGTCAAATAATTCCGCAAAAATTCTTTGCAACATGCGAGAAAATGTTTTTAAGCAGGGACTACACGTTGCACAAAAGCAGACCTAAGTTAAGTATTACATATTTTAAAACTATATAATTATATATGTACAGTTTAATTTAATTCATTTCACATATTTATTCTCTATATGAATTGCTTTATTTTATTTATTACCCGGCACTATCCGGTTTTTAATAGTGCCGGATTAGTGAGATAATGCTGTACTTTTATTTTAATTACTATTTTTGCGCACATAGTCATGGAGGCATGCTGTCGATTTCTGTAAGTCAATATTTCCTCTATTGAGTATTATACTAACAGTTTAAAATACTAAATTTAAATAATAAATAATTAATTTAATGATCAGTTTATATTCACTCGTACATAATCATAATCTGGAAAGAAATAGAGAATAATCCACCTTTTTTTTCTAATACCGCGATGTAAGATAAGCGCTTATATAATTATGTGCCTACCTTTTGTATTCATGTTAACTAAACGTTTTCAAAACAGTTGGTGACCGATCGTTAAACTGTTAGAAGTCACGCCATGAACCGCGTTTTCCGGGTACCTCACTACGCCGCACCACACCGCCAATTATATTAGTGTTATTAGTACCTATCACACGAATATAAATAAACATTCTGAATATTTTATTTTGTTATCACAAACGTGACGTATTACTCGTTAGAATAATGATTTCTCAGGGGAAAATTTCTTTAGACGCGTTGAACGGTGGTATCTTTGGCTGGTGATAAATTTATAATTTTTCGTTATAACATGTTAGTAAGCGTGACCGGTCGTATTGAATTTTCGCGGGTTGTATCAGCCTAGCGACGTGTAGTATAAGGGCCTATGTATATGTAATATTGATATTTTGCAGTTCATAAGTATGATTAATAGACTTCACATAAATGTATATGATTATTGATCCGAATGCCAAAAATATGAATACCACGCTAATGCTTATTCCAATAAGCAAATTCTAAAATATAAATATTGTTATTCGCGTTATAATTAATTTAAAAATTCAAAAGAGAATACATTTATTTCATTAAGTTTTCACTTTCGTCAGCAGTCCTTATGATTGCTTCGTCTTTTTTTTAGACTTCATATAAACTCTAAATAGCCCATACTTAAGGATCTGCGCATTTTATGGCGTTATTGAGAGCTGTCGTTAAACGAAGAAAATAAAAATCATTATTATTGTGAGGTACACCAACAAAAGTAAATTAAATTCAAGTGGGTAGTGTATAGAGCTTGCACTATGTATATGTTATATCATTATTGAAGTGAAATTTTGATCGGCAAACTTATTTTCTGACGAAAAGCGGTGGGTGTCGGGTAGAGTGTTGAGATCACCGGTTTTCGTCCGATCATCGGGGTTAAACAACCTCGTGCACGGTCAATACTTGGATAGATTATTAGATAGTCAGGCTGTCAATACGGTGCGACGTAGGTTTCTGTTACATTTTCTTAATTCGAATGGTTCTCAGTATTATAAATATCTCACTACTATCGTCTGTCTTTAGTATACACCCTATTCTTTATACAAATAATGGATATCTCTGTGCATACATCACGCATAGATATAGACACATTTCTTTAGTTTAACTTCTTAGACTCTTGACTCTTATTTAAAAAACGGTATCTTTGTTTAGAATAGTTTTGAGGTTTAAAGAGGCTTCGTATGTTGTGTACTTGTAACCAAAGTATATCTTAGTTTAAATTCTTTTATGCTTTTTCCACTGTTCATAAAGTGTATTGTTAAGATAATAAACAACCCATATAAAGTCGCGGGTATTAGCTGGTGTATACATAACATATACATTTCAATCTTAAAATTATTCGTATTTATCTTACTTGGATAATGAATAATGTTAATAATTGTTTACAATTGAGATTACGATAATATATCACAATAACCGAGAAATCGTATAAATGCATACAGTTTCCTATTATTGTAATCTACGATAAATAAGCGACGCTCAGGAAAAAAATAAAGACCGTTCTTAGAACGAATACGCATTTTTGGTCGAACTGCGCAGTGCGCAGTAGCACCACGTTATCTCAATCGGCTGTGACATGACCGATATAAAACGATAATAAAAACTATTACACGCTCAATCCACGATTTTGAAACGAAAATAATGTTTTAAGTTTAACACATTGCTGTTACGCAACGTCCGGTAGAACAGGCCATGGAAACGGCCCAAGCGATGGAAATCACTCAATTTAACGTTCTCGATTTTGTATAATATCATGCGGTCACATGATGTTGACACGCCTTAGCTAATATAAAATATTCTGGCCCACTCTATCTCGCTCCAAATTGAACATTATTTTCGTCTCAATGTATTCATTTAATTGAAATTGTCTATCTAAGTATTGAGGATTCGCGTAGAACGCCACGAACTCAGTGACCTTCGCTGGCATACCCATGACATTGATTAATGTTTACGCATACAATGCTCATTCAAGCCTTACGGGTATCGAACGACTGTAGCGATTAAGTCCGACCAAATAAAGTCCAAAATTAAACGAGCCTAAGAATGTCATTGTGAGCCCAGTTAATTAGCAATCTTAACGTTTATGCATCACATTCTTACATGGCACCACTTATGATGTACGAAAGAGATGAAAGATACGACACCTCGTAAGGTGAATGAATTGTAAATTGCTGACATGTGCCCACTAATTTCAGTTCGTTGAAAAATCACAGATTGAAGTAGGAAGTAGCTAAATATTAATTAGTAGTGTATTTTCATCTAATCGATTTTTTTTAAGAGTGAATGATAAAATGCAAGTTTAAACTATTATCAATTGAATAAGAACATGTAACTCACAGTTTGAAAGCGGTTTTAGAGTTATGCATTCCAGTATACTTTTACACTCCAACAAAAATAACTTTACTGCTGCGAAACTCAGATGTTTAATCTGGTACTGTAAGTGACGTTGGAATCTAACGATACAATTGGATCCGGCATATGTAATGACTAAATGTGTTAACCCCATTTGTTACCAGCTAGAGTATATGACCTAATTATAGACATCACTTAGCATGGATTACAAATTATTGACAGAATTAGATTTTGTCTTAAAAGTAAATCACATTATAGATAAATTAATGCAGACAAATTTAGTTCGGAATGGTGGTGTATGTTTACAAGAAATGAAGGAAAAAATACTAGCAATTTTAAATTAACTAGAATAAAAAGGAGAAATATCGTATTTACAAATATTAAATGAACTCTACAAAAATGAAATAGTTGTGGATAATTTAGTAATAAATGCTTCAAATTATTCCCGAATATTGTATTTGTTTCTTACATTAACACACGGTATTGTATTTAACTCTTTGTGCATGAATTTGCAACACACAACCTTAGTCCGTGAACAATTCAATCGCGTTAAAATAACAGTATTGGAAATATATTCTAACAGGTACTAAATGATATAAAGGAGCATCATCAGATCAATATGCACGAATGCAAAATGTGTGCCTTCGAATAGGTCGTAAATTTTGCTGTCTCCATGGTGGCCTTGCTAACTCTTGTGCATTCATGGTGTGCGTTGGGACCAGTTACAACTCCAGTCACGTTGCTGACTTGTAGGCGAATCTAATCTTTACAATTTGCACGTTGGTCTTCCTACTTTAAATCACTTTCATTTTATTTAACTGTTGTAATTACGGATACTTCATTTACGAGTGTGTTCATTACGTATTAAATTGAGCCTGCCGGGTATTGAATTGCACTGATTGTTGTTTTGTTGTTGAAGTTACGATGATTATGTGTTTTTCTTTATCTACATTGTAATAGTATATGTTCATTCTTTCTGTTCACATAGAGTTTGCTGAGTTTTCGTTTCTCGTAATATGGGAGAAATTCCAATGTAATATTCCTGTTAGAAATTACATAACGGACTGCAATAAACTATATTTTTTAATTGTTTCATAGGTGAACGTTTCATTACCATTATATCTAATTTTAAATGACCATCTTATCAACACTATAACAATGAATGTAGAAGGCGAATTGGTTGTCTAAATACCACCTCTAAAATAGGGTAACAATATATTTTCAAGTTGAGTGTGATATTTATCAACGTAATATGTAGCTTCGTGTCCTTAGAATTATTATTTTGGCTTTATAATAATTAAATAAGCTTAAATAATCAATATTAATTCTATACTGTCTCCTATTCAGTAAAATTCATGCTACAAATAAGCATAAGTTGAGATACAAACCCAGTTATTAGATAAAGATGTATAGATGTTACACTTTTCGGCTATATTAAATTTTAAATCTCTTCGTGTTTGCAAGTTTTGCTACAAGTAATTCTCCACAGTGGTCACTATTCTGTTAAATTTTAAAGTTGGATTTATCATGAAAAATAAGCCTTGCATTTATTGCATTATTAATACATTAGAGTGGAATATATAAGTGATAAAATTATCGCTTATAACAGGTCTTTACGAATTCCATGTTTTTAAAATAAAATTAATTTGAAATTAGAATTCTTAGCCAAACAAAAATTATTTTGATTTGGAATGGCCAGTACTGCAGAACGGCAATTTCGTAGGTAAAGACGTAATATTTAATAAATACGCATTTTATTTAATAAATATTCCATAATTTTTCGTTTCCGTATATTTCTATGTAAAAATGATTTTTGGTTTATTTTCTGATAATACGACGACGAGAACGGAGTCACAGGCATAGCTAGTATAACACTAAGAAAAGAAAATGATAAACAATTGGAAAATTATCTACATTTAATCTTATAAATTGTAATCGTGGTTCAGTTTTAATAATGACATCGCGACGTTTACACTAATTGCGCAGTTTGTAAGACGAGTGTGAGAATGTTTGACACGCTACTCTGTTATTTATAACTGCTACAGGATGTGCGAATAGATTTTGCTTTTGGAACAAAAATTCGTATTCGCTGAATCGATGTCGCGACATGTCCAGCTGAATAGTAAATGGACGTTACCGTTATTCTGTATACCGTTAGCACACCTCCGCAAAATATCTCCGCGCGAGTCCTTGCTAGGTAATCTATATGATTACGTGTTTCCAGTAAACTACATTCTAATGTCTAAGTTCTCAGGCTTAGGTCTAATAGCGATGAAGGGTTCGGAAGGGAAACTGACTTATTATTATATGCATCTCTTTCTTTTAAATTGAATAAATTTTCTTTTATAGCGTCTAAACGCTTTTACAGTTTTATCTGTAAATATTTTAAACTTGTGGTTTAAAAATGTAGTAGATGATTTCTCCAGTGCAATGTCTTCCATTTTTTCAATTTTGGTTTGTAATGATTTTGTTATATAGACTAGTTGAACCGTACCCACTTTGTTGGGCGATAAACATTTTTATGTTATTCCGTTAGTACTGAGTGCTATGTATTTTGATAATAATTCGTAATTGTCGTTGTTAATATGACCAATAAACGATTTAATTTTTTTTTATCATAAAAAACTACTTTTTTGTTTGCATTATCAAACTTTACAACTTCTCTCTAGAACTTAATCATATACCTCTCATCGTTATGGCAGCGTTCGTAAGACACGTTTTCGTTCGGCCAACTTAGTTTGCAAATCCGACTACCACATAAAAGTCTTTTCATTTTTCGGGTTAATATATGACCTATGACACAAATAACATGGTTTTCTATTGGCAAAAGAATTTTCAAAATCGGTTTAGTAGATCCAGATATTAGCCTCAACAAGCTCACATATTCACAAACTTTACCTCTGTATAATATTAGTATAGATGACTATTAAGTTTTTTGAGACCAATAAATATATCTAAACATAATTAGATCAATCATCATGAAAATCGACACACCTAAATCTTCTTGGTGCAGGTTTTATGTTATTTATTTTACTATAACTATCGCAATAAATGACGCATGGCTGTTTGAGTTTAAATTAATTTTTATATTATAATTTGAGGCGGACAAAACCACAGGTGATTCATAGGTATATGTATATATATATACCATACAATTAAAATACATAAAGAACGTCTCTGAGTAGTATGTAAAATAAATGCAATATATGAAACTTTATCTTTTAGGAAACATATCAAGACGGCTCACATCTAAGTCAAAGATATATATTATGTAAATATTGAATATGATTTTATCTTTATAACTAGTTTCTTAATCGTTGGAAAATTCCAGTAGAGACCTTACTTAATAAGAAATTGAGGTTACATTGATTTACACGGTCGCCATTTTGCAAAATATGTAGATAACGTTGTATTGTATTTGTACAGCGGTATATAAGAGGCCGATAATAAAACCAGAGATGACGTTCATTCATACATTACATATGAGGTATAGTCGTAACGACAAGTCAATCTGTAATTTATTTCGTTCTTGGTCATTTTATATACGAATACGCATATATATCGTATACGCATAAGTTATCCTTGAATTCTATTTGCGGAGTTTTTTTTTAATCTTTATTTTTAATAACCAATTTTTCAGATTATTACTGCCATTGTCGTGGCCACTAATATTACAAGCGTCATGTGATTATTTCAATATTCTAACAAAGATAGTGTCTCCCTTCTTATTCCTAGAATTTCATGCCCCGTATTATTATTTTCCATTCCACTTATGTACAATAAACTAACTATATTACGTAAAAAACCATCAAATTTACAAAATATAGAGTCAAATAACACAAGATTGACATGACAGATTAAAATCCCGCCAGAAAACTCAATTGGCGGAGTTATACGCACGGCTACAATTAAAGATGACATTCGGCCATTTTGGATCTCTTGCGTTAGTTGTCAATCCAGCGAAGTATAACATTTGTAAAGTGTAAAAAGATGTACTACTTAGCTTAGCCTGCGTCAATATACTCAAATTTACTTCTTTATGCATCGAGAACTGTACTTTTTTAAATATCTAACCTCCTCTTCATAGATTACATAATTAAGGCATAAAAACATAACAAACAAGATTCCATACATACATTCGTACCTATAGTATTAGTTGCGATGTTCCAGTTTATAAGGAAAATAATTTCAGTAGTATTTCTGTAATACGTTATCAGCCAATGTTAACAAATGGATTATATATGATTTTCGTTTCATTTTTTTGTAATTCACTGCATAATAATTCCAACGGACGTAATAATCTACGGGAGTATTGTCACAGTTCTACTATACTAAAACTTTTCTATATAGTTAATTAGTAATTTTACAAGCATACAATTAAAACCCAAACTACGTATGGACTTCTGTTTGTTTTGTACATTATTAGTACTAATCGAAAATGGACGTCATTCGGTTATTTAATTTTAAAAAACATGATTTCATACATAACAATGGGAAACACTCATGTAATCATATGCAGAAAATCCGTCTAAGTCTTCGCATAAATATTGAGTCATAAATAATCAAATTCTAAGTATTTCCATGTTATTAAACAACATATTTCGCATTTAGACTTCAGCCCGCGATTTCACTCACGTTAATGTAGAATTAATCGTTAATGTAGAATTAATCGATCTATATTCTCTACTCTTGACATTGACGTTTATTTAATCTTCTATATTTTCTATTCTATAGTCGATACATAAAATAAGAATTTAAATGTAATGTAATGTATCTGTACTTTTCGATTTTCGTGAAAAAAATTGTTGCAGGTTTTTAGGAAAAAGTAAGTAAAATGCATTTCAATCATTTTTAGAAATGTCTGTCTGTTTGTCTGTCTATTCGTATGAACATGCATCACTGCTAAAATAATGGGTTCACAATACACTACACCAAATAAATCATAAAGCATATCTTCGATAATAACTTAGTCTTTCTTTCATTAAATTCGGTCCACTATATCAAAAGTTATTGTAATTTTAATGACGACGCGTCGTAAGTACGAGAGAAAAGTAGATAAGTAAATGAACGTAATACATTTAGATCTTAGTAATGATTTGTAGTTTGTAGTGTTGATTTGTAATCTTAGTTATGATTATACAACATTACCGGGAGCATACTTGTATTTATACGTCACTTACATGCGCGAAGTAATATAAATACATAAATATATGTATATATATCATACATATATATATTTTATAGGAAATTTTATGTTATTACGTCTGACTGTATTGTTTTGTAGAAATAATTGCAATCTTTCACGTGTAACTCAACGCCTATGCAAACGACACTCTTAAGATCGAATGTATTATTATTTACGTGCTGGTTCCCTCGATTCTCATCGGCTTTACAGGTTTACGTTTTCATTAATTAGTGAGCAATGTTAATTTTTTTTGATAAACATCTATAGACGTGAGTAAACCTGATTGTTGGCGTGGCGACTGTGTGCGACGTGGCGACGCAATGCCGCACTGAGCTCGCATACCTATAATATTTACAGTGTTGTTTAGTACGTTACAAATTTCGATGTTTCACATCTGCCAGGCCTCCTGAGACGGCTCACAATTTTTCATTGGATTTTAGCAATCAAACCCTATTAAATTTTATCATTACAACCTAGCCCGAAATAGAAAATGGCAATAATATAGTAACTTACACAGTACGCAGAAAAATCTTCTATATATCAGTGGAAGATTCGTTAAAATAAATTCAGCTAATTTGGAGATTAATCAGGACCAGCAATAGATACTTAAATTTGTTTAAACATATAGATTATAATAGCATTTATTCTTGTTAACGTATATTTTGAAAATAAAATACAGCCTATGTTATCGAGTCGCTGATAATTATAATTTCGCATCATGACATGCTTCGTTAGCATGAGCGGCCGTAATGCGCTTACGCGGTTTGCGTCAGTCTAGCGACACGTAGTATTTAGTCTGTGTACATTTAATATTGATACTTTGCAGCTCATCATACGGTTGATCAATTAATAGACTTAATAGACTTTATAAAAATGTGTATAATTATCGCTCCGAGTACCAATAGATATAAAAACGACACGAATGTTAATAATGGCAATAAACTTCTACAATTTAAATATTATCTATCACATTATAATTAACTAGCCGCTGCCTGTGACTTCATTCTCGTAGTGATAGATACTTTGGGCTAACGCTAACACACAGTGGAAGCTCTCAAGAGGAAGAAAAATCCCGGTTTTAAACATTTTTCATTGGTGCTCCGCTCGTATTGGTCTTAGCATGATTATATATAGCATATGTTATATTGCATATGCTACATATAGCATATAACCTTTCTCTATAAATGAGCTATATAACACGTAAAGATTTTTTTTAATCGGACCAGTAGTTTCTGAGATTACCCCCTACAACGTCACAAACTCACAAACTGTATAATATTAGTATAGATTTAAAAATTCAAAAGAGAACACATTTTATTGTTATGAATTTGAATGTCTGTGGACAGACCTTATGACTCCTTCAACTTTTTTTTTTAAATATAACTCACTACAATACAAGTAATACAATGTAACGTTGTTCATTTTTTAAATCTGATATATTTTATACATTTTCATTAGTTAACAACTCTCGTTATTTTATTAAGTAGCTCGTATTTTTTTTTGTGTTCATTATTTGGTATAAGTTTTTTAGTGACACAAGTTGATTATAATCCTGTATATTTAAAAGAATGCAAATATATCATATTTTAATTTCAACTCCTTAAATTCCTTATAATGTAAATATAATCTGTTGGCTTAAAAGAATGAAATAGTAATTTTTTTTTGCTATGGCTTCTGCCTATTTAGGCACTTCCGCCAATGTCAAGTGTGAAAAATACACGTTATAAACCTAATGCAAAATATTCAGTGTAATTATGTAGAATAATCATAAATAGCAACATTTTAGCATAGAGAAATCACCAAAACGGTATAGGTACTATATTGTGAGTGCCACAGAGATTATATACAATAATATATTGGGAATATACATATCTATACATAGCATAATTATACAAGTATAACATTGATACTAGTTTTACTATTAAAATATAAATGTAGGCATAATCAATCTGTGTATATACAGTGTAGTATAGCGTGGATATTAAAATAATTATCATATTTAACTTTTGAGTTCCAAGCTATGATGTTAATTGCAAAAATGTGTCATTGTCGTATATACTCGTGTTATCATTATAATAATGTCAATGATAGTGTCATTCCATTACCCCTCGGGTCTCAGTCAGTATTAATAATGCTATTATTATATTTTAAATGGAGCATAATTTTAATTAACGTTTTATTTGAATTCAGAAATTAGTAATGTTCCTGGTTTAATAATATTTTTATAAACACTAAGTAATAAATACTAAGCTTATATCAACTATAAAATTACGAATAATCTAGAATGATAGTAAGTATTATAATACGACATAATATAATACGAAATATGACAATTTACGGTATACGATCACACAAAAGAACGGCTAAATTCTTGTTTTGTTGGTTATTAATAAAAAAAAAAAATAAAGATATTCATTTCATTTCCATATTATTATTGTTTCTAAAATACTTATACACCTACGCACATGATTCTTTGCCATGATTGTTGAAGAATAGTAATATAAAATGTACTAATAAAAACGATACTAAAAAGCTTGATAATAGCTGTTTAATTATGCATTTATTTTATAAGATGCAAACAAAGCGTCGAACTGTCCACGCGTAGTTAGTGAATTATAATGAATGGATAATGAATAAAACAGCACGTGTAGGAAATATAGTCGAGTAGTAAGAACGATGGCATTCCGCGAACTTGATCCAAAACAAGATATCGTATTATAAATGCATAGGGTTCACACGTTTGATCCCGCTTAGTCAATAGTACATACGGCTTTTGCAGTTTAAATCAAAATTTTTTGTCACGATATGTTTATTATATTATACTAAATGTTTCAAACTTGTTTCAAGGTCTGCATATTCTAGTTATATAACTCGAAAACTGTTCATGCTAGGATTTTTCCATGTAAAACCACAATTATTTAATCATTTCGGACAGACTAAAACAGTGTTTCCCAACGTTTTTTAGGTCATTAACATTTCATAATTTTTTATGCCCTTATACATAATTTTTGACCTTTAAAAATTGTTTTGTTCCCTTAAGATATATAACTGATAAGTTTTAGGAAGAAATTACTATGAAATTGTTATCAAAATATCGTAAGTAAAATTTCACTCTAATTAGCCAGTTGACATTTTGGTAACGTCAAACGAAATTATACCTGATAATAATTTACAGAATTTTTTATTTGCCTTTTTTGTTAAATTTGTCACCGAAATCTAGCATTGCATTTAAATAAATCAAAGCGAAAGGGTTAAAGTCGTGTCAAGTCCATTTTTAAATTACCCCCTTTTACTATCAAATTGCCCCCCTGTGGGGCGTAAACCCCACGTTGGGAAACACTGGACTAAAATAAAATGACGTGGAATTTTTCGATTAACAACGTTTCATTGTAGAAAAAAATGTACACGATATAATACAGCAATTTAACCTTTCAACTAAGTCGAAATAAATACTCCTTCGTATCTTATCACGGTCTTAGCAACGGGTGACGTGGGCCGATAATAGTTTCACAGTGATTTGTGTTATCACTTCACACATTACTCCTAAGCCGTCTACATTGCAGTAACGGGACTGACAAACGTTATTTCAAACAGAACATAACAAGTAACGTACGTCGTATGTTAGAACGATATGCTCAACTTTCAACTAGATTATGGTACGAGGTGCGGACCACTTGGCATATAGCAAGTGGCCTTGGGTCTCGCTTATTAGAACTACAATATTTTACGGCTAAATTGACATCAGAGAGCGGGAAAGTTTTTGCCTTTTATTTACTTATTGTTAACTGGTCTGTTTTTTAGTACCTAACCAATAGATTGGTGATAGTGTGATATAATTAATGATACAATAAAATAACGAAAGAGATAAGGCAATGTTGTAATTTTAAACTATTGCATAGCTTCTGTCGCGGGCCTTGAGCGTGGAGACCGAATCCAAAAATTCCGTAACGAAAAAACCTAACACCCCCCACTTTGCCTACCATGTAGCTCGGCCGAGCGTTCGCTTAACGTATATATGGTACGACTGTACAAAGCTCGCACGGATCGAGACTTTTTTTTTTTTCGAAATGACTACGCTATTGACCCAGCAAGGTCTTAACAGCTTCACCGGACTACTAAGGCGAGCGCTTAAGGCACTCAGCCGATTTTATTTTGGCAACCAGCTCAAGGGTGCAAGGCACACCTCGGCTTGGCTGTTGCCTGTTGCATGCAAAATCGCGACCTATCTTAGCTAACCTAGCTAACTAATCATATATGTATGAGTTGTTGAAACGTATATGTGTACCAAGCATACACGCCTCAACAACTCCTCCATATATTTATTATCGGAAAATTGAGAGTTTTTCAGTTCGATAAGGGAAAAAAAGAGTAAACCCTTCCACTTTCATGTGTAAGCGTGTAGGCGTGTATGCGGGGGTGATCGTGTAGTGTTGTGGCACTGATGTATATTTGTGTGTCACCGTATCGCGCAAGCAACGCACTCAAGGGCTCCCTACCGAGGGATCGAACCTAGGCTTGAGCCGCTGCCGTGGGAGGCCTAATCGGGTGCGGATCGAGACGAGCTGCTCCGAAATCGGACGAATACGTAATCAGCTGTTTGTGAGAAAGTATTCTGGTGTATAGGTATTTATCATCTATGTACAACAGTGAATATCTGTACTCGTATACTTTGTGTACAAAGTGTTTTCCTGAATAACCTACATGTATTGTAAGATAATAAAAATATTTTGAACAATATTAACTTCTCATTTATTTAATAAAAGAAAAAAAATGTTTTCTTATCGGTCACCACGCTCAAAAAGTGTAACTTGAATTAATATCAAAGAAAAAAAACAAAGGAAAAAAATACTGCATAAATAAAATAAATAAATAGTTATAATTGCATAAGTTAATAAAAAATGCTATGCAATAGCTTTACCGCGGCAGTCCCCGAGTGCCACACGTATTTTTTTTTTATCCTATTTGACAATATGATCTGATATTTATTTATTTAGGTTACCAACAGAGTCAACATAAGTACATTGTAATTAAAATATTTACAGGCAACAGATAGTAAAAATTATTATACTAGATTAAAATATAGTCTAATATGCCAACTGATTCTCAAATGCAGTTACTACTACCTAGTCAATTGTAATTAGCAGTATTATACAGATATTTTGCTGCACCGAAATCTTCATTGGCTTATTGAAGCGTTGCAGTTGATCAAACATGCTACTGCTTCATCATTATCGCTGCTCATCAAGCTATCAGATTTTTTTTTAATAAGTTCATCTAATATCTACTGTATATAGTGATATACTTAATTGATTTTTACGTCTTTACAAATCTTATACTTAGTTATAACTGACAGCAAATCTCTCGTATTCGATCAATATTGAACATGGAGGATCTTTGATGATTTGTAATATGCAATGTTGTATTTTAAAATAGTGTATTCTTTAAACCCAATAGCTATTATCACATTTTTATTGTGTTCAAAGAAAATTCAAAGTTAGAAATAAATTTTAGAAATGGTATATTATTTGATATTTGCTTTAAGAAAATTAAATAAATCAAAAAGAAACGTGTTCTAAAAAATAAGTTGCGTTCCAAAATGATTTTATACTTGGTAATAAATTTACCAATACAAATTAGTTCAGTTTTTGATACGGTTGAGGTTGAAGGGGCGTATGCAATAGAGGTTGCACGCCACCTTGCCCTGATTGATTTATACGTCTTGTTTGTCACAGAAGCGATTTATTTGAATTCCTGCCAGAAACCGGGCAAGCAACGGATTAATATCGAACAGACCCCACCGATATATCCCCGACTTAGGGCAATAATTCAATATTTCATCCTTCGGTCGCAGACCTACGCCGCGAATTAACATACAAACGTCAATCGTTTCATGAATAAAAAATGTATTGGATTTAGTGAAATGAGTGGCGCGATCGTCGAGCGTTTACTGCGATGCTGCCAGAACTGCCTATCGCGGAAATATACAACGTTTCGGATTACCGGGGTTTAGTTTGATCGCGCACTATACGTATTGGCTGGGAACACGCGACTCGTTAACTATTTCTCGACTGATAATGCTCTAAAAATTTCCACTCGTATGCCAACATTTTATATTTACGCTTTATAAAAATAGTAGAATCAATATTCGTTAAATAGGGAATTCAAGGGTCTTCAACCTTTCCTATACATTTCCTATAGGCAATGGTGATAGTTCCATTCAGGTAATTTTAGTAACCTGTGAGATTTGACCAATAACATGCTTAAAATAGATTGAAATATTTAACTTAATTTTACTCTTTAAAAATAATCACGAACGCGAATATAATAAAGATGTTGGTCACGTTGGACTACAAATAAATTGTTACCAAAATTATCCGTCGACAAAATCTGATATATCGTCTGAATCTATATTTTATTTCTCAATTTATTGATTTGGCTATAAATATCTCTTATACTCTTATATTAGGGCAAGCTTTATCATAGCGACAGTTTCATATACCCCTATTATATTAGAGGACTGCGAACCACTATAAAAATCTCACAGTAGAAGGAAATGATTATTTTATAAAGTATAGTCAACAAGAACGACACTTTTTTTTTATATCAAAGGAGGCAAACGAACCGGTGGGTCACGTGATGTTAAGTGATCACCACCGTCCATAGACACTAGCGACATCAGGGACGTCGCAAGTGCATTGCCAGCCTGTATATGGGAGAAGGGGGAAAGGAAGGAAAGAGGAAGGGAGGTGGGCCTTACACTGGTGATTAAATCGCGAATGTGTTATTAAGTATACATATTTATAAGCCCTATTCAACGTTTTTAATTTTTTGAGGCGATTTAGTACCCCTTTTGAAAAGTAGAAAGAAAATGCCTTTCATTCAATAAAGAAAATAATCTGTATTGTCACAATTGAAGGTATCTTTTTGATCATTAGTCGTCCACAGTTCGTTGTAGTCCGGTGAAGCTGTTAAAACCTTGCTAGGTCAATAGCGTAGTTAGTTCGAGAAAAAAAAACCATATTTCATTCATCCACACATCCAAGCGTGAGCTAGCAGCGGTTGTGATCGGCCAATGAATCTCTAGGGGTTCGCGTATCCCAATTCCAGCAATGTCGTATTAGAGTTTTAGGATTATCTAAATTACTTTAATCCTGTATTGTCTTCATACAATTATGTTCGGTTTTATTTTATTTTTATTTATTTTTTCCCGAACTGACTACGCTATTGACCTAGCAAGGTCTTAACAGCTTCACCGGACTACTATGTTCGGTTTTAGTTATTTTCTTTGTTAAAGAAGGTTATATTAGTTATTCTATTTTGGACATGTTTACTAAAAACAAAATTCGTATAGTTATGGCATTTAAAATCTATACATATAATAAAAATGTAAATCTAACGTGTCTGTACTTTATATAATATCTGTCTGTCTGTCTATTTGAATAAATACGCATCACTGCTCAAATACTGCGTTCATGATAAAACCTGCCAAGGAAAGCATTAAGCATATTTTAAGTAACATTTAGTCTTTGTTTCATTGAAATCGATTCAGTCTATTAAAATTATCGTAATTGTAATAACGATGCAACTTAAGTGCGAGAATAAACTACATAAGTAAATGGACGTAATACATTCAGATCACTTTATTAATCGTTTTGTTACATAAGGTTTTACGCGGACGAAGTCGCGGACACTACTAGTATTAAATAAGCATATAAACATATAAGGTTTATTATATTACTATTTGATACAGAGATGTGATTTAGAAGGAAATAGTGAGTATTACATCTAGGAAATTTAATTGTGGCACTATATGATCATTGGTCGCGGAAAATAATGATGGAACTTTTACACAATGGATGCAAGATTTCATTAGAATATAAATTCCGTAATTCCTATTTTAATTTTAAACATTCATTAGCAAGAAAATAACGTAAAAGTTTCCCTATTATGACATGACCAGCGGCGTAGGCGTCAGGATAATGAAAAAGCTTAAGTCTGATATAATCATGTATGTATTTATTAATACGAGTATTGCGCAATGTCACTATATCTATCTCCTTTTGTCTTTCGTGGATAGATGATAGTGTAAGTAGTATAACGTATACTCCAGATTATTAGTTCGAATAGTTTCGTTGTAAAGACAAATCACAGTATCATAATCATAATCATAAGAAGGTTTTTTTTATATAATATACGATGCAAACGGCCGTCCATATACACCAGCAACACCAGGGAAGTTGCAAGTGTGTTGCCAGCCTGTGTTTAGAGGGATGGGGGGTGAGGGGAAGGAAGAGCAATGGGGAGGTCCCTCCGACGCTCTCACTGATCGAACGAAACGCAATAATGCAATCACTGTTACTTCACGTTGGCTTTCTGTGGGTCCGGTGGTACTACCCCGGACGAGCCGACCCATTCATGCTGAGACCAGTTATAGCTTCAACGTAGCTCTACCACCTATAATATATACACACTTACAGTATACATGAAATCAATCATCTTGAAAATTGTCATGTAAAGTTTTTTTTCGTACAAGTTTTTAAGCTATCATTTTAATGTAACTTATGGCGTTCAATTATGCTTTATATTTTAACTAGCTGTACCGGTGACTTCATCCACGTGCAACGTATTGTGTAAAAACAGTGGCTAATAAAATCATCTGAATATATTATATATATATATACTTATCTACTATTCTCTCGTACTTAAGTCGCGTCGTCATTACTGTTACAATAACTATTGAGAGAGTGAACCGACTTTAATTAAATCTAGACTAAACGTTGCTCGAGAATATGCTTTATGATTTTCTTGGTGAGGTTGAAAGCAGTACTGTAGCAGTGATGCGTGTTGAAACAAACATACAGACAAACATGTTTAAAAATAACTTAAATGTATATTATTATTTATTCGAAGACACCATCAATATTTTTTTTTTTCATAAAATCCAAAAAGTACAGAAACGTTAGATTTAAAATCTTATTATATGTATATTAAAGACTAGCCTTTGCACGCGACTTCGTTCGCGTGGAATAGATACACTAACACGCAGCAGTTCTCAAAAGGAAAAAACTCCGAAAAATTCGTTGGTACATGCCGGGGTTTGAACCTGCGGACATAGAAATATTATTCCACCGGTCAAACCACTAGGCCACCACGACCCTTCTATGGAAGAGTATTATTATTCTAGAACAAAAATATACTATGTCTTTCGGTATACCTAACCTCGTGTATATATTTCGCGACGATCGGTTTCTAGTATTAATTATTAAAGATGACATACATTTGTGTTTTAAAAGGCAATATATTTTAAACACATTGTATCTTTAACTCGAAAAGGATGTCGGTTAACATATCTCGTTGACTATATGTATATATTATTAAATTTTATTGCATTAATATTAAAAAAGAGATCACTATCTTAGAACCTCGTCTCAAATTAAATATAATAATCGTAAATCAGCATTTCAATTTTCATAATGACTCAATATGTTAATTTATGTGACACAGGTTTAGATTATTATTTATAAAAACCAATCGAGAATATATCGATTTTAAAATTGCGAAAGAGGTAACGTGGTATTTTTTCATAAAAAAAGATAAACCCTGTCGGTGTGCATGTCGTTTTATTTGCAGAAAAAAAGCACGGTCGCAAATTTTGCGGTGTTGAATTTCTGCTAATACCTGCTGGCAGTTGCAATCAATTTGAAGAGCATGTATAATTTTATTTTATACTAGCCTGTGCCCGCGTCTTCGTTCGCTTGGAATAGATACTTTGGGCTAACGGTAACACGCAGCGGAAGCTCTCAAGATGAAGAAAAAAATCCGATTTTGATACATTCTTCACTGGTGTTCCGCTCCTATTGTCTTAGCGTGATGATATATAGCCTATAACCATTCTCGATAAATGACCAATATAACATTGAAAGAATTTTTCAAATCGGACCAGTAGTTCCTGAGATTACCCCCTACAACGTCACAAACTCACAAACTTTACCTCTTTATAATATTGGTATAGATATACTAAATAAGACAGAGCCATCATTACAAGGAGTATTTTAAGATACCCTCTCATATATAGTTCAGTATTTTTTTCTCTAATTTTTTAATCTTTTTTTTTAATAGCATCGATTTGATTATATGTATTATATCAATAAATTGGAAATTAATGTATAGCAACCTACCTACTTGCACATTCTTGGAGTAGATGTAAATAAAAAAATCTACTAAATTTATATGCAATTATTAATGATGAAAAACCATAATAATGTTGAAATTTAAAAGGATGATTGTAGTATGGTTGAATATCGACCAATAAATAATCTTTAAATTCCATATAAATGTATATAATTAATTGTATAGGAAATAACCAAATTGTGTATACCAATAAAGGTGAACTGTTTTTTGCAAAATAGCAAGAATTATTGTAAACGTGTGAGTTTTAAGTCTCTGGTCGGCTCGATTGCTACTACTATATACAGTGTAAAATTCGGTGCACAATTCCGTTAGTTTATCACATAACAGGATCAGCCAGTGTATATCCAGATATTCAGTTTCTTTCACACCTCTGTCCCCCATTCTCACAGTAAGCGTCACTCCCTCTCCCACAAGTGCAAAAGTGTTTTATGAATAACTCGTATATAAGAAATCAATAGCATTTTAATAGAACTGTTTCTTGCTAGAATGTATATACGTCTAAACCGTTTAAAAGCGGTACGTTGCTCAAGCATGAAACGTGCTTGCAATGATGAAGAAACCTTGAAGCGAAAAAATTCCACTACGACCCATCGCGTCTAGTATATCTTGTAGAACCGGTTACGAAACTCTTAAACTATATAAATTATTCGTGCGAAGCTTTGCGCTGGTGCTTAATTCTGTACCATGTTACTTCCACGAGATCGCAGATGGTGAGTGATAAAAATGACCAGTACACATTATTAAAGTGCAAAGATGTAACTTCTTTTTCGTGTATTTTATTAAGTATTAAGTTAATTTATAACATAGTAAAATGTTTTAATCGACTGTTGAATGTGTTTTAATTTATTCGCAACTTTGGTTTAAATTGAGCCAATTATGACTGTCCTCGAGTTTTTTAATAGTTTTTATTGGAGTAGAAAATAGTGTATTCAAAAAATATCGTGCTAACATCTACTTCCGTTTAATTGATTAAAAGCGCTTGAAGAAAATTGCACATATTTGATTAATACTTTTTTTCATTGTGTTTGTTAGGACGAATTTATATGAAGGAAAATACTTGTGAAATATTATGAAAAATCGTGAGAGGGAGACAGGCGACAATATGGAGATATCTAAAAATATTGAGTGAATTGACAGATTGACGTTTACTTGCCGTTATTTAATTATATGGATGTTTTGTAGCGGGAAGGTTTGTTTTTTTCGTTAGTACGTACACGCGTGCAAAGCCGGGGCGTGTAAAATAACCTATCATCATTACTGAGGAGTTATGTTGAATAATTTAAAATCAATGCAACATCTTCTCCATTAAAAAAACACTTTCATAGTTTTGGTTAAACTGTGTCAGAAGGTGTCAATGTTCGTTCAGTTGATAAAGAAAACTGGCTCGTGTATAAGCTAACTAGCTGATTGATGGGTATCATTGGACAATTCATTGGACATTAAATTATGGCAAGGGATAATGAAAACTAAATAGCATAGAACGAGGAGTTTCTCATAAGATGGTTATATTCCTATGCTGTTTCGTTCACTTTTGACGTGGCTTAGATCAAAGAAATTTTATTTTCATTGTAAACTTATACAGTAATAAGATGCGTATCTGCTAGAAATATTCCAAATTTTTTAATAACATATCTTTCTACATCTACTATTACATTTTTGAAGATATCTAAGTACATTAAATGTTCCTACAATTATATCAATGAGGAATGTCATTGAGAAATTGTTATTGACTGCCAAACTGCTGAGAGGTCCTAATAAGTCGACCGGATTGGTAGATCTAAGAATACAGCATGAAAGTGAGGTGTCACCTTGAATGTCGGAGATTGTGATCAACACTTATATGCCAGTGTTTATAATATATGCAATTATCATTTTTTGAGTATAATAATGAAGTAGGTTTTCAAGTATATTTATATATTTTTTTATATATTCATTAGAATTTAAATTGAAACGAAATAATAAAAATATATTATAACAGCACTATTTTAAAAATTATAAATTGTTATCTTAGTATTTATGGAATTACCTACATACTTTAAGATATAAATTACGAAACTAATTAAATGCCTATCTAGACGTCCATGACTTAGAAATAAAAGAAGATTTAATAATTAAAACATAATTCGTAGTATAAATTATCATATTATACTTGTAAAATTTGTTTGCAGTTAATGTAAATTTTATTTATGAATGAGATCCATTAAATATAGTTTTTTTTTACAATATTATTAGAACTAGTCAGTTTTTAATAATTATGTTTCATCATAATTTTATTTTAAATTCCACCCATGTTAATAATTTAAAATATATATCACAAAGATCAGGGAAATCTTTAAAAAAAGTAATTAACTAATTTAATAAGACATTACGCCTTCGCGTGCCGTTTGTCTGTGATAAAGTAATTAAAATCAATTAATAGTTCATTAAATACATATAATACCGAAGATATAGTCAGGTATAATCTAATAGACTTAATTGAAGGGCCACGACCTCAATTAGGCCAGCCTTTATAATCATACGCTAATCATGAAATTACGAATGTGAAGATCGTCTCATTTCCGAGCTATGACACGATTCTGTGGGCGACGTACAGTCCATCACATAATACTTTGCGAAGTGCAACATAAATTCGAGAAATATTCGGTCATCTATACGTCTAAGTAAAATGACAATGGCCTGCTGTTATGCGCACATCAAGTAGAAACGACTGCTTTCGAATACGATTCGATTGCGACAGCTTTCGATTAGTAGTTTGGATAAAAATCTACAATTTGAAGACTACCCACCCCTGCGTGCGCTGCACAAAGCAATACAAGGATTACACGAAAATATTGTATGGTATCTTTATTTATTTATACTAATATTATAAAGAGGTAAAGTTTGTGAAGTTGTCGGGGGTAATCTCAGGAACTACTGATCTGATTTGAAAATTTTTGTCAGTGTTATATAGCTTATTTATTGAGAATGGTTATAATAAACATCACACTAAGACCAATAGAAGTGGAGCACCAATAAAAATATTTAAAAATCCTCTTTTTTGTCTTTTGTGAGCCTCCGCTGCGTCTTATCGTTAGCCCAAAGTCACGGGCAGGGGCTAGTTAAGCTATAAACACAAACCAAGATGCAGGCGGCTGCTTGTGTATAATAATCAAAGAATGTCGATAAGAAAAATACAACAACGAATTAATTTTTATTAATACTTTTACCTAGAATATACTTACATACTGTAAAATATGGATGCAGGTTTTATTTATGTGATGGTAAAAATATAAAACAACTTTCTTGCACGATAGTACGCAACAATGCGATTGGAGCACAATTAACATAACCGGTCGTGCTAACCGGCTATTATGCTAATTACGTCTCCAATATAAAGAGCATAGTGTAAGTAAAATATTTAATTTATTGAACTGGAAACCTACTATGACGACGAATAGTTGAAATATTCTAGAAAAGTGGATTTTTCTATGTATTTAACTTTGAACCCTGAATAAACAGAGAAAATTGGGTACTACGAAGAGCATTAGACGTTAAACGGAGAAATGATTTGACAAATACGATCTGATTCTAGTGAATTTGTGTTGCTTCATACTATACAATGTTCAGTAAAGGAATTTCGCTTCGTTTATTTTTGTATCTTGACGTGTTAAATGATCACGACTGTCTATAACTACATATAGAACGTAGTTACATTACTTAGTGTGATCGCAATTCTAAGGATTATCTTTCAAATTGATTAACGCTATGGCCAGCCTAATTTCTTCATCTTCACCGGGTTTAGGAGTGAGGAAAACATTTAGTCGAGATTAGGTGAAGAGTGGTAAAGTGATCCAATCTCAATTGGGACCGATACATGCAAAATTCGCGAATTTAATTGAAATACATATAGAAATAACAGCCTCTCCAGAATATAGTATTGGTCTGTACATAGTTCTGAGGGACTGACAACGCATGGCATATAGCTCTCAACGATTGTGGAATTTCTTCCATCTCACTTGTAAAGCTTATCGTTATAGCTGCACGAATATCTTTATTAATCAATACCTTTATATCACTCGTTATGTATAAGCTATTACCGTAAAATGTCATCAAAATTAGTTTAGCAGTTCTCGCGTGAACGGGTAACTAACGAACATCCACCTATTTCCACGAACTATCTCGTTATGTTAATAGGATGTATACTTTAGTGCGACATATTTGCGTACCTTTATATAGACGCGTACATCAATTTGGGACAGTTTTGAGGTCAATCTTAGTACCTACTCTTGGGCATTGCGTAGGAATGCTTCTCGTACCAACATATGTTCCTTTCCGGATTGGATGATAATTGCGCGAACAATACTGGTTTGTAGTAGAAATAGGTATGTCTTTGATGTTACGCAGTGGAACTTTGTATAGGTTCTACCAAGTAATGATAATACCAACCGGCGCAAATTTACGTTCTACCGTCATAAAGTATTTATACTGATATAAGTATTATGCGCTACCTTCTAATACGAAGCAAGCCATAACAGGGATAGCTATCTGTGTAGTCCGGTGAAGCTGTAAAAGCCTTGCTAGGACAATAGTGTTGCCACTCACACCGCAATCGGGGTCCTTTCGGGGACAACACCTGTCGGAGAAGCAGACGTAGTGCCGATTAGGCAGTTCCTGCTCCCCGGGCTAAAGGTGTAACAAGGCACTATAAAGTTTTAGTTTGCGAATCGGGCATATCGGCCATCCTCAGCTAACCGGCGAGATGAAAAGGGCCAATAACAAGGAGCAGGGATCAGTCTTGCGTGGGTCGTTGGACCATTCACGGCCATACAAATATTCGTAACTATATACACTGTGGATGACTGTGTCGACTATTAAAATGGACGTCTACATAGGACGGTAAGTACATATTTTAATGACTGCCACTTCAACGTTTTTTTTTTTATATCATAGGAGGCAAACGAACAGATGGGTCACCTGATGTTAAGTGATCACCACCGTCCATAGATACTTGCAACACCAGGCGAGTTGCAAGTGCGTTGCCAACCTGTATTTGGGAGGAGAGTGGGGGAGGGGCAGGAAGGAAAGGAGGAAGGAGAAAGGGAGGGTAGTGGGTCTCCGGCTCTCTCACTGACCAAACGAAACGCAACAATGCAAGCACTGTTACTTCACGTCGGTTTTCTGTGAGAGGGTGGTGCTTCCCCGGACGGGCCGACCCATTCGTGCTGAAAACAATAATAGTTTCAGCTTGGCTCTACCACTACCATAACGTCGCCCGACATATCCTATCGCAGCTTAATTTTTATGGACATAGACATCAAGTTCAGAAGTGTCAAACGCTTGCAAAAACATTCCGTTCAAAGGATCATATATCACGTATTTAAATGTATCACTTTCTACTTTCGATTAGTTTTTAATGAGCCTCGATTTAACCGTTTTGATATTATTTATATATAGATTCATGTATGTTTAATTTGCATCTTCAGTTATTATTGAGTTTATTAAAACATTCATGAATGAAAACGGTTCAAGTACCAAATACCTTGGGTCGGTTTGCGAATGATTTACGATCGATATTAATTTAAATCCATTATGAGGTTTATTATTACAAATATTGAAGTTGTTAGCGGGATACCAGTTTCAGTAGCACTTCGCCATTTTATTCTCGTCGAGTGAAAGTTGAACGATGAAGTGTATATTTATTAACTTACAAACGACTAGCTACCATGGGAGCCAACAAAATTACGTTCTCGATTTAAATTTTATATTAATAGAATCTCGGAATTAATTCTATTCGATGGAAGGCGACCAAACGTGCTCGCGGTTGCACCATCCGATATTTCACGTTATGGGTTTTTTCCACGAATAAATCCGCCGATGGCCGGAGTTATAATTATCGTTAATTCGTGATTTTTACCGTCACCTCAAAGCAGGAAAACTGAAGAATTCAGTGGGCGAACGTAATGACAGGTCCGAAATTAGAATAATTATTATTAGCTTGAACATCTCATAATAAAATATATTTATGCGGACGCTAAATCTAAATCTGTAAGTGGACTCTGAACTCAATCGTTTCCATTACAATCTCTTGATTTTATTATACTATATATCTTTTACACAAGGGATTTATATTATTACTAGAAACCGCTTGTGACTTTGTGTGCATTAAATTAATCTTGTAACAATAATTGTAAATATATCCGAATGTCACAGTATATTTATATGTAGTATACATAATTTAATTGACAAAACATTTAGGTATGCAGCAATAAATTATATCCTAGCGTTTTCTATTGGCGAGCTATAGTAAAAACAGGTAGCGTAAATATCTAGTCAGATCTCAATTAAAAAAACCTTTATGATCAATCTTTAACGTGATCGTTTAAACCATAGGTCTCCAAACTTTTCGTTTCGTAGATCACTTGACGTGATTTTCTATTACGTGGAGACTATCTGCTTACTTGATAATGATATTTTGCCAATTCCTCAACTTCAGGTATGTTTTATCACATATGTAAATATGTATGTCTTCATATTATAAAGAAACAGTAATTAAGTAGACAGTAATGTATTTTTTCCTGTAAGGTATATAGGCCTAATTATGATCACGACCTATTTAAATGAGATTATTTGCAACTCATGAACCCCCAATTTTTGTTTCGGCGACATCAACCCCTTTGCTAGTAGTCTTATATTGGGAATCATAGGTTTAAATACAGTTGGAGTTCATCGATTTTAGATATAGCAACATACAAATGATAAAATAGTTTTAAAGTATGTAATCAATACTTCAATACTATATATTTATTATTAATATTATAAAGAGGTAAAGTTTGTGAGTTTGTGACGTCCTGATGTATTAGGGGGTAATTTTAGAAACTACTGGTCCGATTTGAATAATTCTTTCAGTATTATATAGCTTATTTATTGAAGAATGGTTATAGGCTATATATCATCACGCTAAGACCAATCGAAGCGAAGCACCAATGAAGAATGTAAAAAAATCGGGTGCTTTTTTTCCTCTTGAGAGCTCCCGTTGCGTGTTAATGTTAGCCCGAAATATCTAGTTCACGCGAACGAAGTCGCTGGCAGAGGCTAGTTTTAAATATTATATGTTCACACTATTTTGCAAGTAACTGCGGTTTAATGGTGTTTAAATTAACATTTGTATTATGTAGTTAAACTTTCGAGTGAGTGCCTTATGCGCACGTCACCAAGCCCTGGGAAGTTATGAAGACCCTTCAGGTCGGTTGCATGTAGTAAGTACGAATTGAAGAATGATTTATATATAAAAATTAAATAAACTTACAATTTCTTACATGTTTATTTAAACTCGTGATCCTTCAATGAACGAAATTTGAGAATCAAAAAGTGTACAAAGTTTACTTCACTTGTTATTATGTGGTTTTATCGCCTAAATGGTAAAAATTGTATTGAGTATTGTACAAATATTATAGATTTTAAACTTTTTTTTTTTTGAAATATCTACGCTATTGACCCAGTAAGGTCTTCATCGGACTACGGTAGATTTTAAACGTAATAAGCGTGTAGTATGGATAACAGAGACTTTACAAGACTTCGACTTGTCGATGGTATGAAAAATAAATAACGAAATATTTCCGTTTCTTTTATAATCACTAAAATTTGTAAATAGCTGCTAAATAAAAAAAAACGTCCAGGATATAGGTAATAAGGTAATAAATAGGTAAGTATAAGGAATGCTGACAGAAGTGAAAACTCAAAATAATTAAATGAATTTGTTCTCTTTGGTCTTTTCATGACAAAAACAGAAGAAAAATGTACTAAACTATTCAACTATTTGTATGCAGAGGATATATATAGCATTATTATTATGCTATAAAATATAGCCCGTTGATGTCTATCTTTTATTAATGTTTTCTAGGAAAAGCGCCGATAAGTTGAAATTGAATTAAAAAAAATAATTGATAAAATAATATTCGGCGAAAGAATAATTCGCTTAAGAACCAATAAACGACAATGTTGTTGTAGAATAATAACAAAAAATGTTTATCAAACAAAACGCAAAAATTACCAAAACATGATTAAAAAACGTAATATTTCGTTTATCATTATCGTTATCAGGCGACACAGTTGTATTTATTTTATTTATTACTAGCCGCTGCCCGCGACTTCGTTCGCGTGGAATAGTTACTTTGGGCTTAATGTTAACAAGCAGAGAAAGCTCTCAAGAGAAAAATACCCCGTTTTTGAAACATTTTTATTGGTACTCCGCTCCTATTGGCCTTAGCGTGATGATATGTAGCCTATAACCATCCTCGATAAATGAGCTATATAACACTGAAAGAATTTTTCAAATCGGACCAGTAGTTATTGAGATTACCTCCTACTAGGCCATAAACTCACAAACTTTACCTCTTTATAATCTTATAGTGTATAGTATGGACATATTAATCCATAACTAACAATCGCAGAATACTATAAGAAAAATCACTTAATGGACATGACTATTATCTTGAAAAGAGATCTACAAAGGACTAGAAAAAATCTGCTCGTGCCTCGTATACCTACTTAGAATTTTAACATTCTGAATGTTTACTGGGTAAAGTCTCAAATTATCATAATTATACCAATTACTACATATTATTATAACATAAGTTCGTAGAATAATAATTATACTATATCTTTGGTAAATTGTTTTTTTCGTTAAAGGACACACGAATCGGTATTGCGCCTGCATTATCCCAGTGCTGGCGTAATAGTTACTGCGATGGCAATCGTTATTCACGAAACGAGTAGTAATTCTAAGAACCGTTCGCCATTGACATTTCTAAGCAACGTGGTGTTGTTTACGTTCGGCGGCGGCGGGTTGTGGCGAGTGTTTACAAACAGTAAAATTGTTGACTCGGCTGACATAACGCGGTGCAGGCGTCACGGCGCGCGGCACGGCTCGTCACGGCCGCGTCACACGCCTCCGCTCGCCGCGCCCTGCAGCCGCCCAATCCTGTTCTATTGCGTCTCTTTAATTGTGAATTGTTTAAGTGCGAAGTTTATTTTTTGCACTATTGGCTCTAGTCTCTGCCAATCAAAATAATAAAAGATATATCGAGCGACAGCCACTGTGACTAGATTAACGTTTATCTTTATTATCGTTCAGTTACGCATTTAACCTAGCTCTGGTTTACGCCTGTCTTATGTTGATTAATTATAGTATCACGTAATAATCATAAATCACACTAAATATGACATCCGTAGCTAATTATACCAATTTTAAATTGATAATATTTTTAAAGACATTCATTATATTCAATTTTTAGATTAATGTTATTAGTATGGTGTGCCAGTTACAGAATATTATTGAATATATTACATACAACATTCAAGGTTAAATAACGAAATATATTATTATTGTTTTTTACTTACAATATTACTTATAAAAACTTACACAAACGAGTTCGGTATCTCACAACAGTATCGTATCTAAACTACGTCGCATAAACAGATACGCAATTAATGCAATAAGACGTTATGGAATAAGCGCCAACTAGTTTTATTAATTGAAATAACATTGTAAATTAGTGCTGACTAAAGTGTTTCACATATCTCGATAAATGCCATCGAGTGGCTACGATCCATCTAACCCACTCAGTCTTATTGTAATGTTAATAAGTTTCAGAATGATCAGGAAATCGATCAAAATTATTTTCGAGTTTTATATTTAAAAAATCTCAGCAATACTTTGGTTATATTCTTAAAAATAAATGTCCTCTGTTGTCCGCTATATTATTAATATACATAAAATGTCATTTGCTCAACCTATTTATAACAAGGTGACTTATGATTTAGATGATTATAAACTAAATGAATAACTCGCTTTAACACTTTTGGTCAGGTATTAGCAATTGTAATATCTTGATGATTTATATCTAATTTACTTCAAAGGTTATCTTTAAATATTCGATTGTCTACGCGAATTTTAATATACGTTGAGAAATGGCAAATTTGAAGCAATAGTGTCTCATATTTATACAAACTACCAAAACACAGTTAGAACCTGATTGCTTGGTGAAGATATTACTCAAGCAATGTAGTTAGAAGGTACTATTTATGTAGAGTGATGAGTTGGTGACTGTTGAAGAATTGTTGCAGTTGGTCTTATCGTTTGTGGAGGTACTTTGTTTGCAAAACATCTTAATAGGGAATACAGCATATACACATGAATAAGTCTAGGATATTCCTTAGTACAATATCGTTTCTATAATGGGTTGTATTCCTAAGAATTATGCGACATTAACTCAGGGTTTTTTTTCGAACTGACTACACTATTGATCTAGCAAGGTCTTAACAACTTCACCTGACTACGGTGAACTCAGGGGCTATTTGCCAACATCAACTACTTTCTTTTCACAGGGAATAACATTCCCGCACCTTGAAATCTAAATAGGGTCATAATTCAGTTTCATAATAGTTTCGTTTCTCGATCACTCTGGATGTGAAATGAGTTCAATACTGGAGTTTTCCTAGAAAACTACAGTTTGGTGTACTTTAAAAAAAACTTAAAAGGTTTTTGAAAGGTAATTACTTGTCTATTTCGTCTAATGTTGCAAGCACCCATACACCATCAGGCTGACTATAAGCTTAGTGTTCATAAAAAAATCTTTGTTATTTGTATCTATCTCTGGTACTAAAACAAAAGCGTATGATATAGTTACATATCTTTTTACAGCTTGCTTGTGTTGTTTAGTAATTAAAACAAAAACTGTCGCTAAATTCCGACTGACTCTCTTTTATACTCGTTACAGAGGGGTTGAAAGTTCTACCTGAACATTAAATTGAGCTACGTATCTAAGAGGATTATTAGATACACGTATCATAAACACAATACCAAGAGCAAAATCATACCGACCCTTTTATAAACCGATCTCAACCTGTAACATGGATTCTGGACTTTTCTTTATGGACTGATGCTGAGAATGAGTATGTTTGCTATTGTCGTATGACGCGAACGATCAATGTCTTATACGTTCTTTTGGGTTTTCTTTTGGGTTATTATATTTGTGCTGAATTTGAACCCTTTTTGGTGTGATTTTTGCTCTGAGACATGTTAAAATATAATTTATGTTAGAAACCATGCTATAGAATAACTATGAAACTTCATTGTAGATCTGTGATAAACCACGTATTTATTTAAATTAATGTTTAATTTGAATATGTAAAATAACTATGATTCATCTATACTAATATTATAAAGCTGAAGAATTAGCTTGCTTTAACGCGCATACCTCAGGAACTACTGGTCTGATTCAAAAAAGTATTTCAGTGTTAGATAGCTCACTTCTCAAGGAAGGCATCTAAAGGCAGTCTACATATATATCATCACGCTACGACCAATAGGAGCTGAACACCATTGGAGAATGTTTTAAAATCGGAGTTAAAGTACGTCTTATTTAAAAATATTTTCACCTTCTACGTAAACAAAGTCGCGAGTTAAAGTTAGCATTAGCCCAAAGTAAATTATTCAACGCGGACGAAGCCGCGGGCTGAAGCTAGTTTTATATAAATTTATATTGATAAATGTCAAGTATAATTTAATTTGTCATAGATACATCTGTTCTTATCATAAAAGCTGAAATATATTGAAGTGTCAGATGTATTTAAGATAAGATTTACGAAAAACGACAAGACATTGAGATAATGTATATCCATTTAAATCATTGGTGTAGCTGAGCAGATTAGATAAAATTGTAGTATGCAAGTAATGTTTCACCCGCATCCTGTATCAAGTTATGTAATATGACTTAGGAAATTATAACACAGTGCTAAAATATTTGTAACAAAATTAGCGCTCCTTTGGAATATAAGTACCTTTCGTATTTTTTTTTATTGAAGCGCGACAAAGTGACTGCACTATGCCTGATGATAAGCATAGTACAATCCAAAAACAGTGGCGACCACCGAGAGACAGATTATCCACCGTCGGTCGCCGCTGTCATGCCGGCCAAAATGACGAAAGTCACCCGGTACTGGATATGCACAGGCTGATCCCGAAACGCGACGCGCAAAAGCGAGTCACTATGACGGGCTTTTTCGCCATGTACATGCTGGTTGCGACCCAGTTGGGCTGTAAAACTCTACCACCCCGCTATCGCCATTGCCTCGTTCGTTGATCAGCAGGGTGCACCACGTGCAGGTGAGGTTGGTTTGGGTGTCCCAAGTCTTAAGATGTTACTCGACACCCCTTACACCCCAAAACAGATTAAAAAGAAATCAATCTCTTTTAGATTTTCTAGCCTTAGGATTTTTCGAGTTAATATATAGCCTATGACACTCAGAAATAACTTGGCTTACTATTGGTAAATGATTTTTCAAAATCGGATTACCTCTTTGTTATCGTAATCTATTAGATATTGTATTTAATAGAGTTTTTTTTCCGCAAAAGTTTAGTTGTCGTCTAATTTCAATGAACTCGACTGTCACGAAAAATTATCCAACAACTTTAATGTCGAGGACATGACAATTTACACGCTCCTTTTAGTATTATTGTGTTAATGGATTTATATCTGTACAATTTAATTTCATAAATATGAGAACAATATAGATTATATCAAGACGTAGACGACCTTTAACATTGTTGATAGGAATTAAAAAATATGTATATATAATTAATGTTTACAAAATCACATTTCAATAACAAACAGATGGTATGATTAATTTTTCCTAGAATTTGACAAAAGTACGTCATAAATTTGAAATATGTGTACAAACAAGTCTACAGGTCTGGTATTACGTATTACGTAAAAATTGCTACGATTTCGATTTTTTTAAATATACCTCATTAACATTAGGCCTAAAAATAATATCACGATGTCTTCATTCGATATAAAATTATTCGATGTTATTACAAAAAAGTTAAATACTTATTGAATACTTGCTTAAAAAGGTTAAATTTTAAATGCACCTGCATGCTGAATGTTCGCCATCTTGCTCTTTGGTCTAGCTTTGGTTAGGTTAGACTTGCCAAAAAAGCATAACGCAAACTTGCCTCGTGTGAGCGCGGTGTGTTTAATACGTAACCTTTTTAAAGCATGTATTTGATGCGTATTTAAATTTTTTTAATAACACCGTTAAAGTTTTAAATAAAAGACTACGTTTTTATAAGCACTGCGTGTTTTCTTACTGTGGAAAACTTATAAAAATCGCTATTTTTTTTTTTAAGCTAGATAGTCAGCAGACAGGCTGACGGCCCACCTGATGGTTAGTGGTTACCGTCGCCTATGAACAACTGCAACACCAAGGGCATCGCTGTTGTGTTGCTGACCTTGAAGAGTGCGTTTCAGTCCCTTCTTGAAGAGCCCCATATCATAGTCATGAGGAAAAACCGTGTCGGGCATCCCATTCCACAACGTCAGCGTACGCATGAGGAAGGTTCGAGAGAACCTATTCTTTTTACTTCACGTTATTTAAGTCTCCTTATCTACAATATTTGTACTCTATGTCAAGAAAACGTCAATAATACTGTGATTTAAAGAATTGATGAATTATGGACGAATTTTCATTATTTTAATACTCATATAGACCGGTGCAGTGTTTAAAACATATTACATAATATTCAATATTAACAGGTAATTATAACTAAATGTCTAATTGGAGTTGAGAGCATCCGTCAGTTGTCGCCCGGCGGATACCTACGCAAGGTCAGGCGACTCTATGTGGTCAGTACGTGAATGACCTTCAACGGAAATTTATTTTTATCACGGCCCTACTCAGTAGATAATATTGAGATTATTCGACTTGGTCAATTTTTTTTAATGCTGTTTATTTAATATATCAGTCATCTATATTCAAGGTTGTGCTCGTCTAAATATACCTGACGTGTTATATGGGTTTAATATACTCCTATAAGCATTATGGACTGGGTTTCGTTTTTTTACCGTTTTATACGGTAGAAGTTGATCATATTAATCTAACGTAATGTGTGATAATTACTGATGATACGTAGAGATAGTTGGATATTTGTGTAAAGTTGTCGAAGTACGTGGATAAATTTTGAACTTGAGAGTGGGACCTAACCAGGCAAATACTACATACATCACTGTAATACGGTTTCATGTGCTTTTCTTTATTTATAGTCAAGGTAAATTATAAAGTTCGGACAGGACGATTGAAACAGCGTCCAAGAAACTTGCATGCAAGGCTTTTCCTGTGAGGGCACGCAATGGCTCTTACAGTATTCAGAAAATTTTAAAAATGCAATAAAAACTAAAAATAAATCTTTCCTGAACAAGTTAGTAAGTTAAGAAAAGTATGTCTGATTTATATTTGTTGGTTTTGAATAGAGTAATTAAATAGCGCCAAAACCTTTAAAACATGATGGCTTTACGATTTCTAATTAATTATAAATTTTTGTTTTATTCTTTTTTTACCATATTTTAAAAAGTGTCCCCAAAAAAGAAGTGACAAAAAGGCCTGCTTGCATCTAATAAAATTAATCATCACTATACAACAGATGTCACTTGTTTTTATTTGTCTACGTAGATTATGAGTAGAATAGTTCCTACGAGGCACAATCAAACCTCTTGAACGTATAGTTCATGGGATTATTACCATTCGAGGACAAATTATTCGTAGGTGATACTACACTACTTATTCTAGGCTATTGTAATGCTTAATACCCTTTCTCCTTTTTTAAATTATAAGTATATTTAATCGAAGGTATTCCTAAATGTAAATGTGATTTTGTTTGTTACGCTTTCATGCCTTGACTATTGATCGAATCATCATGCAACTTTGCATAGTCATTCTCAGGAATCGAAGAAAAAGTACTGTTTCCGATGTCAAGGTCAAATCTCAATTAAAAGGAGCGAGCAGAAGCCAGTAGAAGACATTTACACAATATTAATTTAACTATAACTCGCATATTTATTACAACAACTAATTACGGATGCGTGTGGAACCATTAATTAACACAAAAAACATAAAATTAATAGACACCAAAATGTTAATATCACTTCGCCCTTTATTAGAATATTAGGAGATCTCGCTATTTCCGTATCGTCAACGAGGAAAACGCGAGCTTCGCATACCGACCTTATAGTTATTCCTACACATATAATTTGTTATATTATGTAAATTCAGTCGCAAGTCGAAAGGCGGACGGCCTTGGAAGGCGCCGTATCTTATTATATTGACGACAATGATCCACATCATTGTATACGTACTGTAGTCGTACTGTCAATTTATAACCTGGTTATGACGGTATATATCGCCATATTATATGCCATATAATTTACGACAGACACAGTTTTAATATTACAGGTAAAATCGGCTGAAAACATAAAATATCCAAATACAATTGTGAAAATCTTAACCTATACTAATATTATAAAGAGGTAATAAAGTTTGTGACATTGTGACGTTGTAAGGGGTAATGTCAGTAACTACTGGTCCGATTTGAATAATTCTTTCAGTGTTATATAGCTCATTCATCGAGAATGGTTATAGGTTATATCATCACACTAAGACCAATAGGAGCTGAATACAGATGAAAAATGTTTCAAAATCGGGATGTTTTTTCCTTTTGAGAACTGCTGCGTGTTAGTGTTAGTGTATCGTATTCCACGCTAACGAAGTCGCGGGCAGAGGCTAATTTTAATAATAATTTGACGTCACTTCAAAGTAATGTCGTGTAATTTAGTAATAATACAATGTGCCACAAATATCTCTGATAATCTTATTTGCATACGACTAATTATAATTGTAATATTTAATTTTCGTTGTATATTAGTGTCTCAGTGGTTAGAAACAGTTGGGATATTTACACAATATTCTGTGGTTTTAGTCGCATCATTTATTAATACCACAATACAAAAAACATTGTGGTAGTACTGTCAACCGAACGTAAAGATAACCTTGTGGAAATCCGAACACCTTGACAAATGTTCTCGTAGGGTCACACGGTAATAAAAAATACTATCGTCATTAAAACTCTTCAAAACTAAGATACATAATGCTTAGAAGCAATAAGTGTTGTATAAGAGTTCCTTAATTAAGGCAGGTGAGCATTTTTTGAGCACAGATGTGACCAGAAATGATTTTTAAAATTGACCTTATGTGGGTAATAATAGCCAATGAGACATTGCATCCATGTAGAGTAGTTATACATTTCTCGAAGTTTAAAATCGCCATTACATTTAGGTTTAACGGTTAAGTCAGTAAGTAGGTTCACTTATCAAAAGGTTAATATATAGAAATTTATCATGACATTTTTTTCATTTATGTATATGTTCAAGTACACGGTTATGTGGCACCGGGTATAACTACATGTTTCAAGGTAGCCCCTAATTGTACTAACAAAATTTTTTTGTTAACAAAATTACTGGTAGAAAAAAGAGATAATTAATTTATTGTTGGATTATAAATGATACATAAATAGACAACTAAAATATATACAGATTGGTTGCGTTACCAGACTAGGCCTCCCTCGGCAACGGATCAAGCCTAGGTCCGATCTTTCGGCGTGGAGCCCTTGAGTACGCTGCTCGCGCGATACAATGACACAAAATCTCACAACACTGCAACAACGTTACACATATTACCTCCACACACGTACAAGCATACATGCTTACACATGAAAGTGGAAGGGTTTTATTTTTCCCTTATCGAACTGAAATAGTTTGGAAAAATTCTCCGACACAAAATACATATAAGAGTTGTCGAAGTATGTATGCTTGGTACACGTATATGTTTCTATAACTCATATAAGTATGAATATTTAGCTTAGCTCAGCTCAGACAAGTCGCGAATTGCATGTATCAGGCAACAGCCTAAGCCGAGGTGTGCCGTGCCCTTCAGCTAATTGCCCCAATAAAATCAGCTGAGTGCCGCAAGCGCTTGCCTTAGTAGTCCGGTGAAGCTGTTAAGACCTTGCTAGATCAATAGCGTAGCCAGTTCGAAAAAAATAAAAAATAAAGATAGAAATATCCAACAACTGAGAACCCCATTCAGCTACATGATTAAGTATAAGGTAATACTTACGAAGCTATGTGTACAAATACTCAAATACCCATTTCAGAAATGGTCTAAATATGTATGTAAGAAGAAAGATTACACTCGTAATACGTAAAGAATTTGACAAGATCACTTCGGGAATCGATGACGAAAATCAACTGGGTAGATCAATCGACATACCTAAATAAATCTATTCGTACTCATCGAGCGAAATGTTTTTTTTCGCTCAGCTTAACGGCGCCAACACATCCGCTTCTATAATTCAATTGAGTGGGAATGTTGAGCAGCAATAAAAATAATACAGCAAGTCTAATTCATTTTTATACGATGCTTTCATTTACCCGCAGTACGATCGAAGTGTATGGCTGCTGAAGTTTGTTAAAGTGCATACGCATTGAATAACCTTAGGGAAAAATGATGAAGTATTTATTTTTAATATTGAAAAAAAAAAACTTGAATTTACTTTAATAATTTGTAAAATAAATTTATTGGCCAGTGTTTACAGAAATCGTTATATTGTTTTTGTACACGTGGTGAAGTTTCTATGGAATTATTTTTGCCTGTACCAAAGATATCGGTAATATAATGAGTAAAATTATTATTTACCTATTTTCTATTATTATAACGAAGTAGAGTTTGTGAGTACGTGACGTTGTAGGGGGTACTCTCAGGAACTATTGATCCGATTTGAAGAATTCTTTCAATGATATAGCGCATTTATCGAGGATGGTTAGAGGCTATATATCATTACGCTAAGACCAATAGGAGCGGAGTTCCAATGAAGAATTTTTAAAAATTCGGGGGATTTTTCCTCTTGAGAACTTCTACTGCGTGTTAGTGTTAGCCCAAAGTAATTATTCCACGCGAACGAAGTCGCGGGCAGAGGTTAGTTAAAAATAAATCACAATAATCGTAATATAATAAAAACATTAGACCAGCTCTCGTACCTACACTGTGACATGTTTGACAAACGACGCAATATCCCACACGTTACTATTGTAACAAATATATTTATTATAATTTAACTGTGTTCGCGCAGGTACTAATTGCTTCGTATTTATTCACCGTAAAATAGTTGTAATGATTTCGCGGAAGACGAAGATACTCAAATTACAGAAGCTAAACTCACATAATTGTATCTTTATCTTGAAAATCGTGCACACGTAAATTGTCTTAGTAAAGGTATAAAGATATCGTAATATTGCTTTTAGCCATTCATGCAACTCAAAGGCGTTCACAGCTGGACATGTGCCTCTTTCAAAGAACACCGCAACGAGCTATCTAACACTGGTCGTACCTAACGCGTTCCTAGAAATTATCAGGCCGTCGGTCTGTTTTGTTAGTTGGTTTATTCTAGAGTTTATCATCGTTATGATCCTGTAGGAGACCCACTGCAGGGCCATAGGCCTGTTCTCGAAGGAAGGTATAGACATAATTACAACGCCAGCCTATTACGCATTAGCGTTTCCAAACTCTGAGAAATCCACAGTTGTATATCTTCTGACATACAGTAGTACTACAAGTACATTTCTCAAGTTCAGCTTTCCTCGCTGTTTTTCCTTCACCATCCGCTGATACTGTTGATCAAATTAAATTAGTAAGTGGACGCGAATTCCGAAAAAATCGTTGGTATGCCGAGGTTCGAACCTGTCGATACCAGGTTTAATTACCACCAGCCAAACAACTAGACCACCGCGACTTATAAAGTTCGCATCCTCAAATTTTGAGAAATAAGGTTATAACATAGAAACACCTGTGCAATACGATTGAAATATATCAATATAAGAGCATTAATTTATACTAGTCTATACTAGTAGTATAGTATAGTAGTATTATGAAGAGGTAAAGTTTGTGAGTTTCGTTATGACGTTGTAGGGGGTAATCTCAGAAACACTGGTCCGATTTGAATAATTATTTCAGTGTTATATAGCTCATTTATCGAGAGTGGTTATAGGTTACATATCATCACGCTAAGACCAATAGGAGCGGAACACCAATGAAGAATGTTTAAAAATCGGGTTATTTTCCTCTTGAGAGCTTCCGCTGCGTGTTAGCGTTAGTCCAAGGTATCTATTCCACGCGAACGTAGTCGCGGGCAGATGGTTATTAGTAATGTGCACTGAAGCAGTATTATATTTATTTTTATTTAATAAAAAAAAAATTATTTAATGTATTCTATAAGATTCGGTACCAACCTTTTGGTTGATAACATTAGAGACATGCTTATTTTAATTCGCATGATCGTAACAGATGATAACTAAAACTATTCAGCAGAGATTGGTATAGGCAAACCTACTTTACGCTGTATTTTAGTAAGAATTACTAAATCTCCGCTTAAAGACGTTTGTTATTAAAACTAAAGTTTATAAACAATTAAATCACACAGACGTAAATATTTATGTACATTTGGAAAAGCAAAATAAGCGTTATATTCAAAACAATGAATGATATAAAGCATGTCGCTATAAAAATTAAACGAATACCTATTAATATTACTTGTAGATAAAACGTTACGATGAGTAACAGACATACACGCTTAAATATTACTAAACGTGAATATCTATTAGATTATCGTAACTAATTGTGTAGTTACTATATTGTGTGGTGCGAGTCCGCTCGAAGGACAAGGTTAATAGTTTTAAAGTTGTCTTCTGAATTACAATTATGTAATTGTGAGTAATCGTGATTAATTCCGTAGTATCATGCTTTATACCTGTTAGTAACGAATTGGTGTTCCGTATAAAAATATTTGAACGAATTATGAAGTATGGATTATCACTGAAAGATTATGAATTGTTTTTTTGTAATAACGCTTGTGACATGCATATACCGACAGGGTTTTGGCATTCAGTCGTAATATGCACTTGAAATGTCATAAAAACTATTTCACGATTTTATACAAATATGTAACAATAAAATAAAATTAATCAATTTCCTAAATCATTAATCTGGGAATAGACAAGGAATAGTGTTAGTTACTTTCGTAATTATTATGTTCAATTAATTAATTATTTATATTAAAATATATTAAACAATCAAATTACTTGAAAGTAAAATACAGAATATATTTATAGATCACGAAGTAACCTTGCTATAAACTTATAAAGTGAAACGTAAAATATTAAAAAATATCGTAATATGTTCCTAAAAATCTTACCTAACTGTTATACGCAAGCCTATAAAGTTTTGTGAAATAAACATATTAAGATTAACTTTAGATAAAACTTATTATTAAAAGAATAGTACTTGATGGTCAGTAATTTAAAATTAAAAAGCATCTATTTGGAATGGTATAACAATTTAAGTCGTTATTTCATATATGCCACTAACAAGTTATTACCAATTTATTGCACTACAAATTTATGAATTATTATATGTTATTATGCGTCTCCTACACTCTGCGCCTCTTACTACTATTTATTACATGATTTTTTTTAGTTTTTATTTTCTAACTACGCATCGCAGGCGTTTATTTTCCTCGCCCTCGGATCCCGACACTATGAACCCTGCTACACGATTTGGCCTCGCTTAGTGTACTTTGTGACCACACATTTTATGTGAATGTTGCTCCGCTTCTAACGGCTTTAGCTTGATGTTACATAATTTATAACCTTCCTCGATAAACAAATTAAAATACTACAAGGAGTTTTTGGGGAGATCTTGCAATATCATAATAGTCTATTTTATTTATAATCTTTTTGGCTCTATATTTAGTTGTATTGCTGATCTTTTACGTAATATAGTTCGCTTATTGTGTACAAGTGATGAGGATGGGAAATAATACCACGGAGAATGGATTCTGACTTGGTACAAAAACTCTCTGGAAAGTCCTAACAAGACATCCACGTTCATTGAAATGATCGCAAGAAACTTGTAATATCATTACCTGCTTGACAATGGTAGTAATAATCTACTAGAAAATTGGATGCCAAGAATAAAATAATAATTTTGGGGTGTAGGGGTTGTCGAATAACATCATAAGACTTGAGTCAACCAAGCCAATTTCACCTGCACGTGGTGCACCCTGCTGAATAACGAACGAGGCAATGGCGAAAGCGGGGTCGTAGGGTTTTACAACCTGACTGGAATTCAACCACCATGTATATGGCGAAAAAGCCCGTATTAATGATGCGCTTCTATGGGTCGCGTTTCGGGATCAGCCTGTGCATATCTAGCTTTTTGCAGGCCGGCATGAAAGGGGCGACCGGCGATGGATAATGTGACTCGGCGGTCGCTATTGTTTTTGGATTGTACTGTGTTTACCATCAGGCATACTGCTACAATAAAAAAAAGACTACATAACGCAGACAATTTTTTTCTAATCAGACAGACAAATATTTCCAGAGATTAACGTATTTAAAAAAACAAATGTACATTTCAATTATTTTTTAATATATTCCAAAATAATGTCAATTGTGTAAATGTAATGTGACAATTGTAAATTTGATTTTTTCCTTATATCATATATAGGAGGCAAACGCACAGGCGGATCACCTGTTGTTAAGCGATCATCGCCCTCCATTGACACTAGCAACACCAGAGGAGTCTCACGTACGTTGCCAGCCTGTGTTTGGGGGGGTGTACAGAAAGAGAGAGCGGAAAGGGAGAGGGGAGGGGAGATGGGCCTCCGGCGCTCTCACTGACCGAACGAAACGCAACAAGCCAAGCACTGTTACTTCACGTCTGTTTTCTGTGAAAGGGTGGTACTACCCCGGACGAGCCGACGCATTCTTGATGAAACCAATAATAGCTTCTGCGTGGCTACCACCTACAAAATAACGTCTAATAACGTACATTTCTGAGTAAAATTAAATGAATTTGTAGCTCTGAATGGGAATTATTGCCCATACAATAATTTAAGCCATCTATTACAGTAACCTAGTACTCATATTTACTGTTTATGAAAATAAGTGCAACAACCACAAACCATTGGAAATAATACGTCTCATATATATTCACTTTACATATTTTAATTAAGCATATTCTATAAGGAATATCTATACAAATATTTCATCGTTATTAAACACGTGCTAAATTGATTAAATCATTCCAAAGGAAATATACATTATTATGTATAAATAATATATATGGCGAATTCTAATTTAGAGCAATGATCTCAACGTTAAAGGAAAAATAGTGTAATATATTATTGTCTATGTATAGTATATATAATAGTTATGGTTTCACTAGGTATTTAAAGTTATATTAAGTTATCTACATACAAGTAAGTGGTGTTTGCGGTTAGTAAATCGCGCGCTAAAACCAAACTACACACATCAAAAAAGTCTAAGCAACATGCGTAATATTACAAATTTTACCATTTATATTAATTAATTTCTAAGTATTTACTCAATCAAAGTGCATAGGTAAGTAAACTTTTTTGTTATTGATGACATACAGGCTGGTTGTAAAAAAAAAATGATTGTTTTGTTTTTTCATAAAATTCAAATGACTGCGAATTTGTTTGAATTTAAGTGCGTTTTAATTACTACGTTTAGTCTTGATTTTATAATTTCACCAACCATTTGAATAAAGTTAGCGACAAAATTGAATTGTTAGATATTCTTTACGTCATGAAGCGACGTCATTTGATGGCAGATGAAATGCAAAGAGCTGTAGGGATGTTGCAAGCGGAAAGTAATCAATCTCAGGTATCTCGACATTTTGGCATCCATAGAAATGTTATTTGTCGTCCTTGGCAGCGCTACAATAATGCAGGAGAACCTGCTGAACAGCATCCAGGCCGTAAAAGGAGTACAACCACTCGGCAAGACCGGTACATACAACTGACTGCAAGACGCCAGCCGATGTTAACCGCTCAAGAGATAAGTTTGAGGCTACAAATTTCAAGTGGTGTTGATGTAAGTCCTCAAACTGTGTGAAATCGACTGCATGAGTACGGCCTACGAGCTCGACGCCCAATCAGGTGCCCACCGATACGTCACGGGAATCGCGCTCGTCGATATGAATGTTGTAGAGACCGCATAACATGGACCCAGGAACAATGGGATAAAATTATGTTTTCCGATGAGTCGCGATTCGGGTTTAAGCCTGATACAAGAAAGGTGCGAGTGTATCGTCGGCCCGGAAATACTGAAAGGCTCAGGAAGTTCATCCATACAGCGGCTCAACAGTTATGTTATGGGCGGGTATTATGAAGAACTGAGCTCGTTTTTGTAAATGGAAACACGAATGCTGAAAATTACATTGAGGATATTCTCAGACTTTATGTCTACCCATTTGCACAAACCTTTGGCTCCGATTTTAGGTTAATGCATGACAATGCACGTTCACATACAGCTCGGCGAACCAGTGAATACTTTGCAACGGAGAACATCCGGGTATTGTCCTGGCCTGCATAATCGCCAGATCTCAACCCCATCGAGCACGCATGGGACATGCTCCAGAGACGTGTTTTGAAGGACTTGGACGGAGCGACAACAACCCAACAGCTGAAGGATTTGCTACAATTTCATTGGGAGCGAATACCGCAAGATGACATAAACAGTCTCATTAATTCAATGAATAATCGTTGCCGACAAGTTCTGAATTAGCAGAGGAGACCATACTTTGTATAAAATTGTTCTATTCTTTCACAATAAATAAATTTTCTTTAGAAATTTCATTTTGTAAAACAAAAGTTTAGTTTCTTATGTATCTTAGATTCTACAGTTTATTCTAATATTGTTCATTTCTGTTATTAAAAGAACTTATAAAGACAACAGCTGTTATTTTTACATCATAGAACCCTAAAGATATTATTTAAAAAATAAAATACAACGTTATAATGTGAAGAACCATCCTAAAATTTAAATTAGTACATGTTGCTTAGACTTTTTTGATGAGTGTACTTGATTACAAATGACAATAAATCACTATTTAACAAAGAGGCAAATTTGTATGTCACATTATTGATATATTTAGTTTATATTATATCTAATATAATTTTATATACGAAATATAAAATTGATTCTGAACGTCTGTTTGAAAATATTATTTGTGTGACACAGAATATCGATGTCTAAATACGTCTAAATGTAAAGGTTTGATACAAGAAAAAAAAAAAATTTTTTTTACTTTCTTTTCGATATAACTTCTAAATAATAAATATTTGTTTTGTATATTAAGTAATTATATGTTATTGTTTTTCCATAGATATCCACCGTTGAGTGGAATTTAAAATTAAATAATTTTTCATATTATATGAATTAATATATGATTTTGTAGCTTCATGGTTATTATGTGGTTTCTTTTATTTATTGAAGAAATCAGTACCTATAAAATACAGTTTTTTTTTCGTACTGACTACGCTATTGACCCGGCACGGTCTAAACTGAAGGGAAGAGGAGAAGGGGAAGGTGGTCCTCCGGCGCTCTCACTGATCGAATGAAATGGAACAATGCAAGCACTGTTACTTCACGTCGGTTTTCTGTGGTACTACCCCGAGCGAGCTGACCTATTCATGCTTCAGCGTTGCTCTACCACTTACAAAATACTCATAATGTTTCCCCTTTATCGTCAGCCGATGACGATGAGTCGATGCCCAGCCTTGGCGGCGAACGCATCTGCCCGATATCTTTTGTTTTCGACTTCGGTACTCGCAGATTAGTGACGACCCGTTGTTTTTCGTGTTTCGTTGTGCTTTGTGTTTGATATTAATTCCACACAGCTGCGCCGCACGTGTGAAGCATCTACCTGAGTGAGTGAGACATTCCCTTACTTATATATTTACGCCTCTATTTATTTATTTAACCACTTGTCTATTCAGTTAATTATTTATCTATTATCATCTTATTACTATTTATTTTTCTATTATTTATCCATCAACCCTATCTTTATATATGTAACTACTTATTTATCTATCTACTTAACTGCTACTTATTTATTTTATAGTGTGTTATTTACGTAGTATATGTTCCCTTGTCTCGCTCACTCATTTACATGCTTTGTGCTCTCATTTTGTTTAAACAACTCTCTTGGACCGGACTCAAGATAGTTCCCTAGTTTTTCGTTTGGCGTGCCCCCCTGCCCTTAAGGCAGGGAGGTTGGTTCGCGTCCCCCTCGGGCCACGGAATGGCTCTCAAAAACGATTTCGTATTAGGACTCCGCGACGACCTATTAGCGTATGGAGTTGACGAAAGCGTCGTCGACGCCATCCTTGCGCGTCATTGTCTCCCGCCCACGGAAAACATTCTGTATGTGCCCCGTATGGCAGTGTCTGACAAATGTGAGACCTCAGACTCACCGGAGTCACCGCTGAATGAGGCGGATAGAGGACAGTTGTCGAGGTCAAGCTCGGAGGCCGGCTCCGAAATGGAGTTAGAAACGGTCGCGCCCGCCGCATCTCTCACGCCCGCGATTACCGCGCCATCCGCGAATTCCGCGCCTTCTGCGCATGACGATGATTTTAAAACCGTTACATATCGGAGGCGCCCCCGCCGCGGATCGCGCTCTTCCGACTCCGACCCGGGTACCGAACGCCCGGCAGAAAAAATAGTTCGCAACAAAGATGGCGCTCGGGCGCCCGTCACGTCTATACCGCGCTCGAACAGAGCTAACCCCGTCTCGGTCTCGCAAGTCGGCGCTACGGACTCCGCAGCGGCGACCAAAAAGCCCCGCGCGCCGCCTCCGGTTACTATACAGGACAAGTCCAAATGGACGTCCATTTCGACTAGTTTAAAAACTCAGAAAATTAATTATACGTCCGCCCTTAATACCCCGACGGGTATCCAGGTTAAGGTCCCCTCGATTAACGACTTCCGACAGCTGACTAAATTCCTCCGGGAAGCCAAGTTGGCTTATTTCACCTTCACTCTCGAGGAGGAACGCCTCCTTCGTGTAGTGATTCGTCGCGTTCCGGCCGAGATCTCGGTCGAGGACGTGACTGCCTCCCTTAAGGAGCAGAATTTCCCGGTCAGAGAGGTACATCGAATGTACCACCCACGAACTCGAGCCCCTTACAACATGGTCTTGGCCCTCCTAGACCGCTCTCATGAGGGTAAGGCTATATTTAGCCTGACCTCCGTTTGCAACCTCAACGGCATCACCGTTGAGCCTCCCCGAAAAACCCATACTCCGTCGCAGTGTCACAACTGCCAGAGTTACGGCCACTCAGCGCGTAACTGTCACCTCCGCCCTAGGTGCGTCAAGTGCCTAGGTGATCATTCCACAAAGGAGTGTGGGCGTACACCCGACACCCCTGAGCCCCCCAGTTGCGTGTTGTGCGGTAACGCGGGACATCCCGCGAATTATCGCGGCTGCCCCCGCGCGCCGCGCACACAACGCCCTCGTCAAGCGAGACAGGCGCCCAGGGCGCCTGTAGCCGCCGCCCGCCCTCCGCCTCCACCTCCCATGTCTATGCAGGCTTTCCCGGGCCTGCCGGGTGTCTCTCGCGCCCCGGCAACGTCCGCAACCGCATCTCACGCGGCACACTCTGTACTGCGTGCACCACAACCCGGGCGGGCCCCTCTGGCCCCCTGGGCGCCCCGACCCGAGCCCCAGGCTCCTAAGCCTCAAGCTCAGCCCCAACAGGCAAAGCCAGCACAGGCCGCGTCAGCCTTCTTTTTTGGCCTCGCCGGGCTTGACTGGATTCACCAGCTAATCCTGAAACACGACATGCAAGAAGTACTAGGTTTTTACACAATTCTCCAGACCGAGACAGGTTTAGGCCAGCTCAGCGCATTCGCGAAATATCCAGGCATTGCCACGACCCTGCAACGCCTCGTCCGTGAGGCTCAAAATTGTAAATAAATAAATTCATGGCTATGAACAAAATAAAACCGCGCGGTCTATCTCTTTCGTTTTACAACGCAAGATCCCTTAGGACACAGCGCGATCTAGTAGCTGCCTTTCTATGTAACAGACAGATAGACGTTTTCCTCATACAGGAAACGCAACTAAAACCAAAAATGCGTAATCCCGCGATCGCGAACTACAACATAGTCAGAAATGATCGTGTCACTCGCGGGGGTGGCACCTTAATTTACTATAAACGCTCACTTTATTGTATGCCGATTGATCCGCCCGTTCTATCCAATATGGAAGTGTCAGTATGTAAATTAGGGATGACCGGTCATCCATCCGTTATAATAGTATCCGCATATCTCTCGCCGAATAGAGAGCTATTAAAATCCGATTTAGAGGCGATATTCCAGTTAGGAGACTCCGTTATTATTGCTGGGGACCTCAACAGCGGGAACGTCATTTGGAACAGTCCGACTACTTCTCGAAACGGGAAGATACTCGACAAACTAAGTGACGATCTCGCGTTTGACGTCATAGCCCCTATGGAACCCACTCATTATCAGGACAACTGTCGCCCGACAGTCTTAGACATAGCTATTTTAAAGAATGTCACGCTTCGGTTACAACTTATTCAAGTCGTACACGAACTTGACTCCGACCATCGCCCGGTAATATTACAGCTAGGTTCAAATACAGACACCACCCCTTCGCCGGTAAGGGTGGCCGACTACGCGAAACTCGAACGTTATCTCAGAGGTAACTCGTCATCAAACTTGTTAGATAATATTCCGGACGTGTTAGTGTCAAAAGCTGACGCGGATCTGGCTATCGATTCCCTGGTCAGCTATCTCCAGACCGCCGTTAATGAGACCTCGAAAGAGGTACAAGCGGTGAATGATCGCCGTTTTATACTCCCAGATGACGTGAGAGCGCTGATCACGGAAAAGAACGCCGCGACTCGAGCTCACGACACGTACCCGTCGGTTGAAAATCGCGATCGCTTACGGTTATTACGCAAACAGGTTAAAGCTCGTATCGCAGAGATCCGGGCCGACAGGTGGGACAGGCTTCTGGAGAGTATCCAGCCATCTCACTTGGCGTACTGGAAGCTCGTGCGATCATTAAAGTCAGACGTGACTACTCCTATGCCCCCTCTCGACAGAGGCACCGGGTTGCCTCCCACGTTCGATAGTCTAGATAAGGCGGAGTCTCTCGCAGCGACTTTAGAAAAACAGTGTTCACCAAACACAGCCAATACTGACTCTATACATATTGGATCGATCGAGTCCTCGGTAGAGCGCGCACTCGCGTCCCCTCCGGCGGATACTCTAACCCCTGTCACCTTTGATGAAGTATCGGATGCCATCAAGCGTTTAAAGCTTAGGAAGTCCCCAGGTCCCGATGGGATCAGGAACGAAGTACTGAGACTCCTTCCTGATCGCATCATAGCTCTATTGGTCTGCATCTTCAATGCGGCCATGTCCCAGGGTCATTTTCCAGCCGCCTGGAAGAAGGCTGTAGTTATAGGCATTCACAAGCCCGGCAAAAAAGCTACGCTTCCCGATAGCTATCGCCCTATTAGTTTATTAGATACGTTAGGTAAACTGTACGAACGGCTCCTTCTGAACCGTCTCCAGACATCCATATCAGAGTTAGATCTGTTACCACCTGAGCAGTTCGGATTTCGAGCCGAACACTCTTGTACGAATCAAGTGCACCGCCTCACGGAGTACATTTTCTCGAAATTTAATGCAGATCCGGATCCTAATCCGTTTCCGACTAATCCTAATCCGAAACGCTCAATAGCAGTCTTTTTCGATGTCGCAAAGGCTTTCGATAAGGTATGGCATTCAGGGCTCATACATAAATTGATTCAGTTTCGTATCTCCGATAGGTTAGTTCACATACTACGCGACTACCTCACCGATAGGTCCTTCCGCTATAGAGTGGAAGGGGAACTGTCCTTATCCCACCCGATACGCTCGGGTGTGCCTCAAGGATCCATTCTGGCACCCACACTCTTTAATCTGTTCGTCAGTGACCTACCTCGGCTTCCGGAAGTAGAGGTAGGTTGTTATGCTGACGATACAGTTCTCTACGCTTCCGGTTGGCATCCGAAAGTTCTTAAGACACGCATCGAAAAGGCCGTTAGCACACTCGGTGATTGGTTTATTCGATGGCGTATAGAAGTAAATCCCGATAAAAGCGCCGCGATATTTTTCGACCCGATATCCAATAAGCATGAACGCAAACTCGCGCCTATTAAATTGTACGGTACACAGATTCCTTGGGCCAATCAGGTTAAATACCTAGGAGTTACGTTGGATAAACGCCTCACGTTTAAACAACACACAGAAATAGTCAGAAACAGGGCCGCTATGGTCATGGGTCGGTTACATTCGATAATTTGTCACAAGAATAAGATGTCCATCAGACATAAGCTTACGTTATATAAGATGTGTATTCGTCCTATTCTAACATATAGCTCACCCGTTTTTGCACACATGTCACAATATAATTTCGATAAATTACAAGTAATTCAAAACCGATTCTTACGTAAAGCCACCGGTGCTCCACCGTACGTTAGGAATGAGGATCTCCACAGGGGCCTGGAGATGCCTACTATCTGGACGTACGTAAAATCATTAACTACTAGATACTTTGAAAAAGCCGCGAATCATCCCAGTCAGTTAGTGGTATCCGCCTCGAATTACGAAACCGTACCAATCGTTCCGCGTTACAAAAGACGACCGCGACATATTTTCACCGATCCTCCGGATAAAATAACGGCAGCGAACGATCAGTACCAGCCTGTCTCTCCAAACAGAGCGTGTTCACGCCCACGCCCGCGTAACCAGAGATCACGCCGCCGTGGTCTGGGGGTAAATTTCGCTCCCGCACACCAGATTAGGCCCCCCTCGGCAGCGACTCAAGCCTAGGTCCGTTCCCCCGGCGTGGAGCCCTTGAGTACGCTGCTCGCGCGATACAATGACACAAAACCTCACATCACTGCTACAACATTACACATAGCACCTATACGCACATGCACGCCTACACGCTCACACGCTGTTTCTCTTTTTCAGAGAAATAAAATAATATCCTATATAGTTTAGAGGAATTTATCCGACACAAAATACATATAGGAGTTGTTGAGGCACGCATGCTTGGTACACATGCATGTTTCAATAACTCATATACGTATATCAGGATAGCTGGCTTAGGTTAGCTCAGATAGGTCGCGATTTTTGCACAAAACAGGCGACAGCCCAAGCCGAGGTGTGCCGTGCACCCTTGAGTTAGTCGCCCAAACATCCCAAATCGGCTGAGTGCCTTCAGCGCTCGCCTCAATAGTTCGGTGAAGCTGTAAAGACCTCTACAGGTTAACAGCGTTTTCAGTTCGAGAAAAAAAAAAAAAAACGTCAGCCGATAGTTTTACCAATTTAAATTAGTACGCGAACTCCGAAAGATTCGTTGGTACATGCCAGAGTTCTCTTGTGGTTTTACAATTAATATTCTACCAGACAAACCACCCAACCATAACGACGTTCACAGTGGATGAATGTGAAATAAACTGAAGATATTTGAGTAGAGAAGAATCTATTTGATACGAAATCGAGATCAATATTTAAAATTCGAGTACAAAATAATATGTCCCAATACTTAATCGAAGTAGCCTTTTATTTTATTGCCTGTTTAATGAACTTACTTTCTTGAGAATGTCTAAATTTAGTTGTGTTTAATTACAGCGTTTTACGTTGACCGACTATAGTAAGTATTCAAGGCCAACGAGCATTATGTAACAAACAGCAAAGGTTACATAATACAAGGTTGACATTTTAATCATTGTAATAGAATATAATTTTGAAGTGGTATTTGCACGTGTACAAATATTTGCTCTTAATTGATTTTTTTATATAATCGTTACAAATATACGTAATAAATTATTATATATATCCAATTTAAAACAGGGTTGTTAATTATTTTTTTTTAGATTTGCGGTGTACCGCTTTCTTATACAGAGTAGAATTAGGGATGTGATTTTATTTTTTAATCATATACAAAAGACTAGCCTCTGCCCGCGACTTCGTTCGCGTGGAATAGATACACAAACACGCAGCAGTTCTCAAAAGGAAAAAACATCCCGATTTTGAAACATTTTTCATCTGTGCTCCGCTCCTATTAGTCTTAGCGTGATAATATATAGCCTATAACCATTCTCGATGAATTATCTATATAACACTGAAAGAATTATTCAAATCGGACCAGTAGTTCCTGAGATTACCCCCTACAACGCCACAACGTCAGAAACTCACAAACTTTACCTCTTCATAATACTACTATACTATACTACTAGTATAGACTAGTATCAATTAATGCTCTTATATTGATATATTTCAATCGTATTGCACAGATAAATACATAATGAAACCTAAATTTGTCTTCTGTTCATTTGTAATAAGAGCGGTCAGCTATGAGAAATATTCTGAACTTTTGAAACACAATAAATAAAGATTGCACGTCTGTAGCCAACACAAATTACCTAATTGTTGATGATAATTAATCAATTTGTAAGTCGATTTCCTTCAATATAAGTTAATGCGTCCCCGCTGACTTTATATGAAGAACTCGTTTGTTCAATTTGCAGCATCTATTGTCTCTAATGATTTCCGCGTTGGCCAGTATATTCTTAACAGACTCCTACGATTGTAATAATCTGTTACATTCCTATTTTATTTGTATACAATGTCGTTTTACGGTAAATTATCTGCTTAAAGAGTTGATATATATTTTATTTATCGATGCCGCTCATTTAATAATAAATAAAATGGATAATCTGGTAACACACCTAATCATTAGTATTATAAAGAAAGAACATTTAATTTTATGTTTGTAATGGATACTCTAAAAAAATATCAACTAAATGCACTGCTCTGGCCCGAGGCAAGTTCGCGTTATCCCTTTTTCGCAAGTCTAATCTAACCAAAGCAAAACAAAAGAACAAGATTACGAAAATCAGCGAGCGCGGTGCATTTAATTAAAAAAAATCGAATATATAAAGTTACATTATGAGCGCGTAACATAAACTCTATTTTATTTCCAAAATATATATTGAATACGAGCGAATAAGCGAGCTAAAGCTGGTGTGTGGGCGATACAAATGGATAATTGTATATTTGAGATTGTTTTTTTTTTCGAAATGGCTACGCTATTGACCCAGCAAGGTCTTAACAGCTTCACCGGACTACTAAGGCGAGCGCTTAAGTCACTCAGCCGATTTTATTTTGGCAACCAGCTCAAGGGTGCACTGCACACCTCGGCTTGGCTGTTGCCTGTTGCATGCAAAATCGTGACCTATCTTAGCTAACCTAGCTAACTGTTCATATATGTATGAGTTGTTGAAACGTATATGTGTACCAAGCATACACGCCTCAACGACTCCTCCCTATATTTATTACCGGAAAATTGAGTTTTTCAGTTCGATAAAGAAAAAAAAGTAAACCCTTCCATTTCCATGTGTAAGCGTGTAGGCGCGCACGTGTGTAGGGGTGATCGTGTAGTGTTGTAGCGGTGATGTATATTTGTGTGTCACCGTATCGCGCAAGCAACGCACTCAAGGGCTCCCTACCGAGGGATCGAACCTAGGCTTGAGCCGCTGCCGTGGGAGACCTAATCGGGTTATCTGAGATTGATAAATTTCAACACCCTTTGGTCACTGACGTTTCAAATATCTACATATTTTATGCAGACGGTTTAATGCTATATATTTTTTTGAAATTATACTTCTTTTGGTGCGTTAGGGAAAAATTATGAGAGTAAATTTTACGATGCGCGCGCACACCGATACAAAAAACCGACACCCAGAAGTTGCTATAGTCAACATTTTTTGTTTATTAAAAACTTTCACGGTGTTATTACAAAAAAGTTAAATACGTTTTGAACGCTTGCTTTAAAAAGATCTCTCGGTGAATGTTCGCCATCTTGCTCTTTTGTCTCGCTTTGGTTAGGTTAGGTTACTTGCGAAAAAAGGATAACGCAATCTTGTTCGGGAGAGCGCGGTGCATTTCGTACGAAAACTTTTTTAAACCACGTATTTAACTTTTTTGTAATAACACCGGCAATGTTTTAAATACCTTTTTTCTATTGTTAGTGTTATTTTTCTACAAACGTAGAATAAGACGAAAGATAAAATTTTTGAAAACATTTTTATCTTGTTACGCCAAAGAAGTATAACTTCTAACGCGTGTAAGTAAGTGCATACACACTTTTTTTATTATAACTCGCCACTAAGCGGCGCCGTGATGAATAACGTTTGGCTATACAGATTACATGATAGTCATTAAAATCAGTATATTTAGCAATTATACAAATTATAATAGTAGAAACAATAAACAAGTACAAAGCCGCGGGCACATGTTATATTTTCTTCGTTAAGATATGATGATGAATGTTTAATCTGTTTTATATTTGAACGACTGGACGAATTTTTCATGAAATTTAGCATTAACTTTGAATAGGAGCGATTTTATGTAACGTACGCTCTGTAAAATAGGCAGGCAAATGCCAATTAAGTATATAATTTTCAAGCTTTTCCTACAAATTAATTAAAATGCACAAATTTGTAAAAGACCATTAATTAATTATATCCATTTCAAAACAAATTTAAACTCTCTAATATTTACTGCGGTTTCACAAATACATATATGTATTAAGCTAATCGCATTTTAGAATTGTTTAATTAATTTATATGAACATGTATAGACACAGTGACTCACACGTATTTTTAGACTCGAGGGTTATCAATTTTAAAAATGATTTACATTATTACTGTATTATTTACATACTTTACAGTGATTGTAATGAAGGTCATTTACTGTATTTTAAAGTCTGATATATAGTTTTTCTTTACACGATATACTATTAAGGAGCATCAATATTATGCAATAGGGTTGCTGATGTTTTTGTATGCATTTTTTATTAACATATCTACATACAATAACCAGATCGTGTCCGCCTAATAATTTGTTTGACGTCGTCACGAGCACTGGACCGTAGCGTATTATCTCGATACGAGGTCTTCACTTTAAAAAATACTGGATTAAGTCCGTTTATAATTAAATTAAAACTGAATACAATTCACGTATGTTATTCGACTAGCTGATTTGCGTTACTTCCTCTACGTCGCTTATTGTATTAATATATTTTATTAATATTTTACCTACCGAAAAATAAACATAAGCACTATATCGCGTGCCCTAATTCTTTGCGATAAGAAAATGCATTACTGAACCCGTGATTATTATAAAAACCGTAGTTTCTCAATAATTTAATAAAATTTATTAATAAAAATATATGAAATAAAGGTATCTTGATTTTTTTTGGTTAGTCCCTGGACTGTCCAAAATCATAAAGGTAGTAGTAGTAATAATATTCGTCTAATAGAACAGGCGAAGGAATTAATCCATACTGCCAATTCTGAATTGGTCAATATAGGTAGTTCTTACGTATTCTTCAGTCAGTTTTCGTCTATATCTAAGTTAATGTAAAAGCATAAGCGCCAAATCTTCTATATAATATTTCGTATATTTTTTTAACCATTTTAACCATCTTTTTAACTTCGAGTCGTTTCTCGTGCCAATTCTGAGGTTGTCAATATGTGTAGTTCTTATGTATTCTTTAGCCAGTTTTCTTCTATGTTTGTCAATGTAAAGGCAAAAGCTCCAAGTGTCTTATATTATATTTCAGACATCTTCTATCTTCGAGTAATCATGAATTTTGATTGTTCAAATACCTCCAAGAGTGGAGTTGAGAAAGTCAAAGTTAGGTTTAAAATTATCAGGACAAGTTAGGAGATCAATATTTAGATGAAGTGTCGTGCGATTATTTTCAATGTTCTGACAAGACTGTCTTCTTAGAACTTACCAGGGGGTTTTTTGTGGCATCTGGAAAAAAGAAATCTAGCAATATAATACACTGACACTCGTATCACGAAATTCTTTCCTGTAATAACTTCTTTTTATCTCTAAGTAAAAAACCCGACGATAAAAGATATGTATATATAAAAATGTTCTGTTCAGTTTAATTTTTAGGTTAATACTTTTAAATCTGTGGTATTAAAATGTATAGTACCTGGGCGACAGAGTCTAGCTCGGTTCTTTAAAAAAACATTTTTAAATTAAAATAAACTGTCAGGTTTGCCTTATAAAATTAACATTTTTTTCCAAAAAAAAAAAAAAAATATTTCTCGTCTGCTGTCACTCGGATTCGAACTGGGGTTACACGGATTTACGAAGTAACCGATTTCCATCTGAGATATTTTTGTTTTGACAGTGCCAGCGAAATTTACCTTTATATTCTAGCTATATTTTTTAATTGCCTGAAAACTCAGTTAAAAAAAGTTTTCAATGAATGAAATTTAGCTAGATCGATTTATCGTCCGCGAAATTACCTACATACTCAGTTTCAGGGAAATAGATGACGCCGTTTCCGAGATCCTGAATATATACAAATATAAAAATACACAAGAATTGCTCATATAAAGGTATAAGATATATAGTAAACAATGGTACGAATTTTTAAATTGGAATTTAAATCAGCATTTGACTTATGCTATTATAGTATATTTACGGGATGGAAAAACGTTAAAGGAGATATTGCGTTAATTCCATGCAAAACGTTATATTGTAAAATTATATTGCATATATACCTCTATTAAGAACAATTACCAATGATATTTATTTCATTGCAAATGTAAATAACATTCCAAAATGCGTCCATAAACGGTGCCGGTTGTAACCTTGATTGTTACAATGTAATTATCTTTGCACAATTACGCTATTTTTTTTTTATTCGTGAGACCCGTGAGCCGTACCTCTGTCGTAGAAATTAAGGGTTTGCTTTTACAAAGATTTACTAAAACGTTTTTGTTAAGAGGAAAGAATTTTCTTGAAGCTCAATGTTACGAGGTCATTGTAAAATAATTTATTCAATTATTGTACATTTTAGTCGAATCTGGTGTATTACTAGTATTTGAGTAGTATTACTAAACACGTAGTATATATGACGTCACAGATTGAAGAGTCTGGCTACGACTCTGAAGCTGATATGAATGTCGATCTGTAAGTAGCTAGAATCTCACTTACTCTATTTCTCATAAACTCACCGCATTAGTATGAACTAGTGTTCATATGAATATCTAAGTTTTACATCGAAAAGTAAAGATCGCTGATAACGATTATTAAACTTCAGTTTAATAACGCGCCAGGGAGAAGTTTTCTCCGACAACTATGTTAATATATCGCATATTAGGACACGAGTGTACACGGCACAGGTTTAATGTCATTAACTAGCTCCTGTCTTTAACCCACTCGATTCTTGTTCGCAAATGTCCATGAACTCAGAACGCAAGAGCGTTCAATCGTAAACTGTGACATTTTACTGACATTGTGCGTCTATTACTCGTTTGACATTTGTAGCTTGCATCAACCTTGTAGGGCGTACAACTGCGTGCAAATACATTCTTCTACGATCGAAGCGAATTTAGGAAGATGTGTTTATAGTAGCGGACGTACCCCCACGTACGTTGATGCATTGAAATATTCTCGTTCGAGTTTACCGATGTTCCTTTTGAATTTCGAACGTTACAAGATTGATTAGTCACATGCACCTTCAGTTATCCCCGGTGTCACGGTACCCTTGCGATACGATACATGACCGGCTGACGACCTATTTAACGTGGTTCGTTCACCGGAGTTAACACTGAGTTGTAATACAGACGCGGTTATCGCATTTATTTTCTCCCTTTGCTCGTTATAAAGAGCTAGCTGACGCATTTGCAACGGGGTCGTTGAACTCCAATGTGACAGACGTGATCGGTGCGCGGGCGCCGCGCTGTGACAATCGCAACCTTGACGATGATGCCGCTTGGCTTTTTTTTTTCGCTGGAACGTTGGAAAAAATGTACTGTTTTTACTAGGTAGTTCTATTTTTGTTTCAAGTTATACTCGAGCGTGTCGGAATCAAAGTATATTGCTGTATATTTTTTTGAGATAAATACGATGATACTTAAATAAAGTAAAGAATTTATGTGTGTAGAAGTTTTGTGGATTTACGCGTCAGATGGTCTTTAAGCCTGTTTGTTTCCCACACGGATGGTGTTGAGTTTTCACCCTCCTCGCGCCAAATAAACGCAACAAGTGTTTGGAGTACGCATGCGTCTATACCCCGCTACAACAATCCGAGCCGTAGTATTTTTCCACTCGAAATTTTGTGAACGATTACTTTAAGTATGTACTTATTTCAGATCGCGATTAATAAAAGTCGTTCGTACGTTTATTGAGATTATTAATAAAATCAGTTTGTTGACGCTATGACATTCAGATGGACGTTATTGAGATATATGTGATACGTATGTGTGATAATTATATTTCGTTTAACGTACCAAACTCGGATTTTACATCCTGTTTCCGGTACAACGGAGTACATTACATTTTTCTCTTCAGAATATCATTGAATATATTTACGAGAGAATGTCTTTGTTATCACTTTTAAATTACATATATGTATGAATTTAAACTTATTGAGATTAATATATTCGTTATTTATAAATATAATTTCTAATCATTACAGTTAAAAACATGTACCTCTATTTATCAAGGTCAGGATTTTTTTTTTTTGAAATGAGTACGCTATTGACCTAGCAAGGTCTTAGCAGCTTCACCGTACTACTTCGTAAGATGTGTATGTACTTTACGATTACAAGTTACATGCATTGTCACTCTTATGCACTGAGTAATGAATGCTTTTTAGTATTAAAGAACTATGTGAAAATAACACTACTATTCTTTACACAAAATTATTGTAGTGTATGTAATATTACTTAGAATCTATAAAGATATACTACAATTAATATAACATAGACTCGAAATAAAAGAAACAATTGCCGTCTACTAAATAACAAATACTTTTGTTATGTTGTGTCATATACACTACAATAACACAGTATATCTTTTCTCCTAATTTTAGATATTCGCCTTTTCGAATCTCCATAAAGTAAGCTAACCCGAACTGACCGGGAGAGATAATGTTACAGTAATTATTGTATCTCTGGAATATTATTTTATTATAGAGCAAAATCACTATTTTTGTTTGTATATTTATAGGTATAACCACAAGCTTTTGCTCGCGACTTCGTCCGCATGGAATAGTTACTTTGGGCTAACAATGCTAATTTTAACTCGCGACTTAGTGTACGTAGAAGGTGAAAATATTTTTAAATAGTACGTACATTAACCCCGATTTTGAAACATTCTTCATTGGTGCTCCGCTCCTATTGGCCTTAGCATGATGGTATATATCATGTAGCCTTGCTTGATAAATGAGTTATCTAACATTGAAAGAAATTTTCAAATGGGACGAGTAGTTTCTGAGATTAGCGCGGTCAAGCAAATAAACTCTTCAGCTTTGTAATATTAGTATAGATATAATATATGAACATATTTATTGATATTTATTGTCAATACGAATAAAGTCGATTATTTATAAATATTAATAACATTGAAGTGTCTGTTTGTAATGTCTTAATAACATCATTTTACTAGATTAGTATGAAATTATATACGTTACTTATAACAAAAACTTTTTTTTTAATCATTGCATGTCTGTCTATTTTTCTGTTGCGCATAATCTTTCGACACGGTTAAAGCGATTTAGATGGAACTTTCTCTGATATATAGCTGATGTTTAAGAAGTAACTTTGGTTACTTTTATTTAAAAAAAAAATTGGTCCGCGTAAGTATAACAAATTAAAGAAGCATTCCCCGCGTACGAACGAACGAAGTACTCACACACAAATTTGATTGTGGTGTTGTAAAATCATTGGCACACATAATTTTCTCCCACAAAACAAAGGCATCGACCCTATTAGGATTTAATTGAGATCAAACCTTTGAAAGTTCAACGAATGTCGCGGATCAGACCAACGGTAATTGCATGTCGATTCAATGTAGAAGTGATGTAGAAATTATCGATACACAATAAATAATATGATTTTCGTAAACACATTTTGCTTTTAAATGTTTTCTTGTAATATTTTACGCCTAATTTAAATAAGTAATGTTTATTATTTTTTTACTAAGAAATGTTTATTAGCAATATTTTTTAATCCGTGTGTTTTTATTGAAGCTAGAAATTGATGAGAGTGAGTCGAGTACGATAAGAAGTTAAAAATTATATAGGTTAAAAAAATATAACTTAAAAACGTTTAAGTATTAGGAAAAAATTGAATTATAAGAGTAATATCCTAAGAAATTGTAAAATTCCAATTAGAAAACACTCAGTTAATGCCGAAGGTAAAATTGTTCAATCTTTATTATATTTTCCTTTTTTTAAAAACCCAGTATTTTTTGTACATAAAATTCTTTATATGTATATTTATGTTTAGTTTTGTTTTTTGCATCTAACCTTTTAGTAGATTATTACTAACATTATCGAGTAGTTAGTTATATTTCAAGTTTCTTTTGATCATTTTAATGTTCTAACAACATTGTGGACCTCTTGTTAGAACTTTCCAGGGAGTTTTTGTGGTATCCCAGAATTCATGTTCCGCGTTTCCTACCCACTTCTCTTGTGCACAGTTACCAAACTATATTACGTAAAACAATCATCTGAATGTATTTAGTCCATTTACTTATCTACTTTACTTTCGTACTTAAGTCGAGTCGCCATTAAAATAACAATAACTTTTGATTGAATGAACCAATTTGAATGAAACTAAGACTACATGTTACTCGACGATATGCTTTATGATTATCTATCATGAACGCAGTACTTTAGCTATAACACGTGTTCAAACATACAGAAAGACATTTTTAAAAATGATTGAAATCTATCTTATTACTTATTCCAAGACATCCAAGACAATTTTTTTTTCTCTAAAATCTAAAAAGTTCAGACAGGTTAGATTTATATCTCTAGTATATATATGAATAGAGAATAAATATAATTATTTCGTGGTTTAACAAAATATCGATATAATCCCCGGGGGATCTCGGAGTAGCTCTAGTTGCGCAACGACGCGTAAACTGCTTGTAATTAAGCAGCTCAATTCGCCACCTCAACTAAATTACGATAAGACCAAAACCCCACATGATTGTCGATAATATACATCTTGCGCGCAAATTTTATTGCCTAATTATGTAATTTGTTATCAATTACGATATCTATCAACTCATGTCAGTGTATCGATAAAAAACGTATCTTGATAAAATTCGGTACTTTAGAAAATTGTGTATATATTGTTACCGTAAAAACTTCGAAAGTCGTTAATTTGTATATCACCTAATTTGCAAATTATTTACTCCGTTCAAGTGCCGAATCAAGAGGTTTTTGTATTTGTTTGCCGCGATAAGAACCAAACCTGGCATATCGCTACTAAATCATGAGAAGAAAATAGGATTTAATAATTAATTCAACACTTAAAAATTTTAAGAACTATTAAGAATTACAATGACCGATTTTTGCACTTTAGCTGTAGCACATTCACTAATTGATAATTCCAATAGATTAATAACTACATACATTTATCAATGTAACAAGTAAATCACGGAGTTCGCAGAAAATAAACTATTTATATTTCATAAAATATATGGAATTCAGGTTTTATAAAATAAATGCAAGATATCGAGAAGTGGTTGATATGTATTTTCGTAAAAAGTTGATATTTACAAAGTAAAAATACACGTGTAGTAGATTTTTTCCAAGTATAAGTAATATATGTTATAGAATGTTATGAGAAAGCAATTGTAGGAATTGAAACGCATTAAGAATAACATCGTTTGAATAAACAATTTTCTATTTAACTCTCATTAATTTTAAGATTGACATTTGTATACAAATATTATATGATTATTTGTTTCTATGCGCACATGTCGTATCTGAAGGACTCGATATTTTTTATCCATCGTATATACTTTGTGCGTAGTATTTTCTGAATCGAACCAGCCGGCGTCGTCGCGGCCCTGCGTTTCCATGGCAACGGAATACTGACGCGACGCTCAACTTATTTAGAGCACGCTTGGAAAGTTTTTCTTTTACTCGTAACCGATTACATTACAATTTCTAAGACGCCAGTCGATTAGTATATTCAAATGATTTCAATATAACATTATTAAATGTTAGTATATTACTGAGTTAGTATATTTTTTACAGTGCATAATTTATGTGCTTAATTTTAATTTTATTAATAATTCAAAACACTAACTTGCTATAAATTATTTTATTTAGTTGTAAGTATTGCGTATAATAATGTAATAAATACTTGAATATTGTTTCTAGAGTGTTCTATTGTAAAGATAAGGTTAAGAGAATATCTCTCCTTTATTTTCATTATATTATGAACATTTGAGTGGTCTTTACGGTCTCTGAATACTTATGCTTAAGGAATCGTTATGTGGTTGCCCGTATACAGAATTGTGTCCACATTTTACTCTATTTAGGAAGTAATCATTGTCATTTGTTTTCTATTGTAATTTATATTTTATTACAATTAAAATTAGGTATAGAAAAATATGCTTTACCTAAATGAGGAAAATATACGATAATGTACTATAACCTAGCAATAATAGTCAGTTTCGCTGTATGATTCATGACCATCAATAAAATTGTAGGCAGATTTTATTATTAACTAGCTACCATAACCTGCTTCGCATTAATGGAGACTAATATTTCCTTAGCACCTAGACTATTTAATGAAGTGGAAATTGAAATATGTCATTTCAGTAAATATATTTGAAGATCCCTTTTTTTCTGTTTCTCTCACTTTATATAGAAAAATTTTTGACCCAGATTTTTCATTTTTCCGTACGCTATTTCAAACTTTTTTTTTTCATACAAATCTTGTTTTACCGATTAAATATACAATCAAAATAGGTTCGGTGCATTGTATTTTGAAATAATACATTTTCTTATTCAGCAAATGATTTTTATTTCTACAGCGCGACTGGTTAGTTGCCAGCAACATTTTTACAGGATACTCTTTAGTCAATTCTCGGTCTAAATCTATTAAAAAAATAGGTGCTTAATATTCGACCTAATTATCTCGGGAAACGCAAAATTGATATACACTCAACATCAGGTGATTTATGGAGCACGTGCAGGGGAATGAGAGGTACACTTCCTGCGGACGCGAGTAACATCAAACCCATAAGGTGGTAGTGTTTGTACCTTTTTTTTTCCTCTTTTTTCGAACTGACTACGCTTTTTGACCTAGCAAGGTCCTAACAGCTTCATCGGACTACAATTGTTTGTATCCGATTGGATTGGTTATATCGCTACCACCAAGGGTATACAAAGACTTAGGAAAGTTATAATGATCGCGACCACTATATTACCTTGTGATGGTCGTTCGTGCTTTGTTATTGGACTGCTAACCATCAGATATTGTCGCCACACCCTCGAGGTATTATAAAAAAGTACAAGCCTAGTCTACGTACTATTTCACCGTATATTATTGATTTAAAAGCCGATAATTCTATTCTTTAGTTTCTCTTCAATTATTCAAATTATGAGAGATTTTTAATGTGTTTACGTTTTGTCTAATCGTTCCTGTATAGTAGACTGACAGTGTTTTAATAAAATTAGAATTAGTAAATAAATGTAAATTGTGAAAATTTGGTTACTGCTTGTCGTCGCCCGAATTTACAATTTTAATTCATATTAATAACATTATTCTCACAAAAATATCTGTCTCTCTTCATATTTTTCTTATTCATACTTCAGCAACCAAATTCCTCTTTATTTAAAACCAGTTTTTACTTGTGGTTTCGCTCACCTAATGTAGATTTAGCTCAACCTTTGGGAACAGTGCCTTCTTCTGAAGTAATATTACCTATATCTTATTTTGTACCCTCGAAAACTTGTATGCATTTTTTTATAATAAGTTGAGACATTAAGGCGTGAAAGTGAAACAGACAAACACACATTCAATTTTATATCATTACTAAAGCTATAGCAAATTGCAATATAACTTGTGATGATTTCAATGTTCCAACAAAATGTTTCCTTGTTAGAAATTTGGAGAGAGTTTTGTGACGTCGTACAATTAATCGCTATTACGTAAAATAACGTCAAATAATACGAGAATTATCCAAATTACTTTCAGTGGCACATAGCTGATGATATAAGAAGTAGCTTTTTTTATTAAAATTCTGCGTAAATTTAATAAACTAAACAAACAATTTCTAGAAATTTGCACGCTCCATGCGTACTTTTAACGGGACAATTTTATTTTGAAAAATTTATGAACGAAGCCAAGGGTAACAGTTTTTTTATTTCCTAAACTTGTTGTTTTTGCAAAAAGATCATTTGAAATTGGCAAAAGAAACGGAGAGAGAGCTGATCGCAATTTGATACGATTCAGTACTCACTCCCTTGAGATTAAAGATTTGTTAGTAACGGGGTAACAGTTAGAAATATAAAATTAAAGCATAACCATAATAAAGCATAAACATAACTGATTAAAAACCCGCCAAAACCGTGAACCGTCTCTTTTCAAAACTTTTAAATATTCCAGTTATAATCTGTGTTTAAACATAGATTGTATTTGTTTGTTGTCTATTTTGATAATCGACAATTATAATTAACAATACCATGTTTATTTGCCAATTTATTACTTAATTATTTTAATAAATTAATACTAATGATTTTAACATTATTTATTACAATTAAGAAAGGTCAGAAAATTTATGGGTAAAACTTATATAATCTTAAACTTTTAAAGGTAAGCTATAATACAAGAGAGAAAGCAAGTAAACAAACATTTCCAGTTATTTGAATATCGAATAAAAAATTAAAAAGTTTATCTAAATCTTATTTACTATTGTTATTATACTTGCATATAGACGCCAAGGATTTGTAATGAGTTTTATACATTTTTTTTCTGATATAAAAAAAATAAAATAAAAGGGGTGTATAAATAGGTATTTACAAAGTTTTTTAGGGGTGTAATGGGTGTCGCGTAACATCTTAAGACTTGAGACACCCAAGCCAACCTCACCTGCACGTGGTGCACCCTGCTGAATAACGAACGAGGCAATGGCGAAAGCAGGGTGGTTTTACAGCCTGACTGGGTCGCAACCACCATGTATTTGGCGAAAAAGCCCGTCATAGTGACTCGCTTCTGCGCGTCGCGTTTCGGGATCAGCCTGTGCATATCCAGTACCTGGTGACTGTCGTCATTATGGCTGGCATGACAGCGGCGACCGGCGATGGATAATCTGTCTCTCGGTGGTTGCCGATGTTTTTGGATTGTACTATACTTAACATCAGGCGTAGTGCAGTCACTATGTAGTGCTTCAATAAAAAAAAAAAGTTTCATTAACAAAAAGTTTTCTTTCTCTTGTTAAGTTGTAGTTAAGTATTATCAACTACTAAAAGAAATTACTTTGCCTATTAGAAGGGATTGACTGTACATACACAGTGGTGTTACTCATGTTTAATTTTTAAATTACTGATTCATGGTTAGGTATAAAGCTTAAACTAATTCTGTATAGAGAACTACAACCGATAGGCGCAATGGTACCTCGCTGAGATTGGAGTAGTCCGGTGAAGCTGTTAAGACCTCGCTGGGTCAATAGCATAGTCAGTTCGAGAACCAAAAAATCGCTGAGATTGGAATTCACAGTTCGGCGCTTCTCAATAATAATTCATTCACGTCGAGCGTTCGACTCACTCTCTAGTGTTCACTGCGTCTCTCGCCAGTTCATCAGGGTGAGCCCAGAGTCTTCTCTCATCAGACCAGAAATTGGGGCGCTGTTAAGAGGCCACCACAGCCGGGTCGGGTAGAAGCATTGCAGAGGCAGTTCCTGCTCACCTGGATAAGTAGGACATTGAGAAAGTTACTCAGCACAAATCTGGAATTCTCACCTATGCTATATATACTCTAAGCTATGGAATATGCTCCAAAAGAATTCCCCTGCGAGAAAAAAGAACCCTCTGCTCTCATGGTCCCGGCGGCTTTACTCGTCCGGCCAGCATTATTAGTTCGTTCTTGCTTAGCGTACTTTCCTACCAACATTTTGTATGATATAACACTGGTTCCTCAACGTTATAGCGTGATGTTAGTTATCCCATAATACTACTTAATAAATATTATACAAAATTCAAAGAACAAGTTTTCAAATTTGGTTTCCAGTTCTATTGCTTTACGTTTGCAAAGAAACAAAAAAATAATCTCTCTAATGTTATAAGATTGGTATAGATAATAACCAAATCTGTAATAGGTCGTTTATATTATTCGGAATATTAAAACAAAATCAGAATAACGATATCGAAGTGTTACGCATAACATAAAAATTCACTTTCTTATTGAATGTTTCGGAAACGCGCCTATTTTTGGAATAGGGTCACCCAGTTAACAACGTTATATAAGTTACGAGGAGCGCACTATTTTTATAATATCACTAGTAAACCTCCTGCGACTTTGTCGTGAAATTCATGTAAATATGTCATATCAAAATGTAATAACAGTAAATAACATTTTCTGTGAAAAAAAAAAATCGAAACAGTCATCTATACTAATATTATAAAGAGGTAAAGTTTGTGACGTTGTGAGTTTGTGACGTTGTAAGGGTAATGTCAGGAACTATAGGTCCGATTAGAAAATTTCTTTCAATGTTATATAGCTTAGGCTATATATCATCACGCCAAGACCAATAGGAGCGGATCACCGATGAATAATGTTTCAAAATCTGCCTTTTTTCCTCTTGACGGCTTCCGCTGCATGTTAGCGTTAGCCCAAAGTAACTATTCCACGCGAACGAAGTCGCGGGCAGAGGCTAGTGTTCAATACAAATATTCCTGACTGAACATGATAAAACATTAGTCTAAGCGGTCGATTTGTTGATACCGCGAGTATTGTAAGTTGGATTTCATATACAGCAATTACTATTGTGAATTGCAAATGATTGTTTTGAGTTTTATTACACTATGTTTTCACTAAATAAAGTTTTGTAAAATACAACAACGACCACACTGAACTAAAACCCCAGTGCGGTAGCTATTGGAAAAGAAAGTATATATAATAATATACAGATTTTGATTTCTTACCTTTTACCTTCTCTTACAAATTATCTCTGAAATTGTTATAGAAAAGCCAAACTGAACTAAAACCCCAGTGTGGTACCAATCGGAAAAACAAGGTATATGTAGTAGTCCGGTGAAGTTGTTAGACCTTGCTAGGTCAATAGCGTAGTCAGTTCGATGAAAAAAAGGTATACGTATAATAATATACAGACTTATTTACAAATTATTTCTTTATGTAATCCTGATAGAAACGTGGAAGATATATATAAGTCGAAACGTGATGTAAAAAATTGCCACGACTTTCCTTATTGCGTCAAATTAATTTATTATCATACGTCATCGTTATAACGAGTGATTGATTTTCCAGAGACGGGGCACTTGAAGGGTATCAAACGATTATTAACGTCGCGTCGTATTTATAAACACTGTGTATTTTTATACTAATCATTATTATGTCATCACCATATTGCGAATATTATATACACACAGAATAGACAGAAATATATCGCTGTCAACTCTATTTGAATTACGTTACACGGTATATTAATTTAACGCACACATTATTTTCGTATCCAGTTAATTTTTTTTTCTATTTTTAAATAACTAATAGACTTAATTATGTAGGGCTTTTTAAATATGCAAGTAAGGTAGACCGTGCATAGATTAATTGGTCATTCGAAGGAAACATAAAACGTTATGTAGTAACATTTTCAACTGTTAATATGTTGATTGATTTTACGAACGGACGACCGTCTGATTTAATATTATATGCCCTTAAGAGTAAAATGTTTATAATTGTAAAATGAGTCGAATAGCAAATATCTAATTTACTCTGACATGTCATTGAGTAATAGAACCGCACAAAACTTTTTAACCGGCACGGAAACAAGTTCTTTATTGTTTTAACCCGTGCTACGAGTTATTTTTGTGTTTTTGTATTTACATTAGCAACACATCTGCGTTCTAATAGATTTTTGCGAACTCATATACCTAAGTAGTTTGAGCTGTTTTTACCGAAAGGTATGTAGTAAGTATTAGGTCATTGACTCGGCGTCGGAATGATTGTGACCGTACTCTGTATAAAGGCTGTATAACATTTTTGTTGTTGTCGAAACCAAGTAATCATTCATGTAAATATAAATATATGATAAGCTTGAACAATGCTTGTATGTACAATAAAAAACTTATATGTACGATAAAATATTCCCTGCGACGAAAATACATATGCGTCAATTTATTAAATAATTGTTGAAAGTATTTCGAATGTTTTCTTTATTTTTTATCGAATCAATATTAAATAATGATTTCTTCCATATTAATAAAAAAAAAACAGTGGAATAAACTCGTTAGTTTAAAGAGAAAGCCAATTACTTCATCGTTCTTTATATGCCCACGCAATGTATGGTAGTATTTTTCCAGTCGGTAATTAAAAACGTAAGCTATATCTTACGCAGACTTTTAACATTAAGGTCGAATTCCTTGTTGACTCGTCATTTTATCGTTTGACATAATATTTCGGACAAACTTACACACGTTACATATATATATGTATATATATATTTTTTTTTCGAACTGACTACGTTATTGGCCTTACTGGGCCTTCACAGCTTCACCGGACTATCATATGTACCTACAACTACTTATTATTAACTTCAAACTGGCATTAAATAATGAAACGTATCCAATTAAATACGTAATAAAGAAAGTAAAAAAATATCCACGTGATCGTATCCTGGTTGTTCTTACTATAAATATATAGATACTATGATTGGACGACTTGATCTACTTGACATTACAGTCAAATTCACATGCCGCGGCCGGCCGGTTCGAACTTTGATGTAATGAGTGGAGCGGCAACGTCGCGCGGCCACGGTAGCGACGCGCGACGCGGTATGGTGAGGGGGCAACTAGCAACAGGCGCCTTAACACGTGCTCAACGGCCTTGCCACCGCGATGGAAGCTTCGCGCCTTTTTTTAGATAACAACATCTAATCACTTGCACCAAAATGTTCGTATATTTTGTGTAACACGTGATATCCTAATTTTGATACATATATCACGTTAGTCCCTTTTTCTTTGTATGTGTCAGATGCAGTAGGTCTGCAGTGGAATTTACATATTTTTTGCATATTATCATTATTCGATCATTGTCTAGGCAAACAATATGTTATTATTACATCAAAAAATTTAACGATATTCCAAATATTCCTACAAATTTTAAATTTCTCGGTGTAATAAAGTTTTAATTAAAAGGCCAATAGTTTTTTTTACAATAAGGTCAATGCTAAATGGTGAATAGTTAAGTGTATGCAATATATAATTATTAAGTTTGCTCTATTACATCATCAGGGAATAAATAGGGCGCAGTTATTCGGTCACGGTGTGTGAATGAAGGTCACACAACGTAATGACTTCCGCGTGTAATCCTATCTACGCTTACACACTACGATTGTATATATCGAACGTGACAACTTATTTTCAATGAGTTTAGATATCATACAGGCAGAATGGTATTAATAAGTTAAATAATGATCGCATGTCCGTAAGTTATCGGAGCTAATGATTTTTAGAAATTTACGTACATTTACTAAGGTTAACTGAATTAGTTACACTGTCAGTTGATGGATTAAGAAAAAAACATCATGATGAATTAGGCATAAAGGCATTGCGAAATGTTTCTGTACTATCACATCCACAACGTAGTCCGGTGAAGCTGTTAAGACCTTGCTGGGTCAATAGCGTAGCCAGTTCAAAAAAAAAAAAAAACATCCACAACGAAATGAAAAGAATGGAATAGTAAACAACCATTTGAAATCGCTATTAAGTCACGGGCTGACTTGTGGCCTTATAATCTCTGCCTTCCCTCGGTAAGAGATTCTTACCGAGCAGTAGGACATTTATATGCTAATATCGTTGTTATTAATTCGATGAAATGGATTTGTAATAAAAAAATTGAAGGAAAACTCACACGCCTCGTTGGTGGTAATAACGTGTACACGACCTAATATTGTCTTTAATTATAGGAAATTATCATGATGGAGGGAATTTTTTAAGGCTCAACTGATTACTTCGCTATTACCGTCTGGCTATTTCGCGATTGTACCCGAGCATTTATCTGTGTAGTTTATATTTATATAGTATTTATCTGTGTCCGCAAGTAAACGGGTTGTAAACTACAGAATTAGTATTTTAAATCTGACAAATTGATCTAGAAAGAGTAGGGGTACACTGAAACAAAAGTTATCAAGTTTTATAATAATATTATTGATTTTGTACTACTTTGTCATCCATCCAAGTGTTTGACTTAAGCAAAATTCGATTTTAAAACTCAATAAACTGTATTAAACATTATCAGTGACGTGGAACAGACAAGAAAGTCGTACGATGCACGATTTATTATACACCTGTGTCAATTTGCTAGCCCAAATCAGATGACTGATAAACAACAAGGAAAGTGTTCTATATGTCGATTTTATGCTTTTAAGTAGTAATTATGTCGTGATAGTGAACGAACTATCTTTTGCTATAACAAGCAAGAACAAATGTAATTTTTTTAAATTTAATTATGAGGGAATTTTAGATTAACTTTGTATCAATGACCAATGGCCTATATGGCGTAAACTTGCTTTTATGTTATTCATCTAGCGCTATTTTCTCTTTTTTAGTTTTCATTAGAGTCATATTCTCTTTTAGGTTTATAACATAAAACTCTCGTAATTAGTACGTATCTCTTCTTCCATATGTTTGGATTTCTTTATTAAACAGTCTTTTAAGTCTTGTAAAATTAACATTTTCTCCAACTATCATACTGTAATTTAGGTATTTGCTATTACATCCTTTTTATATTTGGCGTTAGACTATAATATAACCTAATACAAAGTCGGAGTATTACATACTGTGGTGAACTCATTAAACCTAGAAGGAACTCACTCCTAAGGGCAACTGCCGTAGCTATAAATGTTTAGCTAAAAACTTGAGTGTTGTAGTTACAACATTAGAAAACGCCATACTACAATCCTGTGGTTTCGTTAATTGTTTTCCTTCCTCTAAAGCGTTACCTTATTACATCTTAAGAATAATTTGTTTAAAATGTTGTACAGACCATAACACAGGTTACATGACTACTCAAGGAGTTGTATTGGGATTATTTTGAATAGAAGACCGTCAATGATTTTTTTCTTTCGGTGTGGCTTCTGCCTATGTAGGCAAAAGTTAGTGATTTATTTGTAAAGGAACGAGAATTTATGCTGTTTCATTAAGATTTGCTTAGTTCTAGTTTGGAATTCTTAGTTATTTACCAGCGAAGAACGCTTTAAAGATACAGAACGACAGATAATTGAAACCAAGTAATTACTATAGTTCATTTGTAACGATGACTAATAGTACAAACTTTTCATTAAATAGCCGTATTAAAATAATTCTATGATGCAGAAGGTTTGCGCACTAAACAGTTGTGCAATCGTCTGTATTTAATATTTACCATAAAATTAATATTTCTGAATTGGGAGACAACAATAGACAGATCTCCATCTGAGCAAAGAGTCGTGGGATGTTCAATGCAACCACAGGTGCAACAGCTTCCGAAATTAATGAGTAATGTGCATTTTTACTCTATGTAGATGGTCCAATATTTCCTTGTAATACTACGCCAATTATATTGTGCTGTTGAATTTTATTTAGTGTAGCTGTGGGTTTTTTTAAATGTATGAGTTTTTTTTTTCGAAATGAAAACGCTGTTGTCCTGGAAACGTCTTTACAGCTTCACCGAAGTATATGTATGATGTATGAAATTATTGTATTCGAACTTCTCACATACATTAAAAGCTAAAACAAAAATTTTATTAACCGAATGCTTCTTCTTTCTGTTTCTATCTTCTTCTGTTCTATATAAATGATAATGTATATTGGTATATTTCCGATCGTTTTTACAGATCATTGTCAAAGATGGTATAACTAAATATTTAGTAATGGAGAAAGGTTTTTTAATTATCCATTTTCTAAATCGTCTCTAAGTGTTGCAGCAATGAGATTTTAACATTTTTATAGCAATGGAAATTATTTTTTTTCTCGAACTGACTACGCTATTGGCCTTTACAGCTTCACCGGCGTACTACGAAATTAATATGTTAGCCGTTTCCTAAGAAAACAGCAAAACTTTAATAAATGTGTCGCGAGTACAACTAGTACTTGTACATAGAGTTTTATGAAGTTTGTGAATATGTTTATAGAAGTTAATCTCAGAAATTTCTGGTTTATATTCCTACATTACTTCTGATTTGTGTAGTCTTTCTTTTGTGCAAGTTCTATATTTGTAATTAATGCGTTCAAATTCGCGGACGGTTACTAATGGTTTTAAATAGAAAACATAATATATCTTCAACTGGATTAATTCAATATTATTTACGAACATTCAGTTTCCGTAAATGCGTTTGTTCCAAAAGATCTCATTAGACTTTATTCCTTAAACATTGCATCTATAAATATTCGACGGCGATAAAGAAAAATGTACTTTCTGTGATGCAGTTTTGATCCGGTGGGTTTGTGAGTTTTATGGATATACATTTGGAAACGTCTGCAATTGTTTGGCCTCACTCCAAGTTCTGAGTTGATTGAATATTAAGTTTTCTGAAAAACTATCTAGTCACTTATTATTTTTAAGTTAAAGAAAGTTAAGGAATTTAATAACAAACTTAGGCATCAACTTTTTAATTATGTCTCAAAATAAAATTATTTATAGGGACATGGACTATTCATTCTTACATAATTATTATAAAATGTCTATACAGATAACAAACATTATTTTAGAGTATTTTTTACTTTGCATCTTCAAGTACCAATAGTGGTGTTGTTTTATAAATTTGAATTTCCCTTCTTTAACCAATTTTTATGCAATTATTATTTGTTATTATAACTGAATGTTTTACTGCGAATGAGAGCATCATCTCAAGCAGTATCATAATGAGTTCTTGCTAATCATTAAAAACAAGGTTTAAGAACATAATATCTTAGATTTGTCCTCCTAATGTGTTTTCCAAAATTTAATGCACGTTTATGATAAGTTAGATAAGCTGGATTTTGTAAACGATTGGCATACTTTTGAGCATTAAAAATCTACTTCGAAAGGTCATAGTCCTATGCTGATACATCCAATAGTTTTGACTTGACTGAGCCTTAAAGTACTGTATTTTTATTATATTATATAAATAAGTTTCGAAGGTAATAGTGTGATTTTTTACCACTACATTCGGCAAATTCAAGACAATTAATTAAAAATTAAGCAGATTTTACCGTGAAAAGGATGGTACATTACGTGAATACGTAATCCTAGATGGTTGTTGAACCAGTGGTAGAGTTTTAACGACCATATGTGCTTTCCCAAGGTTTAAATTAAATTAAAAAATTCTATTGTATAAAAGATTATATCGGTGTCATTACAAAAAAGTTAAATATGTAATGAATAGTTGCTTTAAAAAGGTTACGTTTTAAATCCACTGCGGTCGCTAAATGTTCGCCATCTTGCTCTTTTGTCTCGCTTTGGTTAGGTTAGGTTAGACTTTTATGAAAAAGATAACTCGATCTTTCATCGGGCGAGCGCGGTGTATTTAGTACGAAACCGTTTATAGCAAGTATTTAATACGCATTTAACTTTTTTGCAATATCACTGTATGTGTCTAGATTAATACAAAAGCGCAAAAAATATATAAATATTCGTCTTTTATACATCACATATATACCCACATATGTAAGAGTATATGATTACTTCCTGGGCTATTCAGTAATTTAAATTAATATTGTTTGTATATTGTTTCAGGTACGTAGTAACAAAACGATAAACCTTATATAGTTTACATGCAGGAAATTGAGTGATTTCAGTGGATTCATCTGGTAATTATGCATATATCCTTTATTTACGATCAATATTATTTACTTTATGAAATATTATACACAAAACGTGACTTATGAAAAGAATTAAAAAGTTTTTTCCATATTTATTCGCAGAATTCGCGTATATGATACATTTAAATGATGTATAAAATATTTAAATATTTAATGTAATATTTAAATTTATAATTAAAACATGATTTTCGAGATTATTTAAAATAGTTATTTCTATAATTGAAATGGGAAAATATATTTAAATTATAATTATTTCAATAAGTATACACATAGTTTATAAGTCAACTTTCAGAACTTGGTGAAGAATGAAGGGTATGCTCACCTAATCCTAATTTTGAAGGTTTACCCTCAAATCTCTTAATTGTCTTCTTTACCATAGGGCCACAGGACTAATCGTGCCGACACATGCAGAGCAAAGGTTGTGTTAACACAAAATAGTGAATTTATTCAGTATGTTAACAGTGATTCAACTTTAACTTTATTGTTGAGTATAAATAAATGTACAAACTTATTTAAAAATTAGGCAACATAAAGAAACATCAAAAAGGAAATATTTATGAGACAATATCTATACTAATATTATAATGAGGTAAAGTTTGTGACGTTGTAGGGGTCAATCTTAGTAACTAATGGCCCGATTTCAAAAATTCCTTCAGTGATATATAGCTCAATTATCAAGGATGGTTATAGACTATATATCAACATGCTAAGACCAATAGGAGCGGAGCACCAACGAAGGATATTTTAAAATCGGTTTTTTTTTTTCTTCTTGAGAGTTTCCGTTGCGTGTTAGCATTAGCCCAAAGTAACTATTCCACGCGAACGAAGTCGCGGAGAGAGGCTAGTATGATATAAAGGCATGTATGTTATATAATAAAATACGGAAAATAAACTTAAAAGAAATCAGTGGTATATAATAAGTCCTTTAACTTAATTTTTATTGCTTTCTATATCTTTATGACTGTTAATTTATATATCTAGGCTTTAAATTGCACAATTATCAATCGAATCATAAATATGAATTAATTATATAATAAATGTCTTTATCTTGACTATCTAGTATATAAAGAAATTACACCTTATCAATATATATGTTGGTCGTAATTAAATTTATATTTTCATGCATATATAAACTTTATTTCTTATCAACCTTTTTTGCATATCAAATTTTAGTTACGTCGTCAGTTCATATTGATCATAACGGATTTTTTATTGCGCAACTAATTAGTAACGGAAAATTTACCGCAGCCTTTTGTCCAGACTTAGCATGTTGCTATATCTATTTTTGTCGTCGATTAACATCCGTTGAGGTTATGGTCTAACGATATCTCATAACTTGAATTTTAATGACAGTTATAATCCCAATATACGGTCTCGCTGTGTTGAAATGAATATAATTTTTGAGGAACTCGCAAGCCAACGTTAATTAATTAACGTGATCTAAATTAAACCAGACCGATTATAATTTCGGTCGGCCATGACTGAAATATCATATACAAAGGACTAAAACTTAGGTGTTACTATCATATTATCTAATTTCATTAGTATATTACGTGTATTGGTTTATAATCAATGGAACAAAGCAATTCACATTGTATTTTCTACAATGTATATATTTTTACGTAAAAAAAGAGTGACCGAATGTTTATAATCAACACCGCGAATGACCACTGTATTTATTTTTGATCGCAAAGCAATAGGTACCGCTTATATGCTATGTTTCTGTCCAAAGTATATGCAGTAGTAATTGGGACATATCAATCAAGTTTCAAGTACGGTATCGCGAATTTCGTTGCATTTGGTGAGGTTCTTCATACAAAGCAACGTTAATGGTGACCATTAAACATCAAAGGACTGTATATTTATTTGCTACTTTACTACTAACAAAATCTAAAATATAACATACATATCATGTACGTAACCTATAAATTATATTAGCTTTATAGTAGATTGATAAATTGAGAACGTCACGTCGTACTGTCCGTCTTTATATATTTGTGCGAACCGTGGAACCTAACAGGTGGTCGTTCAGTTATAATGGAATAGTACAAGCGATAACAAAGATATGACTGTTATTACTGTACTTGTTATTATTAACATTTCTCTTATACATATTCCAAATTGTATAGGTTTTATATGTTGGAAAGGTATCTATATAAAGAAATATTTAGGTTGGAAAATTAATTATTTTAATAATTTTAGATATATTTCTTTGGAATTCAACAAATTAATATTATAATGTTAATAGAAGCTTAATATTACGTATATCAAGTGACTATTGAATAAACAATGAACTGACGGTGGGTGAGTAGTAACGCGACTATAGTCTACGTTGAAGATTTGGAAAATAGATATAATAAAATCAAAACAAAATTATAATTGTTTTGCTTTGTATAAGAAGGCGTGTAATATATTTTTTCTTTTTTCGAAATGAAAACGCTGTTGACCTGAAATGGTCTTCACAGCTTCACCGAACCAGAGCGTGTAATATATTTTCAATCATTTGCCGATTATTGGACACAACGAATGGCTGTTTAAAAATATTACATATAACTTTCTCTTGAGCTACAAATTTGCTTAGTAAATGTTAGTCTAAAGCAGTGTTTCCCAACTTGGGGCCCACGTCCCACAGGGGGGCAATTTAAAAATAGACTTGACACGACTTTATCTTCGCTTTGGGTTATTTAAATGCAATGCAAAAAAGATAACGGTGAGAAATTTAACAGAAAAGGCAAATAAAAAAAATGCTTTAAATAATTATCAGGCATAATTTCGTCTGACGCTACCAAAATATTAACTGGTTAATTAGAATCGACAAGTCAAGTAAGTTTTTTAATATATATTTTGAAATTTTACTTACGATGTTTTGATAACAATTTCATAGTGAGTTTTTCCTAAAACTTATCATTTATACTTCTTAACGGAACAAAATAATTTTTAAAGGTTAAAAATTATGTATGGGAGGCATACTTATTAGAAATGTTAAGGCGGGGCATGGGGCTAAAAAATAATAATTCGGACCAAAATGAAGAAAAAAATTAAATGGTAGAGAAAATTAATCACTAATTGATAGAAGTCACAATTGAACAATATATAACGGTGGCCCCATAACATAAATAATGCAATATTACAATTTGTATGTACAATTTTAGAAGAATAAAGAAATGAAAATCACAATCCAGTTCTAGTTGCCAATCGTCAACTGTTTATGTTGTCTATTACACGTTTCATAACTTGTATTAATCTGTTGATTAGAGTATTCAAATCACGAAAATAAAGGCGACTTGCATGTTAAGATATTGTCAATATTGTGATACGACTGCATATAGAATTGATTAATTCTTACTTCGTATTACTCGAACTGTGTTTTGAATTATTGCTATTTGGTTCAAAAATGCAGTAGTTTAGAATCTGAGATACATGGTAATTGTTGAAAATCTTTTTCTTATAAACTAAGTTTATTCCAAACAGGATTTTAGTTGTTTGCAATCGTATTATAACGTTTAATCTGTAACAAATGTTTGACTCCAATAAAAAAGTAACTAACTTAACAAAATAACTCTCTAATTTGTAGTTATTTATAATTAGTTATTGTAATAATTTAATATTAATAACTATTTTAGTTTTCATCTGAAATTAAACACCATATGATATTTAAGCAATAGTAAATATTTATCAAAATTATTTATTGTTTAAATGTTCATTAATCAACTATTCGCATCTTCAATTTTCCTTCGAAATCTTTTCTGTCTTGAGCTATATTCACAATAAATTATCTTGTTATACGGGACATTCGTAAATATTAATTCAATGATCTCATCAATACAAACGTATATCTACATACGATTGCACACGTGTCGAGTCTTCCTGCATTGCTTGGGACATCATCAAGTATATGTTATTTATTTGTAAGGTAATTAATGATCTTTTTCCTATAAAGTCTTTGGTATTCTGCTATTGGACAGATGGTAATGATATAAACACACATAGTGCTATGATAGAACTTGTGAAAGGCTTAACTCCGAAACCACCATTCTTAACTTTTGAAGTTATACTTCTTTTGGCGCGTTAGGGAAAAATGATGAGAGTACATTTATACGCGCTAACCGTCACAAAAAACAGACAGGGAGAGGAAAGAGGAAGGGAGATAGGACTCCGGCGCTCTCACTTCCCGAACGAAATACAACAATGCAAGCACTTTTACTTCACATCGGTATTTCTGTGGTTCGGGTGGTACTACCCCGGGCGAGCCGACCCATTCATGATGAAGCCAATAATAGCTTCAGCGTGGCTCTACCACCTAAATCACTGTACTCACCACAATCTTCTTGTTTACTGCATGGCTACCGCAATGGTGTGCATCAAAATTAGTTATTCTAAGTCTGGCTATACGTTGTTTCCGCGAATTATAAAGTCCTGTGCGATAGCCTAATCTCTAATGCACGACATATCTTTATAAAAAAAGAAAATAAGTATGGTACAAAATGAAAAGTTGAGATCGGCGGACTGCATGATTTATTTCTATTTTGTTGTGCGAGATTCGAGCCTACCACAAACCACTGCTTCAAATATATCCTAACAATTGCATTCGTGAGCAAAACAATGACATCACAGTGGTAGCGTGGTTAGATACCGTGTTGGTTAAAACGTGTACAAACAAGGCAAAACTATCGGTAAAAGAAACATCATTGTTCTCGATGACTGGGTTGTTTTCCGAACTGTTGGTAGTTTTGACGTTAATAAGCGCCTTCTCGGGGCCTTAATTGGTTAAAATATTTTTTATTTGTTTGCTATTGCACATTTTTACGTGGTAAAGTAATGCAATTCCGTCCACTATCCATTGCCGGGCAGTAGAGAATGACTAATTTTGGAGTCTTACCTTAAACCTCACCGTGTCCTTTCTTTATTTTATGGCCCGGGAGCGAGGTCTGCGTTCGCATTTCATTCGCTCTACATAGCAGTTGCCGTCTCCTGAGAGGGGTCTTCATCCTTCGGTCTGAGGCCCAAAGAGATAATCTCGAATAAACCCGAGAGATATAAGTAGAATCTTCGTCGAAAGTGTGACGAACTCACCTACATCCATCATCATTAGATCAATACTACGGCAATTGAACGTTATTATTAACCCTTCACCGCCCGGTTTATTGACTACAGGATATCTTGATTGCTAGCTCCGACTCCCTTTCCATCATATTTTTTGTAAACATAACTTACTCGGGAGATGATACTTGATGACGGTCCCTAGTGAAAGGTCAAGTTCTATAGTGGTAATAAGGTCATAGCGTGACTGTATTCACGCGGGACAGTTGGCAACAGTGCACTGTGGGTGGGTTACGAGCTGCACAGCTATAATGATGATACCTGTCGGTGCAATTTTCACGAGATTGTTGTCCTGAAATTGCTTAACATTATTTAATGTGCATGGTGCATTTATCAAGTCATTATTAATAATGATAAAGAATTTAAAGGTTTTTTGATATGCAGATATAACTTTATCTATGTGATGATCATTGAGAAATAACGATAATGTTTCATTTATTTTAATAATAACATAAACGGTCGTTTACTTTGTGATCATTTATCGAATTTAGGAGAGCTTAGCTTCGTCATAGCATGTGACCCTTCGGATGGGCAATGACACCAGTTTTATATTGGGGCTGATAACAACATACCTATTCTTGTATCAGGTAGATAAGTCGAGTGATAAAACTGTCTGTGACCTTTATTAGTACATAATTTAGTCGCTAATTTATAAAGACTTATTTGACCGCCGATCAAATTTCAATGGTCACTAAGAGTCTCAGGTGCCTGAAGTTATTCTGTTTGGTTTGAAATAAGACAAGAACCATTATCTAATAAATAATATATATAATTTTTTTTTACTAAAATTGTAAGCAATTCAAAAGTTTAATATGATTTTATTTTTTTAATCATAAGTGATCACCACCGCGACGTCCATAGACACCGACAACACCAGAGAAGTCGCAAGTACGTTGCCAGCCTGGGCTTGTGGGGAAGAGGGGAGGGGAAGGAGAAGAATGGGAAGGAAGCAGGAGGTGGGCCTCCGACGCTCTCACTGACTGAACGACACGTAAGAATGCAAGCACTGCTGCTTCACGTTGGTTTTATGTGAGAGGGTGGTACTACCCCGAACGAGCCGACCTATTCATGCTGAAACCAATTATTGCATCAGTGTGGCTCTATCACCTACACATTGATACACGTGGTTTTAACAATCAGTCGAATTACGTGATACCAAATCTGATTAGTACCGCATCTGATTAGTTAAATGAGATCTAAACGAATAGGATATAACAGGTATGTCGCTAGGATTTTAAATTATTATTTTAGTAGGTAGGTAGATCGCTTTCAGCAGTTTTAAACAAATAATCCAAAGTACTTCCTTATTATGATATAATTTTAATGTTCGGAGATGAATTGTGAAAGACGAATGTATAGCAATCTTTTTAACTAAATTCGTCAAACATTGCATTTTACTAACAAGATATTTCACGCCAAACCATAAATAGAATAAGACCAAGAAAATTGATGCACAAAACATCCTGAACCGGTCTGAGCGTACATGCACTAAACGCATTAGTCGAATTAATCCAGTGAAGCGTTGTGAAAAATCCAATTTTTCAACGTTCTGAAACTAAATAAAAGACCCGCTAACGGATAAAATTATATCCAATTTTCCCGAAGATCCTACGATCGTAATGGGTGAATAGAGAGATTTATAAAATCGGATTAATTTGTTCCTTATTGGAAATTGCTGATAGGTCGTGCTTATGATAGAAGGAGTAAGTTTTTAAAGCGATAATTGGCTTTAAGGTAAACACCTTTTAAGCCTTATCTCGTGTTTGGAATAAAGAATGTTTTTACAATAAAAATTATAAGAATCAAAAATACAGTATTAATGTACGTAGATAATGTTTTTTAATAAAAGTAAATTTTCGAGCTGGTACAACCACGCTGAAGCTATTACTGGTTTCAGTATGAATGAGTCGGCACGCTCGGGGCAGTACCACCCTCTCGCAGAAAACCGACGTGAAGTAACATAGCTTGCATTGATACGTTTCGTTCAGTTAGTGAGAGTGCCGGAGGCCCACCTGCCCTTCTCCTTTCCCCTCAAACACAGGCTGGTGACGCACTTGCAAGTCCCCTGATGTTGCTAGTGTCTATGGACGACGGTGATCAGTTAACATCAGGTGATCAGCCTTTTCGTGTGCCTCCTATTCTTAAAGTATTTTAATAAATCTACTCGCGCAGTATAATTGAATTGAATGATAACTGCATCAAAATTTGTAGTTTTACTTATCTGCAAATAGCCATTAGATAAATAGCGATCTAATAAATGATAATATTTTCTAAAATAATTAAAATATATGAAAATGATATTAACATTGAACGTATTTTACATTTCAATTACATCTTGTAAAGTGTATTAAGGTCATGTGTAGATACTGTGTCGAATTATACGAAGTGTAAGATAAGTAACAGTAACTTATCAACGTATTTCTTAATTTGATGGTACAATGGAGCTATTATGGTCTACGTAATAATGGTATCTTAAGCTCCAAATGAGATGAGTTTTGTTTAAATTTTTGTAAATGGCTTCGAAGATGTTTCTGTTCCTATCAATAGTATATCCTACATGATCATGTCGTTTTGAAAAATGTTTTAATATAATTTAGATGATGTGCATAACATTATAGACAGTAAAATCGACAGCAGCGGCGGAATACATTCAAGAATTGAAGTGGTTTTTGAAGGAACTGTAGTAGATTTATTGAATACATTGCAGACATCATCTGCTATCTCATAATAATAAATTAATGGGAATAAGAACTCGTAAGGTTATTACAAGTGAAAATTAAACAAGTCCAAATTCTCTAGCATGTAGATTAATTTCTGCAGAAATTGACTGTCCCTTTTCCTAGTAATTAATGCGAAGTATACCCGTTGGAAGTGATACTTTTTGCTAATTTTGCTTATCTTCTTCTTGTTTCGTATCGATCATAATAAAAAAATGTAATTAGCGTCTTTAACGGACGTAGATCAAAGTTATTCAGTAAGTAAGAATTGATGAAATGACAATGTAATGTTGATAATGCAGAGGGTAACTTTTGAGATAACTGAAGGAGTATTTTAATAACACTTACGAAGTCAGTTTTCTTTTTTTTCTTGCTACTAAAAGTAACATAGAATATCTTATGCGGGCATGTTGTTGACAACACTTTTTAGAACAGAACATAGTAACGCAGAAACAATAGACCCTGTTGTAGGAATAGAAAGGGCTTTTTCTGTGAGGGTACACGGTGGCAGTGCCTGTAAAGGGAAATTCGAAACTATAAAAACTGAAAGAAGTTATGGACTTTCAACTTTCGAAAATCAACGTGCCCCAAAAAAGAAGTGATAAAAAGGCCTGGGTATAGATAACATGAAGAACATAGCTAGAAATAGCTGGATGAGTAATAAAGAATTAAACAATTATTACATGTATAAGAAAAAATTAACAGACAAGTTGCTAATGACAATAATGATATGAGATGGAGCATTTGATATTCATAAATAAATTAAAAATAATTACGTTATTCTAGTATGATAATACGATCCATGCTGTTGTGTCTATAATTTTCATTTAATTATTATAAGATATAATAGCCTACCACAACTTAAAGACAGATTTCGTAGCAATTCTCCCACAACATACGGAAGTGGCATTGCGGTAGCGAATTACATTCAAAAAATTTCCAAGGCTTCTACTGGACACTCGAAGGGCTAGCAAACCGGTATATGTGAATTAATTACCGTTTAAGTCCAATAAAAACCTCATAACTATAGAATTTATTTATAGTAGTATCAGGAAGACATTTTTTGTCATATTATTTCAAATCTTAATTTCCTTGTTTCAAATTAATTCATGAGTATGATGCTAAGATACATAAGTTTTTTTGTCAAGGGCAAAGGTTTTAGCTGGTTTTCTTGTTAACCTTTAATATATTACTGCTTACTCATCATTATATGCCTTAATATTATTTAAAAGACCTTCAGTGATGGTATTAACGGTATACTATATTGAAATTTTTACTGTTTGCCACAATGTGAGACCTTGGGTATATCCATGTAACTTCAATTTAAAGAGTTACAGCAACTGTTTTAATTGCGACTGAGCAACAGTATTCCACTTACCATTTTCAAATATAGGCACTAGGAATATGAATAACAAAAGGTACGCAAAGAAGTCCGTTGTCACTGTTGTCACTGGGATTTCGACTTCGTTATACATACCAAAAAAAAAATGTGAATGTGTGTATTTTGTTTTGATAATATAATGCGATACAGATATAAATAGTGTTTTTAGTTGACTTATAATTTTCGGGTGTAATTGTTTATATTTTTGTACTAGCTCTTGCTCGCAACTTCGTCCGCGTAGTAATAATTACTTTGGGTTAACGCTAACACGCAGCAGAAGCTCTCAAGAGGGAAAAAATTCCGATTTTCGAACATTTTTCCTTTGGTGCTCCGCTCTTATTAATCTTAGCGTGATAATATATAATATGTAACCTTCCTCGATAAATGAGTTATTTAACACTGAAAGAATTTCTCAAATCCAAATTCCTGAGATTACCCCCTACAATGTCACAAACACATTTAGTAGTGGTAGAGCCAAGCTGAAGCTATTATTGTTTTCAGCACGAATGGATCGGCTCGTCCGGAGAAGCACCACCCTCTCACAGAAAACCGACGTGAAGTAACAGTGCTTGCATTGTTGCATTTCGTTCGGTCAGTGAGAGAGCCGGAGACCCACGTACCCTCCCCTTCCCCTTCCTCCTTCTCTTCTTATTATATTTGCTACTAAATTTTGTAATAATAATGTTTTTTTTTTCGAACTGACTACGCTATTTACCTAGCAAGGTCTTAACAGCTTCACCGAACTACTAAGGCGAGCGCGTAAGGCACTCAGCCGATTTTATTTGGGCAACTAGCTCAAGGGTGCACGGCACACCTGGGCTTGGCTGTTGCCTGTTACATGCAAACTCGCGACCTATCTTAGCAAACCTAGCTAACTATTCATATATGTTTGAGTTGTTGAGACGCATATGTGTACCAAACACACACGCCTCAACAACCCCTCCATATATTTTTTTTATCGGAAAATTAGAGTTAACATAATAATAATGTGTTGTGTAATCCTACACGTACCTACTATTTTTTGGTGATACATATGGCTGGCTGGCTATATATTTTAATCACTAAAGTCCATCTACGATTTTAGAATCACTTTTTATTATACTGGATTGTATGTGTTTGATATTAATTTCTTTTATATGTCAAAATATGTTGCTAATCGGATCACTTTATTTTTCGTGTATCGTGAATAGGTCACATTGGCAGCTAATAAATTACAGAACGAAATATATCTGACACCGCTTCTTAACCTTTAATATTTGTTTTTTTTTTACTGCATTTTAATTTATGATATCATAAAAAATATAAATTAAAAGTTTATGGATTTTGAGAAAAAAATCGTTGCATGCATCTAGGAAAACATTATATATACATAATATGTAACATTTTAGTCATTTTTAGAAATGTCTGTCTGTCTGTTTGTTTGTTTGAAAAAGTTACACTACTAAACGGTAAAACCTCGCCAAGAGGATTGTAAAACACAGTCTCGAGTAAGATTTAGTGTTTATTTCAGTAAATCGGTTCACTCTATCAAAAGTTATTGTAAATTTAATGACGACATAAATTAAGTACCAGAGAAAAGTAGATAAGTAAATGGCCTTAAGACATTCTGATGATTTTATTAATAACAGTTCTTCTAAATAAGTTTCCACAATGATGAAGTCGCGGGCATAGCATAGTAAATATCTTTTGATCTATATGTTATATTGTTAATTTCCATTTTGTTCTTGTTCAAGCTCATTAAGGGTTTCAAGTTAATTCCATTTTTTGAAATCCCACAATTCTTTTGTTTCCCATATGTGGTCCGAATATATTTGAATAACAATTCTGAATTTTGATAAACGAAATTATATTTTGTGAAATCCTGTATTCTCTAGTCCTTTTCTAAAACTACTGGTTTATAAATAGACAACAGTTCATTTGGAACGTTTGAATGCGCTGTGATCACAGAGGCCAGTAGTTAAATCATTGTCAATAATTGCTCGATAAGGTATTATCTTCTGACCTATAGAGAACCGATGATATCTGGCAGCGGTAGCAATACATTTTTATCAGTTCACACTTCATAAATATAGACACTTCGTATCGTCTGAACTGCACCTTTCGACGCAAACGTAAGTAAACGGTAACGAAAGTTAAATTAAGTGACTGACTGATGACATCAATTGTCCACCAGATTAGTCCCCTCTCGTCAGCGGTTCAAGCCTAGGTCCGTTTCCTCGGCGTGGAGCCCTTCAGTGCGCTACTCGCGCGATACACTTACACAAGATCTAACATCACTGCGACAAGATTACATATATCATCACCTCCACACACGTGCACGCATACACGCTTACACATGCAAGTGGAAGGGATTTATTTATTTTTTTCCCTTATCAAAATGAAATAGTTTAGAAAATTAGCCGACACGAAATATATATATGAATTGTTGAGGTACGTATGCTTGGTACACATATATTTTTCAACAACATATTTATGAATATTTAGCTTAGCTTAACTCAGATAGGTCGCGAATTGCATGTATCAGCAACAGCCCAAGCCGAGGTGTGCCGTGCACCCCTTGAGCCAGTTGTCGAATAAAGTAGGCTGAGTGCTTTAAGCGCTCGCCGTAGTAGTACGGTGAAGCTGTTAAGACCTTGCTAGGTCAATAACATAGTCAGATTAAAAAAAAAATCAATTGTCTCGAAATACTTCGCAATCATTAAAAAAAATCGTTTTTCATCTACATGGTATAACAGTTTTGCCTTTTTTTTTCTTATTACAAAAATACTGGTAGGAACTCTAGTGTAATTAAAATTGAAAGTACGGAAAACGAAAGGTTTAATCAAATTTGAAATTTTAGAAGCTGTAATAGATAATTACAAATAAATTATAACAGCAAACAATATAATTTTGGTATGAAAATAAATTGTTATAATATCTGTTGTCGATCACTCGTCTTGGATACAATTTGAAGACATCCGTGTAATAAATATAAATCATTCCTCTATTCTACCAAGGTTTATACGTGGTAAGTCACGTGCAAGTAGCATTCCAAAGATTGCCAGCCGCATACATTAGTTCTAAACATTATGCGACCGAAGTCATAAAATGGATCCTTTGATGTTCTTAGGATTTTTACAATCGCGCCCAGATCCAAAACCGGGGTTTGAACTGCGACTCTTTATCACTTCAACGCGTTTATATCACATTACCCTATTCCCTTTACAATTTATTATGATTTCTCGTTCTTTCTCCTATTTACATGTTTATACCTTTAGGGCGTTGTTTAGGCGTAAAGCTAAGTCGTAAATGTAGTACAATAAAGCTTGTATTTACATAATAATTTGTAATAAAATTTCTATTTATATTTCGTCATATCCAATTTCCAATTGTCTGTGTGTTGTCGTATAATTTAATCAGGATTTATCGTAACTTTTATGTGTTTAATACACGAAATAGCTTTATAGCCAAATATTGTCATGTTTTTTTTGAGGAAACTATAAAAAATATTAGAAATATTGTACATAGTTAAATATAATTATTAATAAAAAGACATATATGAGCGACGCATTACTCTTTATAATTTCTCCTTAAGAATTTTCGTGGCCATTTTAATTCACAATTACAATTATTCAGGACGGTCTGTAATATTTCAAAAAAATATATGAGATTTTAAGTCATTACTGAGAGATATTTATTATCTGCTTCTTTTCAAGTTTTTTCTACTTTTTAATTTTGTATTTATGATATTTCGAGACACTTCTTTTTGTTCTTTGTCTTTATTCTCTTGGTTTGTTTTTAATCCCTGATCTGTTTAAATTTTCAAGTCCTTTGCTCCTCTGGAAGTTTATTAACAACTACCCCAAACTAACACTCGAACAAACATACAAGAAAGCGAGTTTGGGCAATCAACCTTTCCACTGTCGATACGAATTCTCTTTATATATTCTCCTTTTTATGTAATACATAACGTTATTATTAAACTTACAAATGAGTATATATAAATTTTATACGTCTACTGTTATCTTAAGAGTCCAACTTCGGGACTCTTTACTTTACACCCAACGACACTAGTTCAGTTATAGGTGATAGAGCCACGCTGAAGCTGTTATTGGTTTCAGCATTAATGGGTCGGGTCGCTCGGGGTATCGCTCTTTTTCTCTCCTCTCTCCTCCTCCCCTTTCCGCAATCATAGGCATGCAACGCACTTGCGACTCCCCTGGTATTGCTAGTGTCTATGGCGGTGATCACTTAACATTAGGTGAGGTGCTTGTTCGTTCGCCTCCTTTGATTAAAAAAAAGTAAAACTTGATTTATATACAATAAAATACAGTAATTCGTACGTAATATTCAAATCTCTGTGTCCTTGAAAATTCTTTCTTTTAATTCATACGCGATTACGTGAGTAGAGTACGCTGAAAAATAAATAATGTAACAGCTGTGCGCACCGTTTAAATACACAATTTGTTTAAAATGGTATCTGGTCATAGATATTCTCGATCACATATAAATTGGAGCCGTCGATAAATTATTATCAATATAATAACCTCTTAAGCCTTGATACTACTAACATTTAAGATAACTTGTTCAATTAATGAAGTAGGAAATTGGAGTTAATAAATAACTTTAATATTTATTACTTGAATGTTAATGAAATTACCTTCATTAAAAATTATTCGGTGAATTTTAAAATGATTGTATTAGAAATCTAAATAAAATTGAAACAGGTGACTAGCAAACTAAAATTTTCGTGTAACGAAGAACAAATACTTTTAAAATTATTATTGTTTTATCTAATTTCAATAATTAATTCAGATATCCGGATATACTTATTAATAAGGCGATGAATACAGGTACAAAGTAAAATTTTAAAGATTATGGTTTATTTCGGGAATCCTGGTAACAGATTTCAGGTCTCTTCGTTCAAAGTCAGTTCTTAAATATTGATCTAGGTATTCCGTACATAGAACAATGTTGGTATGTCTAAAAGCGGAACGTCGCGAGAGTGTTTTACTGCTTAATTGTTGAAAAACTGATACAACCTTCGCTTTACACCTATGCAGATTTGTCTCGAACAGTTGTATCTCCTCTTTTTGTCTCATAATAGACAAAATTACTAATTAACCTTTTTGGTGATAAAATATAGTACCTATACGACAAGTGGCCCGCAATTTTAATCGCGCTTAATTTTCCCGCCCTTAGTTCCAACACTCGTACCGGCTTATATTTTATCGACCCGCCCGCGAAATTACTTCATTCCCACTTAACGTACATTGTGACTTACAATTTGTATAGTAATTGCTCAGCTCTTAAGGACTGTAGCTTGATGATAATCCTATATGCTTCTTCAGTAAGAGAACTATAGAAAGCAAAAATATATTTCTTAAATCTGATACCTATTTTTAGAGATTAGCGCTCGAACAAACCGAGTGAAGAATCGATGTAATATGAATGAATCATATGAAAAATATTTTTGGATATCAAAATAAAAGGGAATCGACATGTGTTTCAAATGTTGCAATTTATTGAAGATTAATAAGAAACTGTTGGTTGGCAACAATAAATTGTTATACAGTAATTTATGTTTTACGATGTATTAGATATAAAAGCTTTTACGACCATATACGTGTAACGCAGCATCTATATACACGAATGCGTGTACGTGTGCAGTGTGCAATGTACACAGCACATGTGTGAGTGTGTGATGTCAGTTGTCCGTCGCCCGCGCACGCCTGTTGCAATGTCACCTCGACCTTGGCATGTTAGGTTAATCTTCAGGTCAATGACCGAAGTCTTTATAGATTACCAACCGTGAATTATATTTTTACAATAAAAGCTACCCTTATAATGGTCTCTAGTGTTTCAAATGCGTACATTTAACAACTATCAACGTCGCCAAAAACTGTCCAGATATAATTGCGTTAATTAATTTAACATGATTTCGGAAATGAATAAAACCAGCTCGTTATTAGTCCAAGGTCAAGTCACTACGCTAATTTCTAGAACGTTCGATAATTATGTATAATACCAATGGATGATATCACTCAGAATTTATGTATGTAGTGTACTTATAGTATATAAAGAGTCTAAGGACAGTTTCAGTAATACTTAAATCAAATTAAAATATTTAAACTACAATTAAGACATTTGCATACGTTTTGATATAATTAATTTTAGTTCAAGTTGAAATTACGATTAAATTTAAAATTTTAGTACAAAAAATCCTTAATAAGGTATATATGTTATTTAATATTTGGCTTTTTCTACAAATGTATTCCTTATTTACATAATCTTTACTAATATTATAAAGAGGTAGTTTTTGAGTTTAAATGTTCGGAGTACTCTCCGGTACCACTGATTTGTTTTTGAAAATTCTTTCACTGGTAGAAAAGTATATTATCCTTGAGTGCTTTAGCTTTGTTATTGTTTTGGTGGATATATATTTTCAATAAATAAACACAATAAATGTGATTTAACTCAGCAAAACTACTATATAACGAGCACTGCTTGAACGGTTTGAAATAAAGGAATAAAATCATAGCAAATATATACATTAATTTTAGCTTTACAAAAAAGTATGTGACGTCATATGTCTAAGTTTTATAGCACAGCCAAAAATATGGTTTTTATGTCAAAAGTAAAAACTATTTTTACAAGATTAAGGTTAGATACAGGTTTGATGTACTTGTTTGTTGACATTGTTTTATTTATCGTATATTCTCTACAGCATGTTAATTGCTGTAGTTGTCAGAAGATAATGCGAAATAAAAACTGTAAGCCTGTAAAATTATTGCGCTGTCGCTGCCGTTGGCCATGCCATAATAGTTGGCGGGGCACGGAGGTGAGGAGCATAGGAGCTACCCAGCAAGTAATGAAAAATATTTCTTGCCAACATATACCTATAGTATAGTTTTTATATTAGTTTTTTTTTTTCTTTTTTTTATGCTATTGGCGGCAAACGAACATGTGGGTCACCTGATGTTGCCCCTGCAATCGGGTTTTAGGCATATTTGAGATTCTTCGCATACCAACTAGGTATATGTTTGAGTGTGTCTCTGGATTGTTTGGATTCACAATTGGAAACGGTGGTTGTTGCTGCACTCTACGTTTTTTAAGATTTTTTGCGTTTGGAATTACAATTGGAGTCGGCAATAACTGATATGGCGCAGACGAAGTTGCGCGAGTCAGCTAGTCTTTTAAATAAAGAGCAATAATATCAAAGGTTTATACAAATTCTTCGCCGTTTTTTGGAATAACATATTGGCCGTACGAATGTTGAAAATATCTAATATAAAATTACCTTGATCTAAAACTCTTGGAACGTTAAATCCAGAGCAAGACCAAACATTCTCTCTCTAAGAAAATATCTCCGTGTTGTGTAATGTCTTACTCGTTCACTCATTTTTTTATATGGAGATTGTTTAATTCAAATTTTTCATTTTTAATTACGATTTTCAACCATTTTTGTACAAAATCACCCTGATAATTACAAAAACAGCAAAAAAAGATTATTTTTTAAGCATATACATATAGTTGTAATAATATAGTTTAAGATGTTATAAGACTTGCCAGACAATAATTAGAATAGTCGTTGATTACAGTAATTAATTATAGGTGATTTGGAAAAAATATTTAAAGTTATTCTTAAGTCATTGAGTCAATCTTTTTTTAATATCAGATCGTGAATTAATTTGTTAACGTTGCGATAAAACGATTAGATATCGACTCGATGACATTCAGAACTATATCGTAGACGTCGGTTATTCGAGTATGTGGGTTGTAACGACTAACGACATTGTGTCGACATCACAAATACGTACGGAATTTAGTGTTCTTTAGAGATTTGATTACATCGACCTTTACCAGGTAGTTGTGATACTATTGGAACTCGATTAAATTTTATGTATTTTATTTCTTTCAATACTTATTTTATTGGCGTATAAATGGACGCGTATAATACACGCATTATTCTTTTATGTTGTCCCACACAGTGAAGATGCGTTAACGGCGCAAGCAAGCCCCGTTGAAAGACGATAGCGATTACAGAGCGATTTCCAATCCATAGCTATATATGGATTTACGAGATTCTTGGCAGAACAAAAATAGGTACTTTTAGTGAAGACCTCTTTGGCCGCGTCGCACGATTAAACAAAATTCTTAGGGGAAAAACTTATGGGTTCGCGGTACCGATGACCTCAACATGCTTGCAACTTATTACGATCGTATCAGACATTGTAAATCCTCGACAGTGTCATATGGGTCTTTGATTTTTTTATGGGTAACATTTTGTGATATCACGTCACCGACCGTCACCAATGACGTCGACATGGTCGTGACGTATTGCGCTAACATCAGACTAGCGACTAGCATATTTGTTGTCATTTACCAGCCTGTAATTACCATCTTGCAAATCTATGGAATGAAAATTTTGACTCTCGGGATTTCTATTGTGGTCTAATTACTTACTCTATATCTATCGTTCATAGCTCCGGAAATATGACTCATCATATTTAGTAGTGTATCAAGTTTGTAACAAATAAGTACGATCAAACAAAATAAGTCAAATTTTAAGGAACGGTATTATTCTTTACGACATGTATACACATAAAGTAAAATTATGTTTAGAGTCAAAACTTGCACTACCCGCCGCTGGCTGGTTGTTCATCCACATACCCTAAAGCCCTGAAAAATGGCAACAACCGTAAGGTGCCCTAGAAGCTTTAATAATTTGGCGTCGTGAAGTGATTTACCTGATACAGTGTTCCCCAAGGTTATGATATGAAGCTCTTCAAGAGAGATTAAAACATACCCTTCAAAGTCAGCAACATAACAGTGGTGGTGCAGGAACATAATTAGTGTTGTAGTTGTCCATAGGTGACGGTAACCATTAACATCAGATGGATCGTCTGCCTGTTTGCTGCTATCTGGATTAAAAAAAAATCGGTTACTAAAATAGCAATGTTGCCAGAAGACACTCCATAAATGCTTGACGTCAGATTTACTACAATAGAGCGAGTGTACAATAGAGCGATTTTGAAACATTCTTCATCTGTGCTCAACTCCTATTGGTCTTAGCGTGATGGTATTTGACCATTCTCGATGAATGAGCTATATAACACTGAAACAATTAACCAGACTAGGCCCCCCTCATCAACGGCTCAAGCCTAGGTCCGTTCCCTCGGCGTGGTGCCCTTGAGTACGCTGCTCGCGCGATACAGTGACACTAAATCTTACATCACTGCGACAACATTACACATATCGCCTCCACACACGTGCACGCACACATGCTTACATATGAAAGTGGAAGGGTTTTATTTTTCCCTTATTGAACTAAAATAGTTTAGAAAAATTGTCCAACACAAAATATATATAAGAGTTGTCGAGGTATGTATGCTTGGTACACATATATGTTTCGATAACTCATATAAGTATGAATATGTAGCTTAGGTTACCTCAGGTGGGTCGCGAATTTCTGGTGAAGCTGTTAAGACCTTCCTAGGTCAATAGCGTAGTCAGTTCGAAAAAAAACAGAAAGAATTATTCAAATCGGACCAGTAGATCCTGAGATTACCCCCTACAACGTCACAACGTCACAAACCTTACCTCTTTATAATATTAGTATAGATAGATATATGATGATGATAGATATAGTATAGAGATATATGCACTATCGTTACACGTGTATAGAAAGAAACCTGTTACAGTAATATATTTTGTATATTCAAAATTTGTGGACAATTTAATCAGACATACAAAAATAATGTTAAGCTTCTGAAAATCATAAATAAATTAAAAATGGAATTCATGTTATAAAATTGTAACTATTAATGGTCACGCAGATTATAATGGATCATAACTTAGCCGTGGAATTGATTATAAAAATGGTAATGTGCGAGGAATGCTGCGGTTTTTTTTCTTACATTCAAGTACGTCAGAAAATGAAGGTCACGCGTTTTTATTTTTAAGGCAGATTACAGATACGAGACGCTCAGTACGCTCAGTCATACCTACTACAATCATTCATTTGTTGTTAATTTACAGTAATTTCAACCATTTTAAACGTCAATAATATCTTTTTCATATAAAAAACTTAGATGTTTCCACATAACACTGCCCTTGGCCAACGTGTAAAAAATCATCCTATTTGTTATCCGCTATTTAAAACATTCCTCTAAACTGTACTTTGTCTGTGAATTGGTTATAAGAATACTGTTAACTAAATCTTTGGTTGGTAGATTGGTGATCTATATTAATAATTATTTAAGTGTTAGTTTGTCCTGAGTTTTAAATGTTCGAAAGTGCTGCAAATGACACTTTTAGAATTCTGACATAAGTTTTATTCAAACTTGTGCCATTTTTATATAAGTTTTTTTTTAAATCAAACAGTAAAAGCTGCGATAAATAAATCGATGAAACATTGATATGCTTTTATTTCTGAATTACTTAAAAACTTTTGTCGTAAAGTACATGTTAGTTCGCACCAGAAAATAGTAAAACAAACTTACTAATTTCCGTAGTACATACGTACATATTTAGTTTTTAAAAGCAGCAATTTACTTTTATAGAACGTTTTTATTAATTTAATATGAGTATTTTAGTGTGTAGGATCCTTTATATAGTTGCTAAACGCTACCGTATTTAATTCAAAACAGTTAATAGAAGACTAAATGGAGTTTTTACTATATTTCAGCTCATTCAATCAACACATAACCTATACGACGATAAATTGATAAGATTTCGATTTTGATCGTCGAATTTATTACCTCAACCTGTATAAAATGTGTGTATTATCTTCTCTGTAATCCAATAAATTTTATTTTACTACCATTTTTTTTTCTTCTACGGACGTAATTTTAATGTGTTGCTAACAGCATACAAAGTCGTTCCATTTACGAATATTCTGTAAAACGTTCGTACTCTTCGGTACTAACTTATGTTAATAAATATAAGGATATATTCACATATTTTTTCATATAATTCTTTAACAATTTAAATGCAGTCTCGGTTTTTTTTTCTGAAAGTAACAATAAGTTCCATAACCTCATTTATGTATGATAATTCTTTTTCTCTGGTTTATTTATAACGATATTTTCTTGTAAACCAATATTATACTTTTAAAACTTGAGATTATGAAGGTTATTTACATTTATACTTTTTTACAATTTATGAAATACACTTCTTATAATTATTTACTTTAACGCAGTTAAGTTCTGGTCGTCTTGCTGGAATGGTCATTATATGTAATGCTGGGGTTTGTGGAATGGGTTATTCAGCACGGTTACTCGTCAGGTTTATGATATGGAACTCTTCAAGAATGAACTGAAATGCGCTGTTCAAAGACGGCAACACAATAGTGATGCTCTTCGTGTTGCAGTCGTCCATTGCAGTTACCACGGAGAGTGTTCAGAGGAGTTATTTGGACTTTTACCTGCCGCAACATTCCACCATCGTACTACCCGCCTGAAACTTAAATTTCATCCATACCACCTCGATGAGTGGAGATCTTCCACGGTGAGGTTTTCAAGGTCGTTTCTGCCTCGTACCGCGACCCTGTGGAATCGACTACCAGCGGCGGTGTTTCCAAGCAACTATGAATTGCAAACTTTCAAGAAGCGAGCGTACGCTTTTTTTAAAGGCCGGCAACGCACTTGTGACTCCCCCGGTGTTGCAAGTATCTATGGACGGCGGTGATCACCTACCATCGGGTGACCCGTCTGTTCGTTTGCCCCCTGTAATATAAAAAAAACACGGTATTCATTTACCATTAGGTAGCCGTCTGTCTTTTGATTCCACAGTTCACGTGTATTTACTAATCTATTCCGGTATTAACTCTTGATGATATGTTTGGAAATGATGCTCCTCTCTGTACATCCGTCAGAAACCAATGTAACTGTCTATATAGTAACATATGTTGTTTTGTGTTATATATAATGAAAAGATAAACCAGATGGAGTTTCTTGCCGGTTCTTCTCGATAACTGAGTTGTTTTCCGACCCGTTGTGGGTTTTGTCCTTTTTACGTTCATAGGTGCCTTTTCAGGGCCTAAATTGTATAAAGTATGTTTCGATTGTGAATTTAATGGAGGATAAGGACATGGTAGGTTAACAAATACACATACACTATAATATGGGACAAAGCAATACAAAAATATAGTCGCCTTGGCGTTTGATTAGCCAATGCATTATAGGCTGCCGTAACATTTAAGCTATTTTTTTATATTATATTCATGATCAATATATTTTATAATAGGCATCTATCACTGAATATAAAATGCATGTCCAAAGTAGAGATTAATTAATATACGAAAATATATAATTTAAAAGAATAGGTACATAATTCATAGCATTCAACCGAATACCGTCGTTTAAAAACGGTGAAAAACAATTGCAGAGTAAAATCCACTTATAGTAATTCGTTTTAAAAAATCACCACCAGGGTACTTTATTGAATTTACTGACGAATGCAGATAATTTCCACAATTAACATGAAGACGTGGTTACGAATGCACACTCATACAACATGCATTGCGCGACGGACCGGCTACTATTTGCATTGCATTCTAAATGTCGTAGAATCCATTAAATGGATAAGTTATATATAATCTCCAGTTGTATGTTCTAGTGACTACCATGCAGTAATAGGGATTAATAAAGTAAACATAAAATAAATCGATTTTCAAAAAGTGTTTGTAGGTTTTGTATCTACACGTGGATTCGGTGTATGGGTTATCCAAAATCGGATTTTTTTTTGCATTAATTTGAATATGCGCATTTTAATAATTATGAGTTTGTACGATGAAATAGTTCAATAAGTACATTTGCAATCATTTTGGTTAATCTACTTATCATTACTTCCTACATTATAACATAAAAGCTGTTAAGAATGATCATAGAAAAACAAGACAAATTTTCTTATTATTTCGCAGTATTCAATACTTAATCTGATACTAGAACTGTTGCATGATACTTGTTAGATAAAGTACATAGTCAAGCTTTAGTAGACAAAATAGTTGTGTGTAGTTCACGGACGGTAGAAGTGAAACCTTCAAAAATAAAGCGAGAAGAGCGTATGTACCACTGTTGTCCGACACTTGAAAGCAAGCGAGACACTGCTTTTGGTCACTCAAAAAGTTTGCGGATCAGAATTCAAAAAGTTTCATTAAAAAAATGCAATCCATTTTTTTAAAGCATCATATATTTGCTATTTCATTCAAACATTTAATAATCCAAATCAAAGATGAACCGGATAAAAAACTGAAGAGCGACGCCGTATGGTACAGACGTTATTGAAATTGTAGTAAGAAATACATAGTTCAAATGTTTGAAATGCCACATCCGCAAGAGCTCACGTCTATTTATACTCGTACGAAAGACCATCGGACGATCGTTTGCAATATATGCAAATTATCTGGTAGTTACGCCATCGCAAAATCTTTAAGTGCACCTTAACTATGCACTTGTAGAATATATAAGTTAGGATACAGAAGATCAATTAAATTATTATTAAACCTAGTGACATCCTTTTCAAGTTATTAATAAAAAAAAAACGATTCCATTTTCTCATAACCTTCATCGTCATCGATTAATATTAACATATTGTAATTAAATTATAATAAACTATATTTTTATATTAATGAAATTTCATATGCCATCAAAAATATTGAACACTGCGTGACTAACGTCTGAACTGTCAGAAATTATAGCTCTTTCTTTCTCACTACAAACTTATAATACAAAAGTTTGAGAGAGAAATATATATATAGATATATATATATATGAATTATTACTACTATTCTTAAATTTATATATAAAAATCTTCAATCAAATTTAGTCGCACCAATAAATAAGATCGAATTTACTCCGATCGTATCGAGTTAAAAATTTTATATTAACAAGCGACAGTCGTATAAAATCGTAGATAGGTATAACATAAAAATTTACACGGAACAAAGGGTAAAATTGTGCTCACATTTAACTCTATCCCGCGACAATAAAAAGAGACGCCATATTTCGCGAAGTTCCAACTTGTTATGATCAGCAGGTATAGCGGATTTGTCGATGTGAGACGCTCTTTGCGATTGTGGAAACTTTTAAACCCCGTCTTCTTACGTCGTCAGTTCCTATAACTCTTAAGCACTAACAAAGTGTATATATAGATATATCTTCCTAATTTACGATTTTTGTTATTACGGCAATTCTGACACACTTCTAATACGCATTGTTAATGATGCAGACATTACACAGTTTATAGAGCCGCTTCAGTTGCGCAGATATATTGCCTCACTGAGCGTGTTCTACCGTATGTATCATGGCGAATGTTCTGCAGAGCCATTTAATTTGATCCCTTCCTCTCCTTTTCATAACCGAACCACTCGCGCTGGGCTTCGGAGCCATAGTTTTACGGTAAATCCTATCTGGGCACGAACTAAAAAGTTCGCAACTTCTTATCTTTGCCGTACCGTGAAGCTGTGGAACAATCTCCCGGCTAGTGTGTTCTCTCCTTCCTATAACATGGGGTCCTTCAAACGTAACGTGAAGAGACATTTACGCAGGCCGGCATGACAGCGACGTCCGCCGAGGGATGGCGTGTCTCTCGGTGGTCGCCATTGTTTTTGGATTGTACTATGCTCACCATCAGGCACAGTGTAGTCACTTTGCTGTGCTACAATAAAAAATACGTGTGGCACTCGGGGACTGCCGCGGTAAAGCTATTGCATAGCATTTTTTATTAACTTATGCAATTATAACTATTTATTTATTTTATTTATGCAGTATTTTTTTCCCTTGTTTTTTTTTCTTTGATATTAATTCAAGTTACACTTTTTGAGCGTGGTGACCGATAAGAAAAAAATAATTTTTCTTTTATTAAATAAATGAGTAGTTAATATTGTTCAAAATTGTAACAACTCGTAAAATAAATGGTCACTGTATATGTATGTGTATTTTATTATAATCACTTTAACCACTTGAAACGATTATAACCACAACAATTTAACGTCACTTTGTTTATATTTCAAAAGAATGCTCTAGACGCAAGAGCTTCCGGGCGAATACAATACTTCAAAAGAATGCTCTAAAGACAAGAGCTACCGCTCTAATATAGTGCAAGACTGCACTGAGTTTTTTTTTTCTCGAACTAACTACGCTATTGGCCTTATTTTTTTGGCCTTTACAGCTTCACCGGACTACTAAGGCGAGCGCTTAAGGCACTCAGCCGATTTTATATTGGCAACCAGCTCAAGGGTGCACGGCACACCTCGGCTTGGCTGTTGCCCGTTGCATGGAAAATCGCGACCTAACTTAGATAACCCTAGCTAACTATTCATATATGTTTGAGTTGTTGAAACGTATATGTGTACCAAGCATATCCGCCTCAACAACTCCTCTATATATTTTTTATCGAAAGATTGAGAGTTTTTCAGTTCGATAAGGGAAAAAAAGTAAACCCTTCCACCAAAATGTGTAGCGTGTAGGGGGTGTGTGGGGGTGATCGTGTAGTGTTGTAGCAGTGATGTATGGGTGTGTCACCGTATCGCGCAAGCAACGCACTCAAGGGCTCCCTACCAAGGGTTCGATCCCTGCTTGAGCCGCTGCCGTGGGAGGCCTAATCGGGTGCGCGGGAGCGAAATTAGCCCCCAGACCGCGGCGGCGCGATCTGCGGTTACGCGAGCGTGGGCGTGAGCACGCTCTGTTTCGAGGGACAGGCTGGTACTGATCGTTCGCTGACGTGATATCATCGGGAGGGTCGGTAAAAATGTGTCGCGGACGTATTTATATCGCCCAGCGTTGGGTACGGGTTTGTAGTTTGCGGCAGATACCACTAACGGACTGGAATGATTCGCGGCTCGCTCGAAATAACTACTCGTGCTTTTATATGCGCCCAGTTGGACGGCATCTCCAGGTCCCTGTGGAGATCCGTCTTGGAGGCGTGGAGGCGACCCAAGACCATAGCGGCTTTGTCTCGCACTCTCTTGATATGAGCATCGAATTTTACATGTCTGTCTAATGTGACGCTGAGATACTTGACCTCGGTGGTCCAAGGTATCTCGGTTTTGTATAGCCTTATGGGCTTAATTTGTTATTGCGCGTTCTAGGATCGAAGAGTATCGCGGCACTCTTTTCGGGGTTAATAGCTATACGCCATCGAAGAAACCAATCACCGAGCGTGCTAACGGCTTTTTCGATGCGATTCCTGAGGACATCCGGCCGCCAGCCAGAGGCGTAGATAACTGTATCATCAGCATAACAACCTACCTCGACTCCCGGGAGCTTAGGTAGGTCGCTGATGAACAGATTGAAGAGGGTGGGCGCGAGTATTGAGCCTTGTGGCACACCTGAGCATATCGGACAGGACGATGAGAGTTCGCCGTCTACTCTAAAACGGAAGGTTCTATCGTCGAGATAATCGATGATGTGAACTAACCTATCGGGTATACCGGCTTGATTTAGCTTGTATATGAGCCTTTTGTGCCAGACCTTATCGAAGGCCTTGGCGACATCGAAAAAGACTACTATTGTACGTTTCGGATTAGTGTTTTTCACGGACGGATCCGGCTCCGGATGCGGATCTTTATTGAAATTAGAAAAAATGTACTCCGTGAGGCGGAGTACTTGAACCGGGCAAGAATCTTTGGCGCGAAATCCAAACTGTTCAGGCAGTATTAAACTAAGGTTGGTAATCGTAACGTGGAGACGGTTCAAAAGGAGCCGCTCGTGAAGTTTACCTAGAGTATCTAGCAAACTGATCGGGCGATAGCTATCGGGAAGCGTAGCTTTCTTACCGGGCTTGTGAATTCCTATCACTACGGCCCTCTTCCAGACGGCTGGAAAATGACCCTGGGACATGGCCGCATTGGAGATGCAGACCAACAGAGCTATGATGCGGTCAGGAAGGAGCTTCAGAACCTCGTTCCTGATCCCATCCCAGAGGAGACGCGAGTGCATGCTCTACGGCTGTTTCGATTGACTCGATAATGGAAGGGTCAGTGTTGTCAGTGTTTGGCGAACACTGTTTTTCTAAACTTGCGGCGAGACATTCTGCTTTGTCAGTGTTATCGAACACGAGAGGCAACCCGGGGCCTCTATCAAGAGGGGGCATTGGAATGACCGTATCGGACTTAAACTTTCGCGTGAGGGTCCAGAATGACAGGTAAGACGGCTGGAGATCCTCCAGAAACCTGTCCCACCTGTCACCCCGGATTTCAGAAATACGAGACTTAACTGCTTTCCGTAAGAAACGTAAGTGTTCGCGGTTCTCTGCGTTCGGGTAAGGGTCGTGAGCACGAGTCGCGGCGTTCTTTTCCGTGATCAATGCTCTCACGTCGTCAGGGAGTATAAAACGGCGTTCGTTCGCCGCTTGTACCTCTTTCGAGGTCTCCCTGACGGCGGTCTGGAGATAATCAACCAGGGAATCGATGGCCGAATCCGCGTCGGCTTTAGACACCAACACGTCCGGAATCCTGTCTAATTTGCTAGACGACGGACTATTTTTAAAATATTCACTAAGTTCCGCGTAATCGGCCACTCTAATCGGCGACGGGCTAAAATCAGAGTTCTGTCCTAACTGTAATACAACCGGGCGATGATCCGAGTCGAGTTCGTGTACGACTGATATGAGTTGTACAGGAAGCGCGACATTTTTTAACAAAGCTACATCAAAAACTGACGGTTGGCAGTGATCTTGATATTGCGTGGGTTCCGGAGGGGCTATGACGTCAAAGGCGAGAGCCTCACCTAGTTCGTCGAGTATCCTCCCGTTACGAGAGGTACACGAACTGTTCCAGATGACGTTCCCGCTGTTGAGGTCCCCCGCTATAATGACTGAGTCACCTAAGTTAAATAGCGCCTGCAAATCGGATTTAAGTAACTCTTTGTTCGGTGATAGGTACGCGGAGACAAGAATAATATCAGAGTGGCCCGTCATACCTACACGGCATACTGACACTTCCATATGAGTAAGCGCGGGCGGATCTAGCGGCATGCAATACAGCGAACGCCTAAAATAAATTAAGGTGCCACCCCCGCGGGCGACACGGTCGTTTCTAACTATACAGTAATTCGCGAGTATCGGATTACGCATACTCGGTTTTAACATCGTTTCCTGCGTGCGGAAAACGTCAATCTGTCTATCGCGTAAAAAGTCAGCTACTAGATCGCGCTGTGTCCGGAGAGATCTCGCGTTAAAAAACGAGAGAGATAGACCGCGTGGTTTAACTTTGTTGAGACCCGCGAATTTAAAAATTATTATTTAAACGAAGGTGACCGGGCGAGGCGCTGGATGGTGGCTCCGATAGCCGGGAAATGCGCTAGAGTGGTGAGAAGACCTAGCTCCTCTTCAACCTCAACGATCGCGTGGAAGGCGAGGACCTACTTTATGTCGTGTTCACGTAGTAGATGCTTCATCCAGTCGTATTTGCTGGAGAGAGAGGATGTTGATGAAGCATACGCGGCCAGTGGCGACGGCGCCGATAAATACCTATACACCAGAATACTTTCTCACAAACAGCTGATTACGTATTCGTCGGATTTCGGAGCAGCTCGTCTCGATCCGCACCCGATTAGACCTTCCACGGCAGCGACTCAAGCCTAGATTCGATCCCTCGGTAGGGAGCCCTTGAGTGCGTTGCTTGCGCGATACGGTGACACACAAATATACATCACTGCTACAACACTACACGATCACCCCCATACACGTGCACGCCTACACGCTTACACATGAAAGTGGAAGCGTTTACTTTTTTTTCCCCTTATCGAACTGAAAAACTCTCAATTTTCCGATAATAAATATATGGAGGAGTTGTTGAGGCGTGTATGCTTGGTACACATATACGTTTCAACAACTCATACATATATGAATAGTTAGCTAGGTTAGCTAAGATAGGTCGCGATTCTGCATGCAACAGGCAACAGCCAAGCCGAGGTGCCTTGCACCCTTGAGCTGGTTGACAAAATAAAATCGGCTGAGTGCCTTAAGCGCTCGCCTTAGTAGTCCGGTGAAGCTTTCAAGACCTTGCTGGGTCAATAGCGTAGTCATTTCGAAAAAAAAAAGTCTCGATCCATGCGAGCTTTGTGCAGTCGTACCATATATACGTTAAGCGAACGCTCGGCCGAGCTACATGGTAGGGGGTGTTACGTGTTTTCGTTACGGAATTTTTGGATTCGGTCTCCACGCTCAAGGCCCGCGATAGAAGCTATGCAATAGCTTAAAAAATAATAATAATATAATTAAAAGTGTTAGCATACTCACTATTCTACCTTATTTTTGAAGCGGTGATGATGGTTAGGTAATTGCCTTGATACCGCGTCGTTTCACGTAGGTTCCAGTCTTTGTAACTGAAGCGGAGCTTTCTGTGTAAGAAAACATTGATGTTTTTCAGTAGTAGCTAAGCTGTAAGGAAAAAATCTAAGAAAGGAAATTTAAAATTACTGAAAATACTTTGCAGGTGGAATTAGCAGACTACAATTCAAAAAATTAGAAAACAGCATAGACTGCTTTATATAAAAATCCAGATAAAATACATAATAATAAATTATTTATACATAAAGAATACAGTTAAGTACTATAATGCAATACAACTCTAAGCTTAATTCTCATCTGCAGAAGAATAATTTCAAGGATTATGTCAAGCCGGTTTTAACGTGTAAAGGTTACTGCAAAGTGGAATATCATGTGAATGTAATATCTGGAAATAATTTCACTCTTTGTATGCTCATTAGTTATTTCAATTGATACCTGAAGTAGGATATATCGTTTTATCACACATAAAAAATTGGTGTGTGAATCGGACTCGCCTAACCTAGGTAGGTAATTAGTTGAGTTAGTTACCTCTGTATTATACGACAAATTAGCATTGTGCGTGTACCGAAAATAATGTTTTCTTGCGTTTATTTGAGGATTCTAAGAATGAGCTCCATTCACGCTTGATTGGCTTCTAATATTTGTGATTTTAGTTTAGAGTTAGCATCAAAATCCTGCCAAGTTTGATATTTGTATTTATTGCAGTTCTTACGATGACGTCAATAAAGAATACTTTGAATAATATGATTCTTGTATAAGAGCTCATCTTAATGTTTTACTTATTACGTTGTTCGTTATAACAATACGTTTTCTGTGAGAATTTCAAACGGCTACCTACGTATTATGATGCAGAAAAAGTGCCCGTTAACGTTCTGTAGGCTTAGTGAAAGCACTCATTTTTGAGAGCAAATTTTTAAAATAATCATAACATTAATAAGGTATTTCGACTTTCATTTTCTTCACATATCAGTGAGTAATATGGGCTGTTTTTATTTACAATATCAACATTAACCCGAGCGAAGCCGCGAGAGAAAACTAGTAAATTATACGACATTATTTAAACATGTGTAACACCGGCTATTGGTAAAATATTTTATACTTTTAAAAACGGGAAGCCGTTAATTATTTAAACTTCCAGGATTAATCCTTAAAAACCATTAATTTATTACAGACAGATCAGATAGCACTTTGGTCGTAGCTTTACACTAAGTACGGATAGCATTTAGCGTTCTTTTTAAACTTTTGCTAAGTTTTCCTTTTGTAGTCGGTGAAAAGTTTCCTTTCCTGTAACATTTTAACGTCGAGTTTGCACGGGGGACGTTCACATCGAGTTAATAAGTTCCCGTTTCGATAGCTCCTGCGTTTTTAAACTTTTAGGATATGAGATAACAAGCTAAGAGAGAGACGCTGATTTGGCTAAGTCCACTTTAAAATTACTGCGAAGTAGAACTTGTAAGATCTTTATACACTGTTTGGATTTAGTGGTTTCTTTTGATATATAAAATGAAAGTATCAATGGTTTGTAGACTATTTTGAAGTAATGGTGGCTCAACTGTTTTCAGATTCCGCGTCGATTGACATAAGTTTAAAAAATAGGTGTAAAATTAAATTATAACTGCGCTAACTTTCTTAGTTATCTGTTTAACATCGTTGATGGAGTAATCTCATATGCACCAACACCTGACCTTATATTTACAGTCTTATAGATGTTTAATTGTTAAAATCGTTATAGTAAAATAATTAAATTGATTAATTATACTAACAACTGTGGTTTATATAACTGGTTATTTTCAAATCTTAATTTTGAATGTGTCGGAACGATGACGCCACAGATCTTGAATAAAACGTTAGTGTTTTAATTATTTCAAGTACAAATTTTCTATAGGTACTCACTTTTTAACACAAACTGTCTTTGTTTCTAATAAGCTTGATCTTTAAGTTTTCTGTTTTAGGCGATATTGTTTACATTTGGATATATGTGTAGTTTCATTTTAAACGAACTGCACGATATTATCCGCCTCATTCTTATCTCCATTTACTTTTGTTGGGCAAGTAAATCACTCTAGTGGCTAATAGTTTTCACCTATTACCACGTACGCTAAATTTATTACATTTAACTATTGAGTTATCTCCTTAGAGACCGGATTAACTAGCGCTAACTTGAGGATAGTTAAGACTACTATCTCTGGTGTTTCACAGTGAAAGCTCTTTCCTTTTATCTAAATTGGTCCGCTACCAATAAAGATTCGCCGACGACTGTCGTAAACCATTCGTCCCATACGCTTCATTATGGGGCAAACTTTCTGATATGATGGAACAATTTTATTGTCCGGCATTGTCGTGAGATCCCTATCTGTAATGAATATCGGTGCCGTGTACCTTCATTTGACCCCAGTAGTTTTTAAATAAATTTTAAAATGCCAGCCAACTCGCGAACTGCCGGCAACATTGTAAAAACCGTTCGCTCCGTCGGATAGTTAGGAAATTTTGCATAAACTTTTTATCGTTACGAAAGTCTGTGCGTAGTTTGATACCGTTTCACTTAAATTGTTAGATGCAACTTTACCTATTACAGATAGCACATAAAAAGTTAACTGATTATAAAGAATCGACATGAAAAAAAAAACTTGAAAAAAAGGATATTATTAGTTTTAATTAGACCCATTTTATAGATACGTGTCTAAGAATAAGAAATAAAATACATTTCAATCATTTTTAGAAATGTCTGTCTATCTGTCTCTCTGTATGTTTGTATGAATCACTGCTAAAGTACTGAGTATACAATAAAATCCTAAAGCATATCCTCAGGACTAAAGAAATTTTTGTTTCATTAAAATCAGTCCACTCTATCAAAAGTTATTGTAGTTTGAATGACGACTCGAGTTAAGTACGAGAGAAGAGCAGTAATCTATATTACTATTATAAAGCTGAAGGGTTTCTTTGTTTGGTTGAACACTAATCTCAGGAACGAATCATCTGACTTGAAACATTCTTTCAGTGTTAGATAGCTCATTTATCTATGAAGGCTATATATATTCTATAGCCTATATCATCACTCTTAGAGCAGCAGGTGCGGAACTCCAATGAAGATTGTTTTAAAATCGTTTTTTTCCCTTTCCTTTTTTCTATGATACCGAATTTTGAGGTTTATTGTAGTTACCTTTTTAATGTTTGGATATATCTGTTAAAAAATATTGAGATATAGTTAATGCTATTTTACTATAATAGGAATATTTTTGTTTAACATTTAACGGTAATAAAATTAATTCAGTAACGTATTCATTGATATTTACACAAATAATTTCAATTTATGTACAAAGTCTAAACGCTTTGGTGTTCCCCTAATTACACAAAACGAGTTTTACAAAATAGTGATGAAGTTTTGTAAATCGATAACAACAGATTAAACTCAGCTGTAATCTGTCACCCCTCTCGTTTACTCCTATCAAAAAGATATTTGGTTAAAGAGAGGCGTATAAATCACGATGTAATTGAATTTGTCATAAAAATTGAAAGTTTCTGCGCTTCGAGGGCCAGAGTTTCGTGGAGTAGTTTTAATCCATTCTACTTTGTAGGGAACTTCTAATTTATTGTGAGTGCTAAGTTTGCTACTCGGTTCAGATAAAGTACTTTATCTCCGTTCCACCTACGCTTATGTAATCGTTTTATATTAAAGTAATCGAGAACATTTATTTGAGTGATTAATTTTGTCAATTCTGAAAAACTGAAAAACAAATTTTCAAGAAATATATGCTACTTGTACTTAGACCTTTTTATGCAAACTTATATTGAAACATTCTGAAAATTAATATTAACTGATATGTAATTTAATTATAACTAATATTACTAATATCTGCCTACTAATTGGTTACTTGTATAGGTAGTAGAGCTACGCTGAATTTATTACTGGTTTCAGCATGAATGGGTCAGCTCGACCGGGGTAGTACCACTCTCTTAAAGAAAACCGACGTGAAGTAACAGTGCTTGCTTTGTTGCGTTTCGTTCGGTTATTGAGAGCGCCGGAGGCCCACCTACCCTGCCCTCGCCCCTCCAAACAGGCTGGCAAGGCACTTAGGACTCCCCTGTGTCTATGGACGGTTGTGATCACTTAACATCAGGTGACCCGCCTGTTCGTTTGTCACCTATGACATAAAAAACAAATTAGTAATATAAAAAAATACAATATTTCCCAACAACGTTAAACTTTTCAACCCAACAGTATAGTAAACCCACCTACATTATTCTACAAGGATAGATAAAAAGGTGCCCTTCTCCTCTTCACCGTCACTCAAACTCAGGCTGGCAACGGTCTTGCGACTCTCATGGTGTTGCAAGTGTCTATGGACGGTGGTGATCACTTAACATCAAGTGACCCACCTGTTCGTTTGCCTCCTATGATATAAAAAAAATTAGGTTCTGTCGGAGTCCTTATGGACTCGTCTTTTTTGTTCTTTTGACGGCTTTCGTACACATATGTTTACGTTTATGCAACGGTATATTTACGGTAAATTATAATTACTATCGAATACTAGAAGAAGTACACGCGTAATGATGGACACGGATTTTAAAACTTCAATAGAATAAAATAAGTAAATCTATACTGATATTATAAAGTGGTAAAGTTTGTGAGCTTGTAGGGTGTAATCTCAGGAACTACTGATCCGACTTGAAAAATTTTTTCAGTGTTATATAGCTCGTTTATCAAGGAAGGCTATACGACAGAAATAGAGCACAAATGTTTCAAAATCGGGTATTTTTCCTTTTGAGAGCTTCCACTGCGTGTTAATGTTATTTCAAAGTAACTATTCCTCGTGGACGAAGTTACTGGCAGAAGCTAGTATGTACTAAATTGATATATAATAAGCGGTGATAGAATAGAACTAGTGTACGATCGCGACTTCGTCTGCATTTTACATTCATGAATGATGATGCTATACATTATCTTCATGTAACTTTAACTGTTAGCAGCATACTCTCGAATAGCTCACGGATGGTACGAATTTTTCCAACTTGCTTGACATTTATCGTTAAATTATGGCCTATTTAAGAAATATTATCAAAATGGATCAGTTTGTTATATTGATGTATGAGATGTATTATATTACTGTAAAGATTCATCAAAATCCGTTCAGCAGTTTTGGTGTGAACGAGTAATAAATATTCATTCATCTTCTCAAACTTTCTCACTATTAACGAACTAGGTTATACTCGCGGTTTCGCTCCCATTATCCCTTCAAAACCATAATTTAAACTCCATACAAACGAATGTAGATCTTGTGAAGCACTGGCCAACAGACTGTCGGCTGCATAAGTTTAAAAAACATATCTATTGAAAAATTTGAAAAATATAATAATAACAAATTATGTGATGTAAAACTATACTTTAAAAAAGGCTAGATATTTAAAAGATGATGCCCCGTTTTGAGATTAGGGTTTTAAAATAACAGTCGGGATTAATGCAAATTTGACTTCTACTTGGGAACAGTATTTTTTTGTGATAGGAACCGTTTCTTTTTATCTTTCTCTTCTTTTTTTCTGTACCCCTGTCAAGTTGTGTGTTAAATTTCATGACAATCGGTTAAGTTATCGCGTGATAACGCAACATACAAATTGACATTTACATTTATCTATAATATAGGATATAAAACGTTACAAACCTTCAAGAATTGAGCGTACACTTCTTTAAAAGGCCAGCAACGCATTTACCACTCCGCTGGTGTTGCTAGTGTCTATGAATGGCAGTGATCACTTACCATCAGGTGAACCGCCTGTTTCTTTCCCACTATAATATTATGTATATATATAGTAAAAACTTACATTTGATTATCATTTTAAATTTATTCGTACATTTATACATAGGTCATAAAAAGTTTAACTCATCCTACCGGTTTTACGTATTTCGTCCCAATTACCAGTTGAAAGAGTGCCAGCCACAATAAATCAAGCAACATATACATTCTTGTCTGACATTGTAACTTCGCTACACTTTTATATGACAAAAGTATGTCAATCTAACTTTTAAGATTATCACTTCCGCGTCCGCCTATCTTACCTGCTTATTTTAGGGCTGCGTTACACTGAAATGCTATAGCTATACATTGGTATAAAACTAAAATATTCATTAGACAATATTATATGAAATAGTCGGTCTAAATCTTTATGAATAAAATGTACTCTTATAGTAGTACTTTGAATGTCATGAAAACGAACGAAAAATATATTCCTAATATTTTTTATTTATTGAAAATAGAAAAAAACTATTAAAAAGTTTTGTCATAAAAATATGCGACCTTCTTAAGACTACCAGAATATACTTCACAGTTCTATTAAACGCATCGATTATATGTAATGTCACCTGAAGCATAAAACTTGAAGTTTTAGTTAACTTCATTTTATATGAATTATTTAATAAAAGGTTAACGAATATGAAATCAAAAGAAAAATTAATAATCTTACGCTTTGTGATAAATATACGCGACCTTCTTATAGCTATAAGAATATACTTCAAAATTCTATTAAATATATCGATCATTTGTTAATACATATGTCAACTGAACCATAAAACAAAAATATAACGAATATGCTCCTATGTTTCCTTTTTACTAACACTAATGAGTGCCTTTCTTGGAGAATGATAAATTTGGAAAATATGCCATCATAATTTCAACTTCATAAGAATTCTACCTAATAATATAAATGCGAAAGATTGTTTGTTTGTTACGCTTTCAAGCCTTAACAAGGCTTGTTAAGAGTACATAGAAGGATATAGATGTATTTTCGTCCAGAAGGTTTCTTCCTTCTTTCTTCCTGAGGGATAAGCTAAATCTACGTTAACGTGAGCGAAGCCGCGGGCAAAAGCAAGTAAATAAAGTTATGATTGGACAATGGTAGAACTTGTAATTGCCCGAAAGGCTTGCGACCGATATGACAGTGGTGTTAGTTTTAGATAGCACTACGTTTATTGTCAGTAACTTCACTGTGCTATAAAAATATTAAGATACCCGAGAGTACTATAAAGAAAGGAACCCAATGACAGTTATTAGTAAATTGTTCACGCGGTAATACAAGTGGGAGTTTAAATTATTTACAATTTTCACTTCACATCTAAGTAATTGCTAACTGTTACCAACTATACAGAAGCCGGTTTAACATCATTACGTTATTAACTTCTTATGTCCAAAGTACTATCTTTCTGAGATACCTAAATACTACTTATAATGTCATCAGCAATTGCTTTCCCATTTATCAAGTGTAGTATTTGCCATAGTGATTGATTGAACAGTTCATTTTAGTAATGATTTTGAAATATGATATCTGAGGCATGCTGAACTTAGATGTATTTGTTCATATTTAAAAAATGCTTTTAACTGACCTCAAGTTCGACTCCGGAAAGGAAAGAGCATTTTTATCTTACTAAAAAGTGTGTAATGTTTCTCGAATCACTTACAGGTACGTCTGATTCTTTTGCGTGCTTTGCAACGCATACGGCTTGATACATTTTAACATAGATTTGTCTTCACTGTGGAAGTGATATAGGCTATGAGTGTTTTACATTTTGAGTATTGACATACTTTTACAAATCGTTTAAGAATATATCTAATAGAATGTCGATTTTTTTCAATAGAGTTTTTTAATCTTCCTTATTAATAATATTTGTCTAGTAGCTTAATTTTGGTATTGTATCAGACGCTTGTAGGTCTTTAGCAGACTTCAAAACTAACAATGATTTAGTTGGGAGATACGAATCTATTAGTTTTGCTATTTTAAATAACATGTCACCATCGTTGTGTCTAGCTAAGCGCTGTCAGTGGAGGTAAATCTGAAAGAGCGGCGTCATCGTGGCGGTAGCTTCCCCCGCTGCCGAAAAAAGTTGCAAGTCGGTGGGCGGCGCCAGCGAACATTCAAATTTATCGATTGTCCCGCGCGCCTCATTACAACATTTCTCAAAAACTTACCCACTCAACAACTTAGCCCTTTCTGAGCGCCACTATTGCCACATTATTTTTTATTCTTCTACGGCGAAGGACGTTTTTTTATGCCAGTTATTATTATTATCTGTTAAACTTTAAGTGCTCGGCGGCTAACTTTCGATGTCTTCGTGATTTACGATGAGCCGTTTCGAAGTGTTTTATCGAGCATAAATGTAACTTTGCTACTTGTTAGATTGATAAGGTCGTTGGGTTATAGCCATAGCGGTAGTAGGTCAGGCTTTTATGAATACAAACGCCTGTATTCACTACATTATACAGTTTTACAATGCCTAAATGAACTTGATTCCATTCTTAAAGCTTCAGAGAGAAAGAATCATCGTAAAGAATTTCCTGTATTTCTGCCACGTTGCATTGAAAGCGCACAGTGTGTGAGTACTTACACATTTTTACCATGTATATAGGGTCCAATTGCAAGTGCTGTACATCAATCTTCTTACCCTTATCTTACCTAAGTATTTCCAGCAGAACAGGTTTTTTTTCTCGACCCTCGCCTATCAGATGTAATCTCAGTATTGACACCTTTTACACACATATAATTTTTCATACAATGCATGCATACCTTTTTCTGTCTTCCTCTACTTCTATATCGATATGTGCAACCACATAAACTTTAAATTAAATCTCAATTTAAATTTTTATGTCTTTTATTATATATATTTGAGTTAAAGTACTGAATTACATCAATAAAACGATGGCACTGTGTCATACAATTTTATAAGATAGTGTTAAGTGTAGGAAGGCAATATATCTAAAGAGAAGGAAGGAGTAATGTCGTCGAACAGTAGTTTCGCATCTGCGGGCGAGGGGCGGAGGGGGGCAATGATCCATTAATCTGGCAGAAGCCCATGTGGCGCCACAGACATACCTGGCGACGCGTCGCGCGGACGCCTACCTAACGACTACACCATACGTTTTCGACATGTGCGAATATCTTGTAAAATTAAAACTTATCTAATACTTAAGCAATGTTGAGTATTTAATCAGATAAATGTGTGACATTCTTAACTAAATAACAATATGACATTACAAAAAGTTTTATTCCAATTCTTTTTTATAATTAATTTAACAAAATCGTAACTTATGTAGAAAATAGAAATAATTATTTTTGATTAAATAATATGTTATTTATCATTTACTCCTTAAAACGTGTATTAATTTAAATTTGTAAGATTCATAAACTTAAATCATTTTGACTGATGACAATAAATCTGCAACATATGTTTTTATAGAGGTTTCTATGCTATATATATTAATTACTACTTAATAATAAAGTATTCATTCATTCATACTTATAACAGGTAAAAAACGTCATTAGATAGCGTTTGTATGTAATTCATTGTTATTAAATCTTATATTTGTATTTTAAAGTTACGAACGGTCACCAGTTATATATAAAAGATAACCTAAATATTATTTCAATCATAAATGTGTTTATGATAAATCTATAAGCTTTTACAAATTTTAATATGTACAATTATTTTCTAACCAAGACGTATCATAATCGTAATTACAACCCTGAATTACTTAAATATATTTTCTTTACCATTGATTATTCTCCACAGCGTCCTTAATACATAATCGTATGACTCCGGATAACATTTTCTCTGTTTATTACGCGTACGGTACTTCTGTGAATAGGCCGACCTTGATGCCTGTTTAATGGGGGAGCTACTACGTCGTAGACTGTCCACCTCGTAACCGCGTAGTAGACTTATACTGATACGATATATTCTTTATTGATGAAGTATTTATTTATTCACTACTATTTATTTTTAATCTATCCGTGTAGAATAATGTAGGTGGGTTTACTATACTGTTGGGCTGAAAAGTTATACGTTGTTGGGAAATATTGTATTTTTTTATATTACAAAAATTATTCAGTAATTACTTTACTCGATGATAAATAATGAAGCAATTTAATTGAGCAATATGGTATATTTAAACAATAAACTGGTTAACACCTCAAGTACTGCACTTTTGCTTCACATTGTCAAGAGTAGTAAAAATAACATACGGTAATTTTTATTCTAAAAAAATAGTATTCCCGAATATGATAAAATTACATCGATGCGAGCGAAGCCAAGAGCAAAAGCTAGCCATCTATATATGAAATGTCGAAGACAGTTCAGTACGTTTTCTTCTCTAATTGTCAAACTATGTTCTGTATTTAGTATCTGTTGACGAGATTTATTAAAAAAAGTATTTTTTTTCCTCTACCTTTGACGAGTCGAAGCCTTTATTTATAAATTTCTATCACGATCCTTACGTCTACAAACCTAACTGATAACAAAATACGAATGTGAACTTGTTAGTTTCTAACGTTTTCATGCTTTAATGCTGCATAACCGATCATTGTGTATTTATACACGCTGTGAGGAGTATAGAAAAGGTACTGGGTATTTCTAATCTAGAAAAAATCTTCTGTTCCTCTAGGTTAAATGTAGATTAACGTGAACGAAACCGCGATCAAAAGCTAGTCTTCAATTATTGTACAATACTCAATACAATTTCTACCATTTAGAAGTATAGACCAGAATATATACACATATTTGTAGGTGAAGAAAACATTTTCAAATCAAATCAAAAATACTTTATTCAGTTTAGGCACTTTAGGCCCTAATAAGGTACTTATGAACGTCAAAACGGCCACGGGCTCGGAAAACAAGCCAGTCATCAAGAAGAACCGGCAAAAACTTGATCGGGTAAATTTTTTTGAACATAGATATTTCCAATACATCATACAGTCGTTTTTAGTGGACGCATAGAGAGGAGTCAATTCTAGAATCCAATTCCATTCTTATAATGTTTCTTTTAGGGTAAAATAGATATAACATGAAAACTTTTTCGTGATAAAACTCCTTAATAGTCACTACGTACATTCATTTGTGGCGTTAAAGTTTATCGATGGGAGTTTTTGGCGGGATTTCAGTCTGTCATGTAGTGGATTTTATATTTTATTCAGAATCTTTTGTTATTTGAATCTATATTTTGTAAATTTGGTGGTGTTTTACGTAATATAGTTAGTTTATTGTGCATAAGTGAAGTGAATGGAAAATAATACCATGGATCATGAAATTCTGAGATGCCACAAAAACTCCCAGGAAGGTTCCAACAAGGGATCCACCATCTTGTTAGAATATTGACTCGCACGATGCTTAATATTGAAGTGATCGCTCGACGCTTGTAATATTATTATTGACTACTCGATAATGGCAGTGATAATCTGAAATTGTCAAAAATAAAGTAAAAAAAAGTTTATCGATGTCAAATGTACCAACTTTAATTATATATATATATATATATATATATATATATATATATACCTATATAATATTCAATATCCAACCACAGGACTGATAATTATGTTCATAACATAAAAGCTAATTATATACGAGAATCGAACTCGCTATATTTTATACATATATAGATGTTTAATATCCAACTACAGGACTGATAATTATGTTCATAACATAAAAGCTAGTTATATACGAGAATCGAAATCGCTATCTTTTATACATATATAGATATTCAATATCCAACCACAGGACTGATAATTATGCTCTTAACATAAAAGCCAATTATATATGAGGATCGAACCCGCTATCTTTTAGACATATATATATATATATTCAATATCCAACCATAGAACTGATAATTAAGCTCACAACAAAAACCAATTATATACGAGGATCGAACTCGCTATCTTTTGTCTTAATAGGATTACTATCATGTTCGGTTTAGGAATAAATGTATTATTATATTACAATACTATACATAACACGTATAACGCCATTCTTTTTGTCCGCTCTGAATATTGCCGAAGTTCAGATTGGCACGTAATATACCCAAGGCTAATATAGAACAAAATTAAAATATTATTGTAAGAATCTAGGATTGGAATTTTTTTGTCGCAATCAATATAATATATTACATGTTTATACCTAAATTTGTGATTCAGCGCGGTCAAAATTTGGCGAGAACTGTAAATGAATTTGTAGTTAACTTATACCACGGGAGATACAATACATTCTCGTTAAATGGGTGTAAACAAAGATTATAACATTCACTGTTTAAACATTCAATGGAACAAAACGTTTTATTTTCAAGGTTGTATAAACGGCACGTGTAATGCACGTATTAGTTTGAATTATCAGTTTATTAGCGTAATCGCTAATGTTATTCAGCATTGTTATTACCAGATTTCTTACTGGTGTTAGATAGATTTTGCTATCGAGATTTTGATATGTACATATTTTGTTTCTTCTATTACGAAGGATCTGTATTGCTCGCTCGTGAAAATTGTTCTGTTCTTTCATAGAAATTCCTTTTGTATTTATAATTTTGTCACTCAACCCATATAAGGCTTTTGCAGATTAAATTAACAGTATTAAATCATGTTAATATAAATGTATATGATCTGTTTCACAGAATTAGCCCGGACGAACAACAGACACTTCGGTTTCTTTATATCATTAAAAACATTATGAAATACTTCTCGTTTAGAATATTATGTCTTTATAGTTTATGTGAAATTATATGAGAATTCTTATTCGTTTTTTCCCAGGTAGTACCTATATAATTAAAGTTCCTTATGTCTGATAATTTTTAAGGTAATTTTGCAATTACTTCTATATATATCATATAATATATAGTATATATAATATACATTTTATTATACTCACCTATTAAAACATACGGTGTTATTACACATAAGTTAAATACGTATTTAAAACTTGTTTTAAAAAGGTTTCGTACTAAATGCACCGCGCTCGCCCGAAGCAAGTTCGCGTTATCCTTTTTTCGCAAGTCTAACCTCCTACCCAAAGCGACACAAAAGAGTAAGATGGCGAACATTCAGCGAGAGGTACATTTAAAACGTAACCTTTTTAAAGCAAGTATTCACACGTATTTATCTTTTTGTTATAACACTGATGATAGTGTTTGTTTACTTTTTACCTCTTTGATTCGTTAATACATTTTGATTAATTTCTTAGTTAATCTGTTAGGTAAGCTTATCCAAATGTCACCAATGCAACTAAGTATTTTAAGATTTTCTAGTATGTCTACATAAAACAAACGACAATGCATAATTTTATCCAACTTAAGTATATCAAAGTGCAAAATCTCCAGAAGTATAGTACTCTAAAATAAAGCATGATGCATCATCATCTTGGCAACTATTTTATCTATTACACATATATCTTTTGTTTCATATAAAACTAAATAGTGTTAGAAATAAAACAGACAAGCTTGTGCGAATTCTTTTTGAGAATTTGAATTGTACAATGCACGCGTCACCGAATACGGAAACAGGTCTGACGCCAACACTCCTGCATGAATCGAAGCAATATATCATTTGAAAAATTGACACACACCTCCAATACCTTTAAAAATTCGTGAGAGAAACTTTAACCTGGCATATTTACTCACATTCTTCTTTGAAACACAACCATACTTTGACGAGTGAAAAGTTTTATTCGCATAGATAGGTCATGCTCAAATCGTTGGAAGTTTTCACATAAATTGGCGGTCATTCCACGCGAATATGCTGACTGAGGGGTAACAAATATGCCAACTTGGGTTGTTATAACTACGATATGTAACTTTTGTGATACTTCGCCATTAAGTTTATGGAAACTACCGTCGAGATTACATCACACTTTCTGAAAGCTTTATGTGATTCCTCTTTCGTTATCTTTCTCAGTAGGTAGAAGATCCATTCATGCTCGTCTATTAATCAGGTTGACGGATTTTATGGCAGTTACAGAAATGCGTTCGAAATTCTCGGTTGAAAAATTCGAACGCAATCTGTCAAACGGCTCCCTAATTCCAATTTAATTAGCCAGGAAGTTTTCACGCGTGGGAGGAGACGGTACGACAATGACGCGTTAAGATGATTAATTTTTATGGAAGTACCAGATAGTACGGTCTGAAGTGTGCGTTCCGAACGAACGATTAATCTTTCTCTGCACCATTGTACCACGATCCGGGTATTTTTTCTGTCTTACAATACCATTAACTGCCACAGTTAGTTGGTGCTTCGCTGCTCTTCTCATCGTCATCGTAGCCCTTTGAGGGATTGAAAAGGTGTTTGCGTTCGTCTGCGGAGAAAATAGGTCTCCCCTCTTTTTTTAAAACGTTCGAGATCACTTAGGCTTCGATAGTTATTATTCAAGGAAAATGTTTTAATCTTCCATCGTCATTCGCTAACAATAGATCGCGAGTAGCAAATTTTATACAGTCATTCTTTCTTCATTCGGAACAAAGATCCCACTTGAATTCCTTTTCATGGTGGTTGCATTTTGATGCAAGGTTGTTTTTTAGGGTTGCATTTAAAAGGAATCGAGAACCTTTTCGAGTGAATAACACAAAACATTTTCAATGTAATTATTGTATGTTATTGATTATTATTAACTTATAGAATGAATTTTAATATATTAAGCTAAACTCACTGTATTGTGATTCTAATCTTAACCAGAAGTTCAAGAATATTGTTGCCATCTGTATTTTAATTCTAACAAGATTACGATACCAAACGTTCACATACATGTAAATTGCTGATTGGTAAATGTCACCTTTAGTTGGTAAAATATTGACAATGATTACGGTTTAATTTTCGTTAAATGTCACTCGGTGAAACTCCTTACGTGAGGTCAAGAGCGTGTGTTGTTTGAATATAGATCTGGGTGGAAGCCAACTGTTCCGGCTTCAGCCTGGGCGCAGAAACTTTGATTTCTCGTTATTATACTATCTGATATCTGATTATCTTATTTTAAACGCAACATCAAATAATATTGCATCAGATAAGTAATTGTGAGTCGCGGAGGACAATCTTCAAGGTGAAATGTTATGGAGGTCAAGATTTTGCATTGTACTTTTTATTTAATAATCTATACTAATATTATAAAGCCGGAGGATTTGTTTGTTTGGTTGAACGCGATAATCTCAGATACTACTGCTTCAATTTGAAAATGTCGTCTAGTGTTAGATAGCTCATCTATCGAGGAAGACTAAAGGCTATACATCAGCACGCTAAGACCAATAGGACCGAAGTACCATTGAAGAATGTTTCAAAAGGGTATTTTTTTTCCTTTTGTAGTATTCAACGCGGACAACGTCGCGGGCAGAAGCTAGTCTGTTGTGTATTATGTTGTTGTCTTTAACAATTTATAGATACATAAATTGAATTCTACTGTAATTATATATACGTTCTTTTACTATTGACTTACAGTTATGAGATAATTGTAACGGTATCTGAGTTCCATAAACGAGGGCACTGATAACAGTACCTTCCGTTCTTGGGTGCTCATAGAGATTATTATTCCGTATATCAATATGCGATGTTGCAACATATAAGTAAAGTAATATTAAGTACAAGTGCAAGGTAATACAATCATTATCGGAAACCATGGCCTGTAGGACTAGGACGGGAGGTTATCTCTATATACATCCGCGTTGATTAGTATCATAGAGTTAATTGCTTTAAATCTACTGACGTTTAGATAACATACAGTTTATTAAACATATCTATCTATTTATATGTATAAAACGGATCGTTTGTGTATCTATATATATGGTTTTCAGCCCCGGGTGTAAGAGGAGCAAATTGTTACAAACGCACCAGGCGGTAATTTTTAGAAGCGTTAACATTATAATATGATTAATAATGTAAAACCCACTCCATAAAACGGTCTAACATACGGAAACCTGGTAGGCTCTCCGGCAACTTATAAGAAAAAAGGCGTCACACATGCCTACATCAAAAGAGAACCAGTACACTAGACAACTTGTGGACTCGAGTTGCCGCTGGTATGAGAGCTAGCAACATTGAACAACGTAGTCCGGTGAAGCTGTTAAGACCTTGCTAGGTCAATAGTGTAGTCAGATCGAGGAAAAAAACATTGGACAAACAAGAATTTTAGTAAAGCTGGTTCTTTAATACCTACGTCTGTTCCTATGTTCTTCCACCAGATTAGGCCCCCCTCGGCAGCGGCTCAAGCCTAAGTCCGTTCCCTCGGCGTGGAGCCCTTGAGTACGCTACTCACGCGATACAGTGACACAAAACCTTACATCACTGCTACAATATCACCTACACATATGTGCACGCCTACATGCTTACACGCTGTTTTCCTTTTTCAGAGAAATAAACGACAAAGAGTTCTACCCTGTAGTCCGGTGAAGCTGTTAAGACCTGCCAGGCCAATAGTGTAGTCAGTTCGAGAAAAACAAGGAAGTTTTACCCTTATTTTTCCTTATCCTATCCTATATAGTTTAGAGGAATTTTTCCGACACAAAATTCATATAGGAGTTGTGGAGGCACGCATGTCTGGTACACATGCATGTTCCAATAACTCATATACGTATATCTAGATAGCTTAGGTTAGCTCAGATAGATCGCGATTATTGCACAAAACAGGCGACAGCCCAAGCCGAGGTGTACCGTGCACCCTTGAGTTAGTCGCGCAAACATCCCAAATCGGCTGAGTGCCTTCAGCGCTCGCCTCAATAGTTTGGTGAAGCTGTAAAGACCTTTCCAGGTCAACAGCGTTTCCATTTCGAAAAAAAAACTATGTTTTTCCGAACAGCGTGCGGGCAGTCTGGCTACCGTTTAATAAACGTTGCGTTTATTAACGCACATCACATTTTTACTAGTGAAAATATTGATCTTTTTTAATCCTTTAGGATTTCAGATCTTTTTTTTCATTTTTACACACTTAAATAATTTTAGATTGTTTTTATCACTAACGTTTAAACGCTATTAAAGACATGACACGACTTATATTTTTTACCGGGCTTATGAGTTCTTGTCACACAAATGAGTAAGACATTAAGTAATAGATAAAGAGTACAAAGGGTTCTTATTCTCCCATTCACGAAAAAATCCTAACAATTTTATATTCGCGTCTTTTTTAAGTAATTTATCTCAAACTCTGGAGAGTGGCATTCTGCCCCCTTTCGAAATAATTGTAAATTCGTTTGACCAATTACCGCGAAACTTGACATACCTAAAAGTTTATTCATAGTGAAGGTTTTTTTTACAATCTGATGTACTTTAACTCCCTAATTAGGTAGAACTGCAGTACACATATTTCTGTACGGTACAACCGACCATAACGAAGTTGATACGAGTAGATATTAAAGGCTTAGCTAAAAAGAACGCTTTCTTAACGCGTGTCACAAATTCGCGTACTTTTAGCGCGCGCGTTCTGCTTGACGGTTTTTAACACGAATAGTACAGTACAACGCGGCGTTCTAATTTGGCAGTAGTACGCCTTTACGCGCGTTAAGAACACGTTCTTTTTGGTGAAGCCTTTTAAGACCCAAAGAATATTTTCATTATGTATATAAATCAACCACTAGATGGCGCTAAAATACTGAAATTGTTTACACAACATCTATTTTACTAATTATTATATAATTATAAATTAATAAACCAAAACTATCTTAACGATTCTTTTTCTTATGATTGAAACAATAAAAGTCTTAGATAAATTATGTGTTTCTACCAGTCATTAATTTTATTACTCTGAATATTAAACTTTTAGATAGAATACAATAATATTCATATAAGTGACTAGCTGTCTGTCACGGCTTCGCTCGTTGTACTGTAGAATTGACCTGTTCTTAGAAAACAATACTTTTGTCAGGTGTGTTTTTTCTCGAACTGATTACACTATCAACCGAGTAAGGTCTTAACAGCTTCACCGGACTACTAAGACCAGCTCTCAAGGCAACGATTTTATTTGACAACTAGCTCAAGGGTACACCTTGACTTGGGCTATTGCCTGATACGTGCTACTGTTATGTCCCCCTGACAACTTGTATGCAAAATTTTATGAAAATCGTTTATCTAGTTAAAGCGTGAGAGTGCAATAAACAAACACATTCGGATTTATAACATTAGTTACAATAATATATACATAACTGCATCTTGGTCCATATTTATTTAATTTGATATATGCAAATCACTTTGAAATAATCATATTATAATTATCAAACTATATTAAGATCATTTTGCAGTAATTTATTATACGATGATTAAAATCGTTTGCATTTTTAACATATTTCACTAAATTATACCAGTGATAATATTTTATTTGATTAGTGGTATTGCAACTTGAATTTAATAAATAAAAAGAAGCGACTTGACCTTTCTACTTCTTAGTTATTATTTACGTAAATAATATTGCTTATTTTTAGAGTGATTTGTTATAATTTATGGCACTTAAGAAACTGTCGTAAATTATAAACTTTTGATAAGACGAAAACTAATGTCCAAGTTTTTGGACGTTAATCTTTTTTGACATAATTAGTACAGTCTTCGCGCTTTCCGTATCACAGGTCTGTGATTCAAGATTCGAAATGGACAATATTATTCTGCTGACCAATACATCAAACATGAATTAATACTAGATACGAGCGATCAATAGATGTACACTGACCTTTAAATGCTATAATCTAAATATTTAGAATGTATTAGAAAAAAAGATAGAATCACCACATATTACAAAGTAAAGTCCTCTGTCATGTCTGGCTAATTGTTTGTTCGCGATAAAATCAAAAACTACTAAACAGATTTTCATGACGTTTTCATCAATAGATAAAGTGATTCATGAAGATGGTTAAGTATATAATTTGTCAAGGTTTTTTTCACTTACGTAATAAAATTAACTTCGCCTCAAAATTTCTATACTCACCAGTTAAAGTTGTTATCTCCAGTGTAAAGTACATTATTGTTCTGTAAGAGTTAGATTTTTTTTAATGTATGAAATGGAAGTTTTATACGAATGTAGGAAAGTCCATAGTCTCGTAATCGAACGCGAGCCGATGCCATTCTCTTGGCACGATTCCGATTGTACGCCTATTCTGCTTACAAGTTACACCTCGGGACATTAGTCGGTACATTAACGTGATTTATAAGGAACCCAGATATAAATCCATGGATACGTCGGTTAGAGCACGCCTGCCGAATTTCTCTTTCTTTCCCATATAATGAATACACTCGCTCACCCTTAGAATTGACAATATCTACCTCAATTCTTATATACGGTATGCTTTAAATAATTTTTGTAATTCAATACCGATATTTTTTTAATGCGTATTCGATTATTTTTTATTATAGATAAAAAAATAATATTAATTAACTTTTTAAACTAATTCATTTAATCTATACTAATATTATAAAGCTGGAGGGTTTTTGTTTGGTTGAATGCTCTAATATCACTATAATTACTGGTCCGATGTCAAAAATTATTTTAGTGTTAGATAGCTCATTTACCTAATGTTATATATCATCACGCTAAAACCGATAGGAGCTTTCGCTGGGTGTTAGTCCAAAGTAATTATTGAGTAAGCTAGTGTTTTTTTATAAATTCATTAGAAATTATTTTTCTTATTCAAATTTCTTAGCCATAATTAGTTGTTTTTTAAAGCATACTCAGCTCTTATCTGTGGAAAATATATTACTAAAATATGAATATACTTCTTAAAACAATTCATTTAACAATGGTATATCATTTTATACAATGCATTTAAATATATTTCATAAGCTTTAAATATTCATCAGGTTTAATTTTATCAAGATGTAAAATATATTTAAAAATTACTTAAGTTATTTGAATATAAACTAGAATAAAACAATAGTATAGTGATTACAAACCCTGACGAATCGAAAAAAATAGCGTTTTACTCACAATAATTTTGGTAATTGTAATTGTAATTGTAAATCAAACAACGTGTCTCGATTTTACACCTGAAACAAAATTTTTATTAATGATATTCTCACACTAAATGTACATGACGTTTGTATAATTACTATGAAAATATGAAGTTTTTATATACATTTTCAAAGTTAGTTTTTAATTCTTCGAATTAAACGCTAACTATGTCATTTAGTTTCACTCGTGATTTAGTTTTTCCCGCATTCAGCAATCCAAAAAGCTGCGTCGCGAAACGTGCCGACTGGCCCGAACTATAAAATACTCGCGAAGCTTATTTTCTTGTCTTCATTTTTATGGCGATTGCTGAAATCCTAAAGATTATAGCATGATCTTAAACAACCTATTGTATCTCAAACAAACATTTAACTAGGCCCAGGAGCGGTGTGTTTGACGGCATTTATCAAAGGGCGCTAGGTCGTCAGCGCGTGGCGCTTAACACTAGTAGAACGCGTGGCCGACAAAATCAATTTGAATCTTACGTTTATATAGATAAGTTTGCAAATGTTTTTCAGTATTTCTTTAATAGTGCAAAGTTCGTGTAAAGCGTCGCCACGTCTCGCATCGCCAACAATCAAGTTTATTCTCACCTAATAGATGCTTCACATTAAATTTGGATTATGATCGAATTTCAATCGTTGGACGACCACTAAGTACAATGTACCTTTGAAACTTATTTTTACATAGATTATAATAATTATCATAATATTTTTTAAATAAAAATTTAATACAGGAAAAGTAGGTACTGATTTTATGTTATTTAGTAAGACATCGAGTTACAAGTAATGAATATGATTCGGGATAATATATTCCGCGTAGCGATCTCCACCGGGTAGGTGAACAACAGTCGAACGCTACAAATGCTTCATAATGACGTATTCAAATCAGAGCAACAACGCCACGCGACCTCACCACAATCTAATTACAGGGAATTTCAGTGTTTTATTAAGTTAAACTTTGCTTCGGCACACTAAGTGAATTTATTCGTACTTAGTTATCGGGGAAAAGTCGTCTTTCTAACGTTTCAGTAAGTTGAATAATTAAATTTGTCACCACCGGTTGTCAAGTCACGGGATTTTCTTCAGAATTCGTCGGTCCCGTCACGTTTGCGTGTTCCCGCGCCATCATTGTAATCTCGATTATCTAATTTGAATTATTTAATATTCGATTTTTATAGTTGGGATTTCGTTCAATTTCTTTTTTTTATTTTCTTCGCGATAAATATGGATTAACATTGATTTCTGTAAATCACTAATGATTTTTAAAGAAACCGTTGAACAATAATTATGTTATTATCTTAACGCTTGTCGAAGAGCACGTTTAAATTGCTGTTATTAATTTGTAACGGTAATTGTTGAGAAACTTTTAACTTAAATAAAAGTGGAATCCATCTGGTCCAGTTACGGTGGTGGGAGCAGTTGAGCAAATCACTACATCCTTTTGCCGGTCCTCCGTTGTCGGAGAGGGCTACTTAGGAGATCCACTTCGCGGGCCTTCTCCGCCACCTCCTTCTGCGCGACGACCTCGTCGCAGAAGGAAGCATTCGCTTGCCACGCCTGTTCGCTGCCGAGCATGGCCGAAACCACACTAGGCAGCGACAAATCTCCACTAACCTCTACAGCTGCAGCCAAAATGCGAATCTGTCCCTCCCGTGCAGCACATTCAGACAAAGTATCCACCTGTTCGTTTGCTTCCTATTATATAAAAAGAAATTGACGATTTTTAAAAACACTCAGAAATCCACAGTGGATGTTCTTCCTCACATACAGCGGTACTACTACAAGAACAGTTATAGAGGTTCAGGTTTTCACGCGATGTTTTCCTTTTACGTCACTCGATAATGTTATCAATTTAAATGAGTAAATGTATGGGAATTCCCAAAAATTTGTTACTACATCCCGGAATAAGAACCTGCGGACATCGAATTAACATTCCAACGGTAAAATCAGTCAACTACCCCTTATTTGTGAATGGCTATTTATGATAAATTAAAGAACGTTATAAGCCATATGATTTTCTGTTCCTAGAGTTTTATTATCTAAAAATGGACATTAACGAAAAATATAAATGGAAGTATTTTCTTATTTTGGCTCCGCATAAGCATTTGCCAGTGTCAATGATTTATTTCACTGTAGATTACAACACATTTTACACAATAAGTGTCGTGTTATTATTTCAGTGTTCCAATAAGATGGTGGTTCCCTTGTTAGAACTTTCCAGAGAGATTTTGTGGCATCTTAGAACTCATGGTCCGTGGTATTATTTTCTATTCAATTCATTTATGTACAATTTGGGGTGTAAGGGGTGTCGAGTAACATCTTAAGACTTGAGACACCCAAGCCAACCTCTCCTGCATGTGGTGCACCCTGCTGATCAACGAACGAGGCAATGGCGATAGCGGGGTGGTAGGGCTTAACAGCCCGACTGGGTCGCAACCACCATGTACATGGCGAAAAAGCCCGTCATAGTGACTCGCTTTTGCGCGTCGCGTTTCGGGATCAGCCTGTGCATATCCAGTACCAGGTGACTTTGGTCATTATGGCCGGCATGACAACGGCGACCGACGATGGATGATCTGTCTCTCGGTGGTCGCCACTGTTTTTGGATTGTACTATGCTTACCATCAGGTATAGTGCAGTCACTATGTCGTGCTTCAATAAGAAAAAAAAACTAATCTATATTACGTAAAGCACCACCAATTTTACAAAATATACAGTTAAATAACATAAGATTACAAATAAAATATAAAATCCACTATACGACAGATCAAAATACCGCCAAAAACTCGAAATGGAAGTTATAAATTATATAACATTTAACAATTTCTGATTTAATAAATCAATTAATAATTAAGATGCGCTTACTGCATCTCTATAATATCAGGGTCACAATTCTCGTCTAATAGTAAACAAAAGGTGAGACGAGGTTATAAAGACAGTTACGTAAAACCCGTAGAACGTGGCTCGGGTTCCGTAGGTAGGTACCATAATTTCATTCATCTAATAACAGTACTAAATTTTTATATGCGCATACATTGGATTGTGACGCATTTCGTTCGAGGACATAGTACATACATATACCCGCCGCGTGTTATTGTGGTTCGTTGATATAATGGATTTTCGAATTTTCAGTCGATAGTAATTTTCAAATAAAACGTGAATTATATTTATTTGTAGTTATTCGATGGTATTATAATCTACCATAAATTTCATGAAAATTAACATACAATTTTGTCACAATATATGATTAATTACCAATTATAAAATAAAGTCATCCGCCGCGTCTGTCTGTCAGTTCGAAATTAACTCAAAAATCACTGAGCAGATTTTCAAGCGGTTTTCTTTTCATTTCAAGATTGATTGGTTGGAATGGCATCTATACATATTATTGAATATGGCAGTAGTTCAGTCTGACGTATTATGTGTATCACTAAAAAGTGCTGGGTATATATCCATTTTTTTAACTTTATTAAAAAATATTACGATAGCTTAATGTCAGATAAAGTTATGAAAGTTTTAAGAAACTTCGATTTTCTTGTTGAGGATAAAGAGAGCAAACGATGTGGTACTTAGATGTTTTTCTGTGTACATAAAATATATTGCAAAGATATTAAAGTATATAGATAAAGTTGCTGTTATAAGTTAATTCATATGAAATCGATCAAAGAAACTATATATAAAAAACTAAGAGCGATAACAAAACTAAACTTAAATTATCATTGACGTCGACCATTGAAAATATAAGATAAAAAAATTGAGCCATTACGGGACGCCTGGCAGATGTGAAACATCAAAATTGTCCTGTACAAGTTACGTGCATAAAAGAATAGATAACGATATGAATTATCTATGGCATAATGAAAAGATAGAGCATTACAAATTTGTTCCATAAAATAATGACTGTTTATTTACTCTATTAGATAGATATTTATTTTTATTAAGTACAAAAATTGAACTAGGTGCAGTGTGTTTGACGGCATTGTCAAAGGGCGCTAGGTCGTCGGCGCGTGCCGCGTAACACAAGTAGAACGAGTGACCGACAAAAAAAAGTTTGAATCTAATGTTTATGTGGATAGGGTTGGAAATGTTTCTGAGTTATATGTTAATAGTGCAAAGCTCGAGTTTCGCGTCGCCACGCCATAAATCAGATTTACCCTTCGCCTATACGTGTTTTACATCAAAAATGCGAACTGTCAAATGTCTTTATACTATAATTTTATTTACTTGAAAATAAAAATATTGAATTTGTATTATAGGATAAATTATCCATAGAAATGTATATAATTATAAAAATATAACTTTATATTTTATCTATAAGCTAATATTATATGTTATAGAAACTCACTACTTTCATGATTTCATCTCGTTTGCGCACTCAGTGTGTCACTCTAATGGAATAATCGCACTGAATTATTCAAAGGTCCTTCGTTTATTTCGCAGTTTCGTTTCCACCTATATTCCTTAATAAATTTTAATATAACCATTTTAAATTGTTATTGTAAAGAAAGTTGATATAGCCATACATGTAAATAAAATAAAAGTGTCTGTTGTATATATAAGCTAGTCTGCGAAATGTTTTAGCCGGTTTTACCTTTTACTGACAGACAGAGAACTCATAACCAGTATTCATATTATTAGAGATAAACCAGATAAGAGTTTCTTGCCGGTTTTTCTCGATGACTAGGTAGTTATCTGTACCGGTGGTAGCTTTGACGTTCGTAAGTGCTTTCTTAGGGCCTAAGTTGAACAAAGTAGGTTAGAAGATAAGTAGGTTCATTCGTCGGGCCGTGGACGCTCCGGCACGGGATATTGTGGATTACAATCTAAAAATGGCCATAAAGAATGGAAATGCAAGCGCTATAAAAACAATAACATCATTAAACCATTAAAAAAAAAGTTAATAATAATTAAACAGTGAATATTTAATAAATTACTAATAATAATATATATACATATATATGCTCACGGATACGATTTTTACGTAAAAAAAAAAAAAAAACTACATCTAAGCAAAAAAAAGGTGCGGACCAAGAGTCTGCAGACTAAAACAAAAAAAAAAAGTTGAACAAAGTATATTTTGATTTTGATTTAGCTTTTCTGTAGGGGGTAAGTTTAAGTAAGGTTCAATGCTATCATTAGAAATGATACAGATAACTTATAATAAGTAATGAGGTTGTATGAGTTATGTTGTGATGTTTAAATTACGAATAAAAAAATTAATGACAATGCATCCAAATAAAACACAAAATTACAAGGCCGAAGCAAGTTTGTGATCAAGTAATAAATACCAAAATCTAATTTAAATAAAATTCCAAACTTTGTTCTCACTTGATTACTTGTTACAATCTTTTCCAAATAAGTCCATTTTCTTACTGTTTCTTTTTCCGTTTTTACTCAAACATCGATCATTCTTATTTTAGGATTGATGACTTAATATGACTGGGAATAATCATGTCCGAGTTACAGCCTAACGTAGGAAATATTTATTTAATTACTGTTGCTGGGTTTTATAAATTATACGCCATTTAGAGAATAATATAATGTAACGTTTTTCAAATTGTAGGCAGTTTATTTCTGTCTCTTACCAATCAATCACCAAAAATTGTAACAGAAACCATAAAATGCGGAAATCATAAGCAATTCAGTCGAAGATTGCGTAACGCCATTATAAAAGCGGTGGAAAATCGACAAAATTTAAGTCGGTGAAGCATTAAAGGGGACGGTAGACGGCGTAGACTGTTAATTCACCCCATAAGGGTCGCATTGGCGCCAGAGATCCTGCCGTAGACAAAATTCTAAGTACGATGTCTTGCCTCCCCGGTTTGTGCGCGACCCGCTTACCACTTTGTATCAATGTCACTAGGGTATAATAATATTACGCATCGGAATTTTTACCAGTACTCCAGACATTTGCCCAAATCATACAAATTCTGACATTATTGTTAAAAAAAAATTACACTAAATTTATTTCAATATCTGATACCCGAGACCGTAATAAAATTTAATATTTGTCTCCTTTATCATTATTCTGTGGTTACAGAGTATAAATATGTAGTTTTAATTTTAATTTTTAAACAAGTTATATTCAAAATTACGTAGAGTAATATAAAGTTTTCATTTATAAAGTTTTAATATTTTAAATAAGTTTCTTCTATAAATTTATATTGATATTATTTTTTTGTTATGTCACTATAGTCTCGCACTATACGAAGAACAATTCTTAGTAACTGTAATAAATACAAGAAATGACCAAAAACAGGTAAACCGCATGAAAAATCTAAGCTAACAGTGCGTATATTCCCACAGAGGCAAAATATTCGATTAACTGAAACCGCCAGTCAGCAAAATGTATAATTTACTATCCATAAACTATATATTCGTCGAATTACATATTATATTGGGTGTATTAGTCCTCTGACCGAATAACGTAATAAAGAATATTAATTTGTCATGGACCTAAATAAATAATAAATGTTGGGCTAATAAAAGAAAATTGTCTACAATATTAATTATTAGGCTCTACATTGTGTAATATTTATTTTAATATAGGGACTACCTAATCTATGGGACTACTGATTCAATTTAAAAATATCTATTGTTACTAGAACACTTCACTAGTGAATATTTTATTAATAATGCGTTATTCATAAATATATAATAATGTGTCGTTTGTAAATGATGTAAATTCGTATTGTTTCACAATTGTTTGCAAATTAAATTTGGCAAACTTTTAAACAAAATGTGTAAATTAACAAAAATCATAAAATGATAATTTTGAATTATATCATTTACAATATTGATATTGATGAGTCGTCGAAATTTCTTTCCAAAATCGTTACCATCCATTTTCACACTTAACTCGCTTGTAAAATTTCAGTGATACTTTTTTTCAAGACTCGATAGCTAAAACGACTCGATCGCATCGCTTGAAGGATAACTCGCGACTTGTCAGTTTTATAGCTGACGTTATTCATGGTAAGGGCCTTTGGCGACAAATCCATCAAAGCGTCGACAGGCCATTTGTTGCGTGTGTTTTCACGGTTGATAAATCCCGGGACTTGTCCACATTTACTAGATTTATGTTCAGTGACAATTGTTGTTGATACATTTAATTAGGGAATCGATTTCAACGTTAGGCTTTATTGTTATTAAGATATCGAGTTAATTGTTCTATAGGTTAATAGATTGAGACAATGAAATTTGTTCCGATATGTGATATACTATCACTTATTAAACAATTTCTGTAGGTGGTACAGCCACGCTGAAGCTATTAGTGGCTTTAGTATGAAAGGGATGGCTCGTCAGGGGTAGTACCACAATCTTACAGAAAACCGACGTGAATTAACAGTTCTTGCATTGTTGTGTTTCGTTCGGTCAGTGAGAGCACCGGAAGCCCACCTCTCCTCGCCTTCTCCCTCTCCTCTTCCCTTCGTCCCCCCTCTCCCAATACAGGCTGGAAATGCACTTGCTACTTTCCTGATGTTGCAAGTGTCTATGGACGGTGGTGGTCACTTAACATAGGGTGACCCACCTGTTCGTTTGCCTCCTATGATATAAAAGAAAATGTAGTTTTGATGTGTATTTTTTTTTTTTTCAAATATACTTAAACCAATAAGACAGCATTCATCTGTTTTCTTTAGTAATTATAAGCTAATGTTGAATTTTTCGCGTTGTTTAGATCTGAGTAATCAATACAATTCAATTAATTATTGTAAATTATTTTTTATTGTAATTTATAATTGCAATATAAAGAATGTTATATACATACGGTTTTACAAAATAAAATAGAAAAGCAAGTTGTTTTTACAAAATAACCGAGAAAACGATATCTATATATTTGTAAAGGGTAACACTTTTTGTCGAAGACAATGAATTTTGCAAGATGTTTCTTTAATCATAACATTAATATGAATTGATTTTACTTTATAAACATTATTTGTGACAGTATCAAGGGTCAAGGTTACACAATTTACTTTCGAAACAAATGTAGTCTAATTAGACTAACAAATCAGACCCGTGCGTCACATACAAATATCACATATCATGCCATTTCTTTCTAACATGTGTTATTTAACCAAATGACGGAAAGAGATTTTATTACACTTGTATTATTGGAACTTATTAATACTGTGTTTAACATTCTCCGTTAAAATGGTGCCGATTTCTTGTGACTCTAGATCCTATACATTTGATTAATCTGTTTTAGAGTTTTCGTAGTTAGTAGATACATATTTGTTATTTCGGTCAATGGTGCTTATAAAATCGTATACTATAAAATAACCTAGTTTCTAGATGATACTGCAATACATTTACTTACCTACTCTTCTCTCGAAATTACTCGCGCTGTCATTCAAATTACAATAATAGCTTTTGATGGAGTGGACCGATTTTAATGAAACGAAGGTTTTATCTTGACCGTAATACTTTAGTAGTAATGCGTGCACAAACAAACAGACAGACAGACAGACATTTCTAAATAGGATCGAAATGTTTTTTATACTTATTTCTAGGCTCTTTCAACAATTTCACAAATACCAAAAAACGTGGTAGGCTCGTCCGGGGTAGTATCAACCTCTCACAGAAAAGCGACGTGAAGTAACAGTGCTTGCGTTGTTGCGTTTCGTTTGGTCAGTGAGAGCGCTGGAGGCCCACCTCTCCTAACCTTCCTCATCTCCTCTTCCCTTCATTGTCCACCAACTCGGGTTGGCAACGCGCCTGCGACTTCCCTGCTGTTGCAGGTGTCTATGCAGAGTGGTGATCACTTAACATCATGTGATCCATCTGATCATTTGCATCCTATGATATAAAAAAAAGTATAGACACGTTACATTTTTACTGTATGTACGAACATAAAATATTCAATGAAATGTGCCCTGAACCGAATCGAAATACAGTAATTAATCTATTTCGTTCGTAGAATATATTACAGTATATTTTGTGGTCATTTTAATACTATTTTCTACGCAGTAACCTTCACACGTGGTTTTCATAATACTAAAACGCAGTTAGTCATTTAATATTGAACAGTTCCAAAGGAAAACGTTGGGGCGTTATGAAATTCAAATAACGTATTCTGGAAGTCGAATAACTTCAAAATTTTCCACTGTGAAACGGTACATAGCGTTCTGTTATAGGTTTTATAATAAAAGTGTCTGTCAAAAATTGTACACAAATCTTTTATATTCTCAGTGCAGATTTTATAACATTTTAGTCGTTTACATATTTAATGACGTATGAGGAAGCATGAATAAATTCATTCCTGTTCAGTTGATTGTAAGAAATCACAGAAAATTTAATTTAACCTTAACTGATCTTTGCGTTTATGTTATAACGTCTCAAAAATCATACTTTTACATCGTTCGTAACTTTACGCTCACTACTTGATCGCCAATCTATTAAAACGATTATAATGTGAGATGAGAATGTGCGTTTGTTTGTATATTATGCTTTCACCTTTTAACTACTCAACCGTTCATTATATATTTTTTAAAACTAGTGTGCGCCCAATGTTCGACATTCGACCATAGAGTTCTTTTGTCAAAGGGTATACTTCTATAATTAAAGGTTTTCACCATGGCTACTCAGCTATTTGCCATTTGCCATGATCTTTAAAAAAATCAATGTGTAAATGAAAATTGAAATTAATTATAAACTTATAATAAAAATCACGTGGCTCTCAAATTTTTAGCAAATATAACTTTTCGAAAATAAAGAAATTTATCGCAACCCATGACACAATTTTCAATTAATTTTACACGACACCGTGGGTGGGTGGTATTTCTGGGTGATATTGGATTAAATGTAGTCTGTTCATTATGAGAAATAGTGATATGCCCAGTATCATCGTTTGGAAAAGTAATGGATACACAATACAATCAAATGGTGAATCCAAGACAAAAACGTTTTTAATACTACCTAGCTTTTGAAAATAAATTATTTTTTGTTGATACATGAGGTTGAATTGCAAAGGTCTAAGTCATGGATTACAATAATTATTTTATATCATTGTTGAATGAAGGATGAAAAATGGTAATTGGAACGTAAGAGTTAAAAAATACATACAGTCGAGCATAGCAACCTCCTTCATAACCTCTTTGGAACTTCGTAATTATTGACGGCTGTCAAAATGTCTTTTATATTTACATGTGTGTATATGTTGTGTAAAATTCGAGTAGTAGTGTGAGTAGTGCATATTTTAATTAATTTAATGTACTTCTAATGCATTTTATATAAAATAAACAGCTTTCTGCACTTCTCCGCCATATAAACTTTAACTATGCCAAATTTCAAGTTCACCCGTTGACGGGATATAGGTTAAAAAGGGATACAAAAAATTTTACGTATTAATATATAGATCTATACTATCTTTATTTCTATACTAATATTATAAAGAGGTAAAGTTTGTGAGTTTGTGACGTTGTGATGTTGTGACGTTGTGACGTTGTAGGGGGTAATCTCAGGAACTACTAGTCCGATTTAAAAAAATCTTTCGGTGTTTCATAGCTCATTTGTTGAGGAAGGTTATAGGCTATATTACTCATCATCATGCTAAGACCAATAGGAGCTGAGCACTAATGAAGAAAGGGAGAAAAATCGTTTTTTTTTTGTCTTGAGAGCTTTCGCTTCGTTTTAACGTAAGCCCAAAGTAACTATTCCACGCGGACGGAGTGCGAGCATCGGCTAGTATATTATAGGAGGCAATTGAACAGTCGAGTCACCTGATGGTAAGGGATTACCGTCGTCCATAGACACTAGCAACACCAAGGGAGTAGTAAGTGCGTTGCCGGCTTTTTAAAGAAGTGTACGCTGTAAAGTTTTGCGCTCATTTCGCTAGCGATACAAAAAAGTGTATAGAGTACTTTTTAATTATACTTTTCTCGAGTGATAAATCAGATCTATATTAACACGAGCAAAGCAGCGAGCACAATCTAGCATCAATATAAAAATGTGGACACCATTTCCAAAATCTCATCATACAAAAATCACTCATAAACGGGGATTAAATCCGCAACCTCTAACTTCAATAATAGAGCTTACTGGTCCACGATGCCTGTCTTCAGGCAAACACGAGAATCCGGTTTTTTACACACAACCTCGAAATAATGGTCACCGTAGCTCGGCGAAGGTAAACCTTAGTTACCATTTATAAATAAAATGGGACGTATCATAATATAGTATCGTAAGTGGCAGTTCACACGGGACGCACAGAAAATTATTTATGGACTGTTTTATAGCAAAACTTCATTCGTTGCTGCGGTCGCTTTTATTCCTTCGACAGGAAAAAGTTGCCGAGTTTTATTACCGGTGTGAGATAGGACACGTTATTGCACTAACTTTACAGTATCTAGAATTAAAATTGTTTTTTTTTTTTTTTGTATTTTATTTTTGTGGTCAGTGGTTTTCGTGTCCGGATTTTATGCGACGATTCTTTAGTTTATGAGGGCTTTTCGCCTTTGTATTTTACTTTCACATCGTATATTGGTCATATTATATCACTTCAGCTTCATAGAATACAGAGGTTATTAACACTTTAATATAGATTATAATTAAACTCAAATAATATAGATAAATTATGATGTAATGTTAACATCCAATACACTTAAAGCCAATACAGTCTCAAGGAATGATGATCAATCTTAATAGGACCCCTGTCCTAAGGTAAATTACTAATCTTGAGGACGTAGTTATAATGCTTCTTTTGTAGGTAGTATATGTTGTCGAATATACCCGTTGAAGTATAAAACAGTAGCTATAACACTGCTGGTTTGTGGCGAAAAGAGATATGGCAGTGAAGTTCTCGTAATGGTATATGGTAATGGTCGTAGAATAAATTCTGATGATCTATTTATCTTTCTTATAGAATTCAATCCGGCACAACCTCTCATTGCACAATCGATTTATGAGAGTTCAGAACGAGGGAACCGGCAAGTCATCGTGGTGGATGATTAATCCAGATGCTAAACCTGGCAAATCAGTCAGAAGACGAGCGGCTTCCATGGAGACGTCGAAGTTTGAAAAGAGAAGAGGAAGAGTTAAAAGGAAGGTATGTATCTTTTATATTGGCACGTTGAATAAAAAGTCTCGAGTCTTAAGTGGTAAAAAGTAAGATAGTTATAATTCGCCTATAGGTTAGAGCTTGATCTCAATATCGGCATATGTTAACTGATTAATTCACCTTATAATCCTTACAAGTTAGTTAGCCCTGTTTCCACTAGAATATGGCCTATCACCATGGTTTTATCACGATGGTTCTCTTTACGAAAATCCAATCCATCGATTTTATGTTCCTGCGCAATATTATTAAATCATCATCGCTGCCGATAAAATGAAATGTGTCTTTAAAAGTCAAATAGTACTCGCAAGTGTTAGAATAATCTACGTAATTCGGACTGCTTATAAATTGAAATCTTGTATAATATAAAATTATTTGATCACCAACAGGTTAATAAATAAAAGATTCGTAGAGGATTTGTAGGAGAATATACATATAACTGCTATTATTTCGTTAGCTGTATATAGTTATGCTGATGATTTCAATGGGTATTAGATTAATGTCCAGTTTCGTTTAGATCTTTATTATTTTTATATATTATAGACAGAAGCGTTAAGAAACGGAGTGACAGCTGACGCTACACCGAGCCCCAGTAGTTCTGTTTCGGAAAGCCTTGACATATTTCCAGACTCACCAATGCACAGGTAAATTTACTAATAGATTCGCAATCGTTATTAACTTTTATTAATAGCTGAATTATTTTAGATTACTATTTCAGTAGTGCAATCAGTTTCTGAAATATCTAAAAGTAGATTAAAAGACAAGATGAAAACCCGAAGAGTTGTGGCATGAAGCCAATAACGGTAATGGCCATGGACGCAGCATTTTACGTTACTAATTTGACTTTAAATGCTCAATAATTTACCTATACGGGTAATGCAACAGCGAGTCTGCCAAGACCACAAATTTCCGACAGAACACGGATAGTTATATTGTTGCCTCCTTGGGAATATTGATATTTTACGAGTGCTAAAAACAAAGTGAAGCACGTATGATACGGTTTACTATATAATAAAATCATCCACATAAAGCTACGTTGACCAGAGTAATAAAATTGAGTTATTGCAACACTGCTACTTTATGATAAAACCTTTTAAATCATTCAGAACCATTAGATGATGAGTTATGTGAATGCTGAATCTCGTCATTTCAGCTCATATTTAACAATTTTATTACCGATTTATTTTATCTGGATTACTGACATTATTGACATATATTTGGAATAGCTCGATAAATTTTCTAAGGACCGGCCTACGTAGCACATATCTTATCGAACAGTTTTGTCATTGTTTGTAATAATAAAGATATTTTCTGCGTTGACCATTGAACTCCATTATAGTGATCGCTTCATTTAGCATACAAATTTATATGTTAGCGAGCGATATAGCCATTAGATTTGCATGTTTTCCCCTTACACTCGTGTTTGAGATTATATATATAGATATATCATAGATATTAAATAGCTTTAAGATTTTTTTCTGCTGATTTCGATTATTTGCCCCTTAATTGTCGAATATCGAATTTTGTGACTGCGTATTCATATTTGATCGTTTCATTCTAGGTCACATTATTCACATCGACAATCGAGACAAGTTTTGTTTATTTGACGCTTTTTCGCTTGCGCGTAGCAGCGGTTTCCAGTTGTCGCCGGATTTCCGTCAGAGAGCACCTTCGAATGCGTCGTCTACTGGGCGCCTCTCGCCGATCGCGTCTATGATTCCTTCAGAACCTGATTGGGCATCAGAGTATACACCAGCTGGCGACTTTACAACGAACAGTGACTACTCGCAAGTTGACTACGCGCAGGAGGAACAGTTGGCAGGTTCCCTCGCCGATTCAATGAAACTGCATGCAGCAGATCCATTCCTGAACACGTAAGAACTTTGTAGTACGCTGCTAATCGCGGACAGATTTTTGAAAGTATTCCAAAAATCTGTTAATAATTTATATTATTACATTTAAAATTCAAAATTTTAAAGCTTTCTACAATAGAATTGTTGTTGTAGTTAACAATAGTCTGCTTTGCTTCATGTAGATATGTTTTCACTATTACTCTAGATAGTATTATAAATCAACCTTCAACTTTATCAATTCAGCTGTGTAATTAATGTAATTATTTACGGTTTAATATAACAAACATAATAGCAGAATATTTTTATCATTTGCCAATCAACAGTTGCCCTGTTTTCTTGATTACGGCCTTTACTTAGAAATAAAACATAACATCGAAAATGGTCTCCTACGTAAATACTTTTTATCAGAAGTAATAAATAAGTTCACAACATTATCATATGGGTCTTTAGGTACGTCCCGACTACGTCATCGTCTACGTCTGGTGGAAGTTTTCGGTACGGATCGTATGGGGCATGTCCGCGGCACCCTCATGGTGGATGCGCTTGTGCGTCTATGTACTCGCATCCAGCACATCCGGCACATCCCACGCACCCACACCAACATGCCCTTGAGCACTTTGTAAGACCACCGCCACCTGCAGATCCAGCTGACATTATGCAAACAGGTATTCGCGAATAAAATATATGCTTACATACTACAGCTCTAACATTTCAAAATATAATAAGGTTTATATGAAAGAAATAAGAAAAAAAGAAATTTATAATTTTTGCGAGAGTTATTATGAGAATTAAATAATTGATAAATAATAAAATAATTGATGAGATATTTCTTGAAATTTGTCATGTGTAATAAGAGAGTTCATAGTATGACATCAATCATGTTAATCGCTCTCATTATTATTGTATATCAGAATTAATTCAGATCTATCGAAGCGTATGTAACAACAATATACATTTATTGCCAATAACAAATATTGTTTCCAAGAAGTAGGATGAGGTTGCTAATAAAGATACTATATAAGAAATACTCAGAATCTAGTAACCTATTACAGAAAATGGACAAACGCAAATGGTGACAACGTCAGACCCAGCACTGATGAATGGTGGCCTGATGCTACAAACTGGAGCGATGGGTCCTACAACCGTAATGGGTCAAATCATGGGCGCTCTCAATGCTGGATTAGTAGAAGATTTGAATCTGAACATTGAAACGCTCGAGCATGGCTTTGACTGTAACGTTGATGAGGTTTGTTATTTTAGATTATTTGATATATTTTTGATTTGCTCTTATGTGTACTTAGGTGTCAGAGAGCTATTTTCAATTTACTTAACTCTGGGTGTTAACAGTTTCTAAAGAAGCCTTGATCAAGAAGAGGGATCAAGTTAATAGTAAGATTGAATGAAACACTTTTCAGCGGAGTTACTAATCCTACAATTGCTGTCGGCAGGTCATAAAGCACGAGCTGAGCATGGATGGATCGTTAGATTTCAACTTTCCACAACAACACACAGTGATGGCCGCTGAAGCGGAGAGTCAGTTCGTAGCGCCGGCACCTCCCGTACCGTCAACGTTGTCGGGCGGAGGAGCGCCGCGTACGACGTACTCCGTGGCCCCCTCCTGGGTCCATTGAGATATCCCTAAGCTTTCGGACTGGTTACCTACTTACAAGGTTGTTCACGTCAAATGTTATTTACCCAATGTGATAGTGGACCGTTTTTAATTTTTGTAGTCGAGATTTTTTTAATAATGTTATATAATGTTAGAGTTTTATTTTAATTAAGTGCTACGTTACCGATCGTTGTTGATGTGTCAATTGTGTTTATGTAAGCTTTAGTGTTAGCTAGGTGGAAGCTTGTAATATAGATAGGGAAGTTTAATGTGGACCCGGAGGGGGTATTTGTGGATGCTCTATGGCACTGTATGATCGTGGAAAGAGGTAAATAACAGTTTTATTATTTTATTATATTCTAAAAATTATATTCTAAGATATCCTGAGACCAATGCCGTCTTGTATGCAATTGTGTACACACATGTTGTAAACAACTATGTAAGACTAGAATAAATATTACGTTGGCTTATTTGCTTTTCAACGTATTTATTATATTGCCTTTATTAAATACTAGCAGAAATGCCCGGCGTTGCCTGGGTTATAATGCTCTCTTTAATCACGACGGATCGCAGCCAAAATTAAATTGATAAAGAGCCTACAAAAACTAAGAGATTAATACGGTTTTTTAAAACAGAAACCTATTGCACTTGAGAAACATTTTAAAAAGTTTTATCAAAATTCTTCAAATAGTTTTTGAGTAGGTAAATTCATTGAAACACAACCTTAGTAAGTTCATAACAATGTTATATTTTGTAATATTGGTCTTACGAAATGTACTTCAGTTATTGTCCAGAAATAAAATGGATAGAAAATAATACCAAGAAGTATGAATTTTGAAATGTTATAAAAACTCCTTGGAAATTTTCAACTTGAGAAAGTTCGTTAAGCAGGCGCACTAAATGAAACCCTACTACCATGAAATTATTTGCTCGCAAATTGACTATATACAAAACACCTTATTAAATCTAATTTTCTTATATATTATCTGATTTCTAGGAAAACTGAACTCTTATTAGTCCCATTTTAATATAATTCTTTCTACGGAGTTTTATTTATTTTGATTTATAAAAAGAAAATGTAAAAAATAAATGTCGTGAACTATGCCAAAAAGTTTGGAGCCCTCGACATCCGTAAAGAATTATATCTTCTCACATTCGCCTTTACGACGTCTTGTATAACAAAAGACGAGTACGTCATTCATGTTTATGTTTCTTTGTGCGTGGATTATGAGACGTGATGCCTTATTTATGTTAGAATCTAGAGAAAAAATCTTAGGTGTACGGCCATACCATTTGCTTGCAAATTATATTGTCCTATGAATAATTTGTAGGGACTGCAAACGACCTTACAGCTAAGTCCTTATTTTTATGTCTTGTAACACTCATGTGTGTACAATTTTTTATTTATTTATATTCGTTGAAAACGGGAAATAATAGACTTACAGTTGTTTTAGAAAACTAAAAAAAGATTTTACTAATATTTATATGTAAATAGAATTGTCTGTTTTTGTTCGATCTAATTTCCATAATTTCTGAATCGATTAGTTTACCAGCAGACAAAAAGTTTTTACAGTATTATCTAGGTTCAACATTACGTATTATAATATCTAAGCAGTAACGATAGAATTTATAATTGAATCTGTAAAAGATTTATAGGGTGCTGATTTACTAATTTTGTGATTACTATGACAAAACTAAATTTAAAGAGAAGGTATAATTAATTCAAGGCACGTATTCTCATGAAACGAAAAGATTTTCCTAATAACGAAGTTCCAGACATCAACATGTTTTACAATAAATACGTTAATAAAAAAATCCGTTCTGATAACCTCGCTTTTAAAAGTTATTTATACAAGTACTTTCAAGTCAAGTGTATGAAAAGTTACGCATTACATAAAAAAGGATATTATGCGTTCAGCATTGAGTAATAGGCACTACAACAAGAATATAAGTCTGAACATGTTAATTGCATATGTATATCGTAAACCAGAACAGTTTATTCGTATTGAATAATAATTAAAATTAGAGGTTGATTGAGCGTGGTCCTCCGCCGCTCGTAATTCAATTTCACCAGTGAATGATCCTATTTGTACGCTAATGAGGGAGACCGGGACCTAGTAATTAATCATATCATTTTTCAGCGTAAACGGCGTCGGTCGAGAGCCGGCCGATCGCTTCAGAATAATGGAATCCCACGAAAAAATCCCGGGAACAGAACGCTAGATTTAACCCGCGTCGGTAATGACTTGTTTTTTAGGGTTACAAAAGAATGAATGCGTCCTCCGCAGACGCGACGGTGAGCTGTGGCATAGTCTTGTTAATTTTTTAACTTTTTCTTTAAATACTAAAGTAAAGGGGATACAAATCGAGTTCCGCGCTTCTAAACTTAACAAAAGAATGCGTCCTTTACATTCGACGAGGTTTTGCGAATCTTAATCGTCGTTACTTCTTAGACGCTAATAATGTTAAAAGAGACAAATTTAAATATAATTTTTGGAATATTTTTTTTAATAAACATTGCCAGTGTTGTTATAAAAAAAGTTATGTATTGAATACTTGCTTTAAAAAAAGGTTACGTTTTAAATGCACTGCCCTCGCTGCATGTTCGCCATCTTGCTCTTTTGTCTCGCTTTGGTTAGGTTAGGTTAAACTTGCGAAATAAGGATAACGCGAACATGCCTCGGGAGAGCGTGGTGGTTTCAGTTCAAAACCTTTTTAAAGCAAATATTTAATACGTGTTTAACTCTTTTGTAATAAAACTACATATCTGTACATATAAATAAAATTCAGCTATCTGTGTTTTAACCGGCTAATCCTTAAAAAGGTTAAATCAACTTTAACCAGGCATTTAACTTATATCTTACTAGTTATTTTTCCATAAACACTAAGTAGCATAAAGTTTAAAAGATATAACTTAAATCGGTAACAGGATTAAAGGAGATGAGGTTACAGATGAATGAGATCTAGGCCAGAAACACGTCTCATTATCTGAAATGCAACTATTAAATTTATTTATAATGGCTAAGTAATAATAAAAGATAATAAGTTACAAATAAAAGGCAGTAAATTAACCAATTAAAAAATTATATTATACAATACAATTAATTATTTATTTACTTTTTAAATAGAAGATAAATCAATATAATATTTAGTCTTTTATTGGAATGAGTTACTTTTATTTTATGATTACAATACGATATTAAAAAAAATTACGATTATAAAAAAAACTAAATATTTAGAATTATTAAGACAACAGTAATTTACTAAGAACATTAGATAAGCAGTGACCAAAACATAGCATCGTTTAAATTTTTCACCTAATCTCGTATTCCGTTCAGTAAGCGCTCGTAATTAGGTCCCTGGCCCACCTTTACACACGATTTCCCGCCACTTGTTAAAAGTTTTCAATTGCGTTACGAGGAGGGTCCTAACACGGAATTTATTCATTATATTCTCCCCCTACTTAATAAAAAAGCTCCTTTGCTCTTTACTTATTCGTTTCTGTGTAACCTTATCAGTATTTTAAATATTTGCCGCATGGCCTCCTCTGATGAGTGATGACTGATGAATTATACATTTATCCCTGAATTTTTATTACATTATTAACAATTTTGTTTCTACGTAAAATGGACGTGACTTACCATATTTAATCACAGCAATTCAGGAGTATTATCAGCATTTAATTGTATGTCATCTTTAAGTTAATTACATGCGACATCTTGAGGACATTTAAATTGTCCATTTCCTAGTTAAATCCTTGAGTAGCTTAGTTTTATTTGGGGAGTGTAACAGCTGTAAAGTAAGCCTTACAATGTAAGAATTCGTATAACTGTGATTGTAATTTGTAAACTCACCTATAACATGAATTATAGGCAGTTTTAATCATTAATATTGCTCCGGACTCAGAGGTTATGATTTTTACTCTTTGCTCATTTAAAAAAGAAGTGTAACCAATGGAAATACTCGTAGTCAACAAGACGTATTGGTTGTTCTATAAATACGCTACATAATGGGTTTACTAGAAGACCATTTCTGAAGAATTTTAAGTGCCCTAAAAATATGTTTTTTTTTTAATTATAAATTCATAGTATTAGATTTATTTTTAATATCACATAGAAGGGAAACGAACAGGCGGGCCACTAACCAAACGAAATGCAACAATGCATGCTCTGTTACTTCACATCGGTTTTCAGTGGATCGGGTGGTACTATCTCGGGCGAGCCGACCCATTCATGCTGAAACTAGTTACAGCTTTAACATGGCTCTACTACCTACAACATTTTTCTTGCATTTGGCGTTCAGCCCTTCGTCTAGGTTTTGCGTGTTAGCGTTTCTATTAGACCACTTCACCAATATGATCAAATAAGATTATGGCCAAACCTTAAAATGTAGAAATATATATATGTATTAATAATGTTTCACGTTGATTTAAAAGTATACGTTATCTATATTTCAATATTATAATATTTATACTTATATTATAAAGCTGAAATGTTCCTTTGCTTGAACGCGCTAATCTCAGGAACTACTGGTTCGATTTGAAAATTTATTTCAGTGTTAGATAGATAGATAGATCATTCATCAAAGAAGGCTATAGGTTGTATATCAAACGCTAAAATCAATATGAACGGAACACCAATGAAGAATGTTTCAAAATTGGGGTTAATTTACGTATTATTTAAATCATTTTCACTTTCTACATAAACGTAGTTGCGAGTTAAAGCTAGCCTTTGTCCAAAGTAACTACTCCACGCGGACGAGGTTGCGGATAGAAGCTAATAATTTCTATTTAAATGGTTATAGTTTATATTGAAAACATTATTAGCTTGTCAAATTTTACATTCAATATTAGTCAGTGGGACGAACGCAACATATCGAATAAGTTAGTTATAGTCGTGCTCTTGTTAGACAGCTTGTTGCTGAGTTTGATCGGTTATATAAATAAGTATTCTGCATCACCATAGTGATGTCAATTTTTCTCGAGAGATTTACGTGACCGCTCCGGGGCCGAAGCGCCGCGAACGCGGGAGAGCCTTGAATTTTTATCATTTTTATCGTGTCTTATCAAAGTTGAAGTGTTGAAGCTTTATAAATCTTTATTTAGGAGCCATCTTACCTAATAGAATAATAAATGAACTGCTGTCTCGGAATATGGATGCCGTCACTCACTGAATCTTTTTTATTTACACACACGGATTTTTTATTCTATTGAGTTAAATTGGGTACTTATATTTTTATTGAAACTTCCATATATTACTCACCTTCTTATCACATAGTATTTTTAATTGATTGATGAGCGACTGCCTTACAGACCAAATTGACCAAAACTAATGGGGATCTCCGAAATATCAGTCAATCCATCTCGATCTACTAAATTTTTCTACACTTTATGCCTTAAGAACATTTAAGGACTTATTATTTCAAGAGATGGATACACATCCATACCCTACCGCAAATACATTGCGAATTTTAAGTTCGTGTCTAGACGGAGGAGATAATCGAAACTTAACGTAAACTAAGCAATCATATAAAAAAAGTTTCTTTGAATATTTTCAGATGATTCTTAAAGTAAAAACTAGATATTAAATATAATAAGCATGTTCTTAATGAAATGCTAGATTTCTCGAATTTCGTTACTTGCACGCACCCACACACTCGTATACAATAGGAGACAGAGAGTGATGGAGAAAGAAAATAGCATGAAAGAGGCATAACACTTTTTCCTTACGTGACGATTTCTATAAGCCAACTCCTATCGCAAGTCGCGTTAAGGAATTTCGTTCCAAGAAGAATGAACATACCAGTGTAATTAACAATGTCGTAAACATAAAATCAGAAGACTCTTAATAGAGGAACAAAATTTATTCAGAAATTCTACGAGTCGATATAATTTTTTCAAGCGATGTAGAAGCACCTAATTCGTTTGAGCTCCGCTTAAGCATTCTTCGTGGTTGTCGGCCGGCGACAAATTGGATTACGTGTTAACTGCACAAGCGCGCCCCCGCACTACTAACGATTTTATGATTTTATTGCCGAACCCCAAAATGTGATACGATTATGAGGTGCTCAGTTAATTCGCCTTTTAGGAGAAGCTTTTTTTAATCAATCAGTTAATCTCGTAGTTACTTGGTCTACGAAATTTTTATAATTTTGTGGACATGTATTTTAAATCACTTTTAATATTTAAATTTCTTTATGGCATTTTTTGTAGATCTTATTTTTGACAACCAATCTTCCAGATTATTACTGCTATAATCGAGTAGTTAATAATATTATAAGTGTCGTGTGATTATTTCACAGTTCCAACAAGATGTTTCCCTTGTTAGAACTTTCCAGATAAATTTATTGGCATCTCAGAATTCATGGTTCAGTATTTTTCATTCACTTCACTTATGCGCGATAATTGAATATTACGTAAAACATCACGAATTTTGCAAAACATAGAATCAAATAACACAAGATTGTGAATAAATATAAAATTCACTACATGACAGAGTAAAATCCCACCAAAAACTCTGTTATGCATTTTCTTATTTCATTACTAAATTTTTCTGACATCTTCCCTCGCGTTAGATTTGGCCTATCTCTCAGGACCAGTATTTTTTTTTCTGAATGCATGTCTAAATAAAATTTCATGATGATAGGTTTAGTTAAAAAGGTGCGTAACAGACAAACTTACATTCTTATTTATAATAGTATTAAGGATTATTAACGGTTTGCTCAGAACATTGCAAGAAAACATATTGGGGACAATTTTTTTTCTTACTTGTATCATTTAAATTTACAGGTATTTCTTATTTCCTGTTTAATTTACTATTAAGAAAATATATCGCTTATTTGCAACAAAAGAGTTATTTTTCAATTATATGCACTTCTGAGTTGAATATAGCGAAATAAATTGGTAATTTTAATCTATAATCTCATAAATATCAACCGCGCATACTTTTAAATTGCGAACTGAGATTTTAGAAAGTGAACGACTTTCAGTGGTATCTTCAGTTCTCTAAATTTTAAAAATTATATTGGATAAACTTGTCGATAAACTGATCAAAGACAAGAGAATGTCTTGCTATTAATTTATTTAAAAATCACGTGAATCACATAACAGATTTTAAAATTATAAGCATACAAAAGAATCACAGACGTCGTATGTCTGTCATCGAGAATGGGATGAAAAGTCATTGCGATTCATAATATACTAAGTTTTTCCCGTTCCTTTGCTTGCGTTATTGTAGATTTGGCCATTTTGTTTTCGGGAAGAAAGGTACCCCATGTCGTTTTCTGTGTTCTGGACAATGTGTATACAAAGTAAATAAGGCGTTAAAGCGTAACAAACAAACAAAGTCTACCTCGCCTTTTTAATATTAGTTAAGATTATCCCGCGACTTCGTCGGCTTTCTTTTATAACTTAATAAATGATAATAACATACATTATCTTCGTATAAGAGACATACGAACGGTTTATTAAGTGCATACCGTGGTAACTCTCATATGACTTAATGTCTGCAAACTTAGCTTGGTTATTTAAACAATGTAAATACATTGTTTACATGTTTACATACACTGAGAGTTATATATTTCTAAATTATTGCTTATATGATATTCTGCTCGTGACTTCGCTGCGTAGAATACTTTCTTTGTGCTAACGCTAACACGTAGCGGAAGCTCTCAAAAGGAAAGAAAACCCAGATTTTGAAACATTATCAATGGTGCTCCACTCCTATTAGTCGTAGCGTGATAATATATAAGCCTATAGCCTTCCTCGATAAATGAGCTATCTAATGCTTAAATAAAAAAGAAAGAATTTTCAAGTCGGACCAGTAGTTCCTGAGATTAATACGTTCAACCTAACTGTAGGGTATCCTTTGTGCCCCACACCGGCTCGACAATGTTCACGTATGCGTAACTATAGCACAATCGTCTACACGCATCAACGGCTTTTGTGACAATGACGCGTGCTATTTGCTTACCAACACCGGAACACACGAGACAGCGTATGTATGCTGTATCGCATACACTACACTAACATACCCTCCAGTTTTATAATATTAGTATAGATTATCACTAGAGTTTTATTATAACCGCACGAAAATCCGTTAGTAACTAGTTTTTGAATTTATCGCAAACAGATAGACAGACAGACGCGGTAGGGGGCTTTGTTTTATACTATGTAATGATAGGATTAGCTAGTCTGTGGCTATGCCCTTTTGATCTAGATATAGTATATTATACAGATGAACATTGGGTTGCCTTAAGTTTATTTAGTAAGAGAAATAACGCTTTACAGGTCAGATGTCCACATAAATACAACCTGTTTAAATTTTTGGTTACGGTAAGGCGTCACTTATCGTTATAACCTATCCGTGCGATACAGTGACACAAAATCTTACGTCACTGCAAGAACATTGCACATATCACCTCCAGTCACGTGCACGCATACACGCTTACACATGAAAGTGGAAGGGTTTTGTTTCTTTCCCCTATCGAACTGAAATAGTTTAAAAAATTATCCGATACGAAATATATATAGGAGTTGTTGAGGTATGTATGCTTGGTACACATATATGTTCCAACAACTCATATATGTATGAATAGTTAGCTAGCTCAAATAGGTCGCGAAAAGTTTCCGGCAACAGCCCAAGCCGAGGTGTGCCGTGCACCCTTGAGCTAGTTGTCAAAATAAAATCGGCTGAGTGCCTGAAGCGCTCGCCTTAGTAGTCCGGTGAAGCTGTTAAGACCTTGCTAGGTCAATAGCGTAGTCATTTCGAAGAAAAATAAAGTTATAACTTATAGTTTTATAGGCATTAAGTTTTTATTTTCATGTTATCTATTATAATAAAATAAACAGTGAAACATGTCGAGTACATAAAAATATATATCGATAAGAAAACGTCTAATCTGTCTATTCTGTTAGTACTTTTCGAGATTTAATTTTTCGTGCGATTTTTCAAATATTTACGTTTACACAAACCTTGTACTGATAATTACAAACAATAAAAATAATTAGCCAAAAAAATATAGCGGTTCTGAATTGATGCACTCACATACATTTGTCAGTTGTTTTTTATTAATATACGTGCTGTTTCTATGTACAATAATTGTTTTATGTTCTTGAATAACATTTATCTCGAAGTTAAAGCTTATGTAGATTATTTAATATTGTTACAAGAATACGAAGTATTGTCTAGAATTAAGTTTGAACATTACTGAGGGGCGTTGGGCGTTGTCGCTCCGCCTATATGCAACAAGTGCCGTCCCGCGCGCCGCCCGCCTTACCCCGTCAGACCCGCAGACTGTCGCAAATCAAAAGCAGAACAAACCACTTCATCCTTTATTCTAGACCTAAACTTTAATGCTTGAGTTATAAGGAATATATCTAGTATTTTTTTTGACGTATAACATTGTATCGAGTACAAAGTTTTTTTAATCTAAAATAATGAAGGGAAACATACGTTAATTCAAGATATATTGCAAATACGTGTAAGAGTTGCATCCAAATTTTACTCACGTTCCTCCTATGTTTATAATGGTATTAGTAGTTATCTATGCATGTAATGTAATTTAATATAATTCTATTCAAATATAATATAAATAATATAGTTTAAAATGATCCGCGATATATTCTTAATTATGGCAAAATGTTTTCCTGAATCATATCATCAATAGTAAAAAAAGAAGGCTGTTGTTTGCTTTAAGAAAATCGTTGGAAATTTAATTTATTGATAATTCATTATGTCTATGAAATAAAGCATATTAAATTAGCATTAATCGTAATAGTAAATATTGGAAATCAAAATCAGAAATACTTTATTTCATTTAGGCCTTTAAAGGAACTTATGAACGTTGAGATACTACCATCAGTTCGGAAAGTATCACAGATAACATGATGTGCTTGCAATAGTGGCCGAAATTCAATCATGATAAAACTTTTTTCACGTATTATCTACATTTATTGTGTTTTTTTAATGTTAAAAATTGTCTTGAGTATTGTTCGAATATTATAACCGTAAGAAGCATGAACTATAATGAAGAAAGAATTGTAGTAAAGTCATCAAATTGTCAATAGTATGGGAATAAAACGTATTCTTATAATTTAACCTTAAGCTATTAAACGAATAAAAAAAGAAAATCAGTAGACCAATAAAGGATAAGAATACTGAACAGTTTTATCTTCGTCAATTTTTGTATAGACTTATTTTATTTAAACAATGCAAGTGCACATTGTTTATAGTCGTTTATTATTATCTTAGATGGCTTACTGAGAGATTTCCCAGAAATCTTTCACGTAATTATGTACGATATGGTAATCTTTTTCAATATAAAACCTGTTTTACATATTGATTCAACTTATATTAAGGTATGTGCTTTAGAAATGAATAGTTTTTTTTTTCTCGAACTGACTACGCTATTGACCTAGCAAGGTCTTAACAGCTTCACCGGACTACTAAATGAATAGAACTAAAACAATATTCACTGGCGTAGTTAACATGCTAACTAAAAATAACTTAAAAACACATACCTAATATTATCACTGCATACAATCGAATGTTTTACAGATTAAACTGGGGTATCGATGTTGTAGAAGATTTGTTAAAGATACAATACAACTTATTGTCATCTTACATAATATTAAGCAAAGAATTCTGGTACTTAAAAAATAGAAATCCCCAATGGTGACAGTAAAGGAAGTGTGCTCTAAATAACGTAAGAGTTAAGAGGTCGACAGGCCCCTTGCATGAATAAATTTACACTAAGGTCCGCCCTTGTAGGGGTTGTCATCTTTTAAATGGTCACCAAAAAACAAAACTTTTAACATTTAAAAATTAACAATAAAATGATCATTAATCTTTATAAATGAAATGTATCTTCAACAAATCTTTCTTTGTCATAAAGTTGTATGTTTTCATTATATACTTTTTAATATAGTTTTCAGTATAATATATAGGTTGGCAACGCACTTGCGGCTACCCTGGTGTTGCTAGTGTCTATGGACGGCGATAATCACTTACCATCAGATGACCCACCTCTTCGTTTGCCTCCTACAATCTGAAAAAAATTGCTCTCCTAACATTAACTGTTTATATATTTTTTTAAATCCAAAAGAAGTCTCTCTCCTATAAAAGTCAGTAGTAAACATATCATCATTTTTTAAAATAATTAAGGTTATCACACAAATAATTAGGATTCAAGCCGTTAAGCCGATCAATAATAGCATAAATAACTTTAAGTTCGCAGTAAGTGTTTCACCAGGCAACCCTACCGCCTACTGGAATCATTCTATAACCGTCGATGCGTACGCTTTATAGACCGTGACATCCGAAACTCGATTTATTATCACACTGTCTTCTGTGTGAAAAACGCGAAAGTTAGCCAAGTGCTGCGATTACCGTTTGAAAAAAGTAAAAACATTTTCTAAGATTATTCTCTACTAGCCTCTGCCCGCAACTTCGTTCGCGTGGAATAGATACACTAACACTAACAAGTAGCAGTTCTCAAAAGGAAAAAACATCCCGATTTTGAAACATTCTTCATCTCTGCTCCGCTCCTATTGGTTTTAGCATAATGATATAATAGCCTATAACCATTCTCGATGAATGAGCTATATAACACTGAAATAATTATTCAAATCGGACCAGTGGTTCCCGAGATTACCCCCTACAACATCACAACGTCACAAACTCACAAACTTTACCTCTTTATAATATTAGTATAGATTATCGTCATGCGGTTTTCAGTGCTTTTTTTTAAATACTGTCAACGCATTGAGTAAGTGTACATTCCGTGTAAAACACGACAGTTACGTATGGAGTCAACAATGCTACTGATCACTGATCCGCGGGGTTTTTTTTCGATCTATGTACTATTAGTTCTAGGCTACTTATTTTATGATTTCATTAAACCTTCGCCATTTTTTTAAATACAAAAAAAAAATACAAATATTCAACGATGCGGGCGGACGTTAGTTCATATAGACATATGAACAGTTCTTCAGCGTAATGTATACGAGATATCATCTGAAAATATGTTAGATGAACCAAAAAAGCAATTCACAATAGAACGGCGATAAAGCATATGAAGTTGACCATTTAATATTATTTGATAGACTTTTAATTTTGTGTTTGACTAAACTTATAATCACATGCAAATTACAGTCTATTGTTTTTCGTCTGATTGATATTCAAAATTAATTTTAATATTACCAACCCTTCCTTAAAAGTCCAAACGAATGGTACCTATAGAATAACACTTTGAATTATATTCGAATGCCATTAGTTAGTACAGGAATATAAAACTATCATTTAACACTAATCATACCATAACGGGTCAAATGACCCATTTTGAACTTTTGCATCGATAATGCACGTGTTATCTTATTACTTCTCCAAATTTAACTTACTGACTTTTTCTGACTAATTAAGTCTACTGTTCTTATACTATTTTTATAATTTTTTGTTTTGTTTATTTTGAGTAATAACTGTCGTATACCGTTGTCTACCACATCGGGTCAAATGACCCGGAGAACATTTTTTTTGTTTTATAAGCTTATCAATACATATTGCTTATCTTATTGTATTCAGTAAACTGCAAATGTATGCAAAGACTGTTACGTAAAGTAGTTCAATCAAAATAGCTGAGAATAATTCAAGAAAATATAAAAATTCTAGATTGAAACTAGATTTTTACTTCTGATAATTGTACTCTTACAATTTATAAAAGCAAGCCAAATAAAAAGGTACTTTTACTTAGTTCTAAAAATAAATTTGTATCAATAGAAAATAATGATAAGCGTTTACCTGAAACTGTTTTATATTACAATAAAACCAAATTTGGTGTAGACATGACCGATCAAATGGCGAGGAAATTTACTAAAAAGTCTAAATCTCGCAGATGGCCATTCCAAATTTTTTTCAATATCCTTGATTTAGCTGGTATAAATGCCTGGATTTTATACAAGCAAACGACAGGAGATAATATTTCGAGACAAGATTTTTTACTCAAGCTAGCAGTAGAACTTGCCAACGATGCTCGAGTTGCCCGTGAACAGCCAAAAGAAAAAGCAAATACTAAACGATCGTTGCCTAACCCTGTTACAGATTCTAATAAACGTAGTAGGTGTCAAATAGGATACTGCAAAGAAAATAACACTAATAAAATTTGCTCCAATTGTAAAAAAATTGTTTGCGGGAAATGTGCGACGGAAACACTTGAAACACTTATGTGTAAAAAATGTGATGTATAAAACCAACTCTTATTTTTTGCGTTTGAAATAGAAATTGTAAAAATACTATTTCATATAATTATAATACATATATTATTACCATTATATTTTTATTTCCTTTCCAACATCCATATTTCATACATAAAAGTAGGAAACGTAAATTTCAGGTCATTTGACCCGCTATGGTAAACTAGGTATCTAATAAGTGTTGGTATGATTAGTGTTAATTACTTACCACATAATTACAAAGCGATAGAAAAAAATTACTTAAAAAATTGCAATTTCAAATTAAGTATCACCGATAATGTAATATAAAAAGTACATTCTTAGGCATCTTTTTCTTTATATCATAGGCGGCAAACGAACATGTCGGTCATCTGATGTTAAGTGATCACCACCGTCCATAGACACTTGCAACACCAGGTGAGTCGCAATTGCGTTGCCAGCCTGTGTTGGGGGAGGGGGGAAGTGGGGGGGGGGTGGAAGGAAAAAGGAGAGGGGAAAGGCGCTCTCACTGACCGAACGAAACGCAACAATGCAAGCACTGTTACTTCACGTCGGTTTTTTGCGAGAGGGTGGTAAAACCCCGGACGAGCCGACCTATTCATGCTGTAAATAGCTTCAGCGTGGCTCTACCACTCTCTCTTCTGCAGTATGGATATTTTGGAAATACGTATACCGAAACTGCAGTATTAATTTACCGTTTTAAAGTAAATGTTTAACGATTTCCGGATCCCCATTGTGGTTACGAAATACGTAATCAGGGATCAGATATCGAACAATCTTTCCTAACGTATTAACAGAATAACGACATGCTAGAAACATCGAAGCGTAATAAATTTTGCATGTCAGACGCTTAGCACACTTTTCACTTTCAAAGTGCCTCTACAGCTCTTCGTTGGAATTTTAATCGAGTGATTTCAACTCGATAAGTTTAAAATTAATACGATATTCTTACACATATAATACAAGGCGACGTCTGTCTGATCAGATAACTTATTAACATTATTATTTCATTAAATCACAGTTGTATTCTTTAGTCAGATTTTGATATATGTTGTTAAATTAGGTATAATATATTTAATAAGTTTTGAGGTTAGACTGAATTTGACAGAAAATTAATTTACAATATATCTGTTACAATAATTTATTTAAATCGTTAGATATTAACCGATATAATGCAGTAGGGTAAGTCCGGGGAGTTGGCATACTTTTTTCATTGATCCCGCAATATTAAACTACGATTGCTTCTATATATATATATATTTTTTTTATCGTAGCATGGCAAAATGACTGCACTTTGCCTGATGATAAGCACAGTACAACCCAAAAACAATAGCGACCACCGAGTGACACCCTATCCATCGCCGGTCGCCACTGTCATGCAGGCCTGCAAAAAGCTGGATATGCACAGGCTGATCCCGAAACGCGACGCGCAGAAGCGAGTCACTATTACGGGCTTTTCGCCATATACATGGTGGTTGTGACCCAGTCGGGCTGTAATCCCTACCACCCCGCTTTCGCCATTGCCTCGTTCGTTATTCAGCAGGGTGCACCACGTGCAGGTGAGGTTGGCTTGGGTGTCTCAAGTTTTATGATGTTATTCGACACCTCTTACACCCCAATTTTTGTTCATAATTAAACTTTCAACATTTAACTTTTACTTTGAGATGACCACCACAAATAATAATATTCTGGAGAGTTCATATTTAAAATTATCTTTAAAAAAAAAGTAATGGGCCATCTCTCCCGGGGTATCCGGATTACGGGAAAGATGGCCCGTACCTTATATTTTTTCTACTGAAGCCTGTCTTCATGTTCTTTTGTTTGATAGTGGTTATCTCGTCACCCAATGCAGTTGTCGTCTTGTTTGTTCACATCACTAACCGATCCATCGCATTTAGTATTTATTGCTTGGTGACTAGAATCAATCTGGTTTCCTTTTTATATTTTATGGCCGTTCAAAGTTTTTGCTGCTTTCGATACTTTTTAGTCTTACTTTTCAGCGTTTTTCTTTTAATTTTGTTCGCCATCGACTTTTGGGTCTTTCAGATTTTGGCTTCTTCCTTACATACCTTAAATTATTACATGGCCATCATATACCGACTAGACGTCGTGGCCATCTCACCTAATATTCCGAGTGAGATGGCCATCGCAAAGATAATGTACATAAAGAAATCAATAACAATTTTGAAGTTATTACGAAACATAAATCACGTACTGATCGATGAATGCTGTAAAACTTATTAAAGTTACAAAAAAAATACATTTAAATAATGGAGAAAGTGAACCCTTTAAAAAAATTACTAATGGACAAACAATTAAGACTGATCTTGCTTACTATTTGTTTATTTTTCTCCGGTGTTATGCGTTACACGTGTTCTGTTGCACGGTTTGGACAAAACTAAATAGCAAGTATTTCCACCCAGGGATAATTCTTTGAAATATTTGCGTTGGCCATCTCTCCCTTATAGGCAACTCCCCCAGGATTACCCTATATATTTTATAATAGAAATACAAAAACAAAATCGACAGTGCTCATTGACATACAACATTCAAGACGCAGAATTTCTAATAAACGTAACGCTCAAAACCACCCGCTTAAACTCCTGGTTTTAGTTATGCGATAAACTTTTGCAAATTCAACCTTAACTAAATAATTTAAAGTTGTTTTTACTAGGAAACAAGCGACGCGAGACTATCTGAAATGACTGCATAATCCAAAATTATGCACTCTTTTTTGTGTTCCGGCTGTGAGACATTAAATATACCTACATCTTGGGTTTTTGTATATCAATGAGTGGTCATAAAATATAACTTTTATTTGTTATCATTATTTTTAATATGATATTAAGCACATTTTCGCACTTCCTGGGAGCGAAAACGGGGATATAACTGGTTATTATATACAAATTAAATGTAAACAAGTATATCCCGATAATAGTTAATTGTCGTACACTAATATTAACCCACTGAAGAACTGCTATTCTTAAAGGATTCTGACAAATACTTTTGGCATAGTTTTTTTGCTTCTTAAACGTTTTTTAGTATTTTTGATATATTTCTCATTTCAGACAAATGGTTTATAATTTCGAATATGACTCGTAGAATACTAATAAACTGACAAATAAGTTTAACCATACTAACCGTAAAATATACTATAATCTGTAGAATTCAGAATAACTTGATTTAGCCGAATTAACCTAGCAATGAATAGCAACCGTCATACATCAGGTGTAACGCCTACAATACTGACAATCTTAGGTGTGTAGCATACTCGTAAAAAGATCTCCGTATGTACGTGCACGACGAACAACTATTTTAAAAATATAACTTGTTTAATTAAAAACATGCGTCTACTTATATAGATACGTAAGAAGTTATATTTCTTTAGTTGGAAAAAGATATTAAATGTAATGTTTTAATTTAAAAAAATACAATTAATTTTATAAGACATTATATCGATTTTCTATATATTATAGGTGGTAGAGTCACGCTGAAACTTTTACTGATTCCACTGTGAATGGGTCGGCTCGCCCGGGGTAGTACCACCCTCTCACAGAAACAACGATGTGAAGTAATAGTGCTCCGTCCCATCCCCTCGCCCCACTTTCCCCAAACATAGGCTGGTTACGCACTTGCTACTCCACTGGTATTGATAGTGTCTATGGACGACGGTGTACACTTAACGAACTAGGTAACCTGATACCCGCCTGTTCATTTCCCTCCTATGATATAAAAAAATGTATACAGAAAGTAAGATACCAAATAGACGTAGAATAAACTATTTATGAAATAATAATGTAATACCAATAATTTTTATTATTTGTAATGTAAATAAATAAAAAGAATACATACAGATAATTAACCACAAATCTAATAACTCACTTAACAAGTTTAAACTATAAAAAACACTTTTATACCAGCAATAAATTATCATTCACAATCATATATAATTCAAAATTATACACACGTATATTTATCTATGAATATATTTTTTTACTTCACTGATATAAAATATAACTATATTTGAATAACTACCTTGAATATAGTTTTCAATTCTCACGGAAACTTGACAAACATTAACCAACTAACTTCATGGTGTCGCTTTAAGGTGTCCATATGCGGGTGCATCGTTAAAAATCACTCGTAATTTTTCCCAAACGCGCCAAAAGAAGTATAGCTTCAAAATTAAGTAGTTGAGCCCTAGTCTCCATTCGCATAAAATGTGAAAAAACTGTTTCTTTGATTTACACATAAAAGTAACATTGTATGGCACCGTCTATTCTTCAATAATTTATATTCCAAACTACTCTCTACTGCATTATTATGGACAATATTAAACGGTGTCAATAAAATATTGCAAGAGTCGTATTTAATTTTCTGTCGATTTCATTTTAACCTCATAACTTGTTTAATATATTATACCTAATGTAATGATTAACACCTGATTAAAGAATACAGATATGATCTTAAAAATTTATAATGTTAATAAGTTGACCTGTTTTTAAGTCGTTAGATTAAGTGACGTTACGATTTCTAAGAATATCTATTAAGGTGTGTCTAGTATTAAAGCTGACGATTAGAGTATTTGTTTTAGATTATATCTTTATCACTGCACTTAGAGATTAATCAGACGTAGTGAGTGTCTATACTAAGTTTAAGTCTTAAATCCTTTAAACCAATTCTACTTTAAGTGTAGTACGGGCACTTTATTATAATCGAACAAAACTAATTATAGCAAAAGTTATAGGGTGCCTTTCATTCAGTTTCCGACGGATAGATCAAATCTACATGAACGCGGGCGAAGCCGCGAGCAAAAGTTAGTATATATATATTTTAAGAGGTTTTATCTTTTAAGCACAATCTCGTTTGATGCAAAACGATGGTATTGGCCAAGATGGTAAGCACGCAAAATCTAGAGGAGCAGGCTCTCACATGCAGCTGTTGGAGCTTACTCATATATGCTTGCTTATAATTTTTCCGGTCGTAAGTAGCCGCGAGAGATTAGAAAAAGCCATACCGCCATGCTATGGTTTCAGCACGATGTTTTACTTTGCCGAAAGTTCTGGCTCATTAGCAAGGGTTAGAATTTATGTCGACGCGGTTTTCGTACACGCTAACCATGGCCATCGTCGCTTCAAGATATATGTTTGGAATTCAATCAAAATCAAAATATACATTATTCAAATTAGGCCCTAAGAAGGCGTTAGCGACTACCGGTTCGTAAAACAACCCAATCATCGAGAAAAACCGGCAAGAAACAAAATTTGGTTTATCTCTTCATTTTATATATTTTTATAAAAGGTAAATAGTTACATTCGTTTTTAGTGGATCAACAGAGAGACAGACGTCACAATCGTTCACGTCTGATTCTTGAACTAGCTGTTCGGTAAATCGGTAATATGTTTTAGGATTTTCTTATAAAACCTAATACTATTGCCTCAAAAACTGTTTTGGTTTGAGCCTAAGGCATGGAATTACCAATTTGTTGCTGTTTCTAGTATTTAAAGTATGTTTGTGTCTTTTACTAAATCCAGGTTATCTAAATTTATGACGGCATACATTAAACTATCAATAATATATTGGAAGAGCAGAGTATAGATACCGAATTTCTGAAATTTATCATTTAATGATTCACGAGGCCTCGTATTATAGATTGCTTGGAACTGCCCGTTTTTGTAAAAGTAACCTTAGGTTGCCACCTCAGCTTCTGTCACCGATGATAAAATATCATATGAAATTAAGCTATGGAAGTAAACGAAGTAGAACAATATTATAGAGTTTTACTAACTAATTAAAATTGACTTCTTAAACGAAAGAACTAAAGTCATAAGTCGACGTTAAAATGTCGCTTACGATTTACTAACTCCACTAACATTTCCAACTAGCGTACTCTAAGCAGTATCATCACCTATATCTTACTATTGCGAGACAATTTCATTTCTCAGTACGATTTAATGTTGGGCTTTATTTCTGAGATCGTATCGTACGACTCCTATTTCTGGATAACCTCGCCAATTATCTACATCACATATTAAGAACGCACTTTATTCTCAGCAATGAGTCACTCAGAGAAAGTACGTTACATTGCTGAATACGCGACAGATTTATCGTGGTTTATTAGTGATGTTACCGTACGCCGATATCTGGTTTAAATGTCGATGCATCAAAATTTGTCAGTCTTCAGAAAGTTATAAAATGTTGAAAACCAGATAAGAATAACATATTGTACATTATTAATAAAAATTAACGTTAATAAAGGACACATTTTTTTCTTTAAGTGTTAATATTCCGATATTATCTTCTATATTGTTTTTTATCCAAATGGTAAAATTTGTATTCATTCAGTATTTTGTAGGATTACAAATAGCGTAGACTGAATTCATTGAGAAACTAAGTATGACGATTAGAGACTTATAAATAAATATTTCCTAGAATCGAAACTATTACGATTTTTTCTTGATAATAAAAATAATAATTAGAGCTTGCCAATAATTAATAAAGAAAAAGAAAATGGGTTTACGAATAAAAAGAAGCGGTTTATTTTCGTTTACTTTTATAGATCTAATTCTAAATCTATTTATAGTTCTAAGTATCCTGTCACAAATAATTCTATGTTTATACATATAACAAGAATGTAAATCTAACGTGTCTGTATCTTAGAGATTTTTGAAAAAAAAAAATTGTTTGAGATGTCTTGGAATTAAAATTAAAATACATTTCAATCTTTTTCAGAAATATCTATCTGATTCTATGAACATGCATCACTGCTAAAGTACAGCGTTCACAAAATAACCTTAAAAGGAAAATCATATAGCATATCCTCGAGTAACATTTAGTCATGGTTTCATTAAAATCGGTTCACTCTATAAAAAGTTATTGTTATTTTAATGACGACGCGACTTAAGTACGAGAGAAAAGTAGATAAATAAATGGACTTAATACATGCAGATGATTTTATTAGTCACTGATTTTTTACATTACGTTTTTCACGCGGGTGGACTCTTGGGCACAGCTAATTTGTAATAAGGTAATTTCGTGTATCTAATACACGAGTTTTTAAAATGCTAGATTGGTAAAATATCAGATAGATTTACCAATTAAATAGAAATATATCGAGTTGTAATCGAAAGTGACCAGTCGTTTAAATTTGAAAGATATCGATAAAATACACTCCTAAAATGATACTCCAACCCTTGAAGTCGTCACCTGCGCGGTGCGGGTTGCGGGGGACTCAGACTTGGCGACGCTATGTCGGGCAGGTTACGATTTACACTCCACGAACTCAGCAGAAACTCTGCCCGGGACGAGAAATGCTGATAATCCACATCCACGGGCTTCTAGTGCGAGAATTGAGCCGAGATTACTATGATACCGAGTACCGACATTGTGTGACACTTTTATTACTTACGATTTAATTATATTGTATAGACAATTTCGTGTAGATGAATATTTGAATGGCAAATTTGTATTGTTATGTACGTAATTTGTAGCATTTTTTAAACGTCTCGCAAGAGAAAATGCAATCTTAATCGTGTACAGTTTATCTTTGTAAACGATACCTATCTAAGGCACAAAATTTAAATTTAATTCATCTAATATTATTTATATGAGCAATTCTATATTCTAATTTCTATTTCTATATTCTAATTCTATTCATACTTATATGAGTTATTGAAACATATATGTTTACCAAGCATACATACCTCGACACCTCTTTTATGTATTTTTTGTCGGATAATTTTTCTATACTATTTCAGTTCGGTAAGGGAAAAGATAAAACCCTTCCACATTCATGTGTAAGCATGTGTGCGTGCACGTGTGTGGAAGTAATATGTGTAATGTTGTCGCACTGATGTAAGATTTTGTGCCACTTTATCGCGCAAGTAACGTACTCAAGTATTCCACGCCGAGGGAACGGATCTAAGCTTGAGCTGCTGTCGAAGGAGGACTAGTCTGGTGTGCGGGAGCGACATTTATCAAAGGGCGCTAGGTCGTCAGCGCGTGCCACGTAACACTAGTAAAACAAGTGGCCTACAAGATAGGGTTGCAAATGTTTTTGAGTATCTAATACCTTTCAACGAGCAATTCTTGTATATTTTTATATTTCTATATAATCAGGATCACGGAAACGGCGTCATCTATTTCCGTGAAACTTAGTGTGTAGGTAGTTTCGGGGACGATAAATCGATCTAGCTAGATAGAAAACTTTTTCAACTGAGTTTTCAAGCAATGAAAAAATATAACTAGAATATAAAGGTAAATTTCGGCGCCGCTGTTAAAACAAAAATAGCTCAGATGGGATCGGGTGCTTCGAAAATCCGTGTAACCTCAGTTCGAATCTGAGTAACACCCGAAGAGATTTTTTTTCCAAAAAAAAGATTAATTTGTCGAGGCAAACTTAACAGTTTATTTTAATTTTAAAATGATTTTTAAAGAACCGAGCTAGGCTCGGTCGACCAGGTACTTTCGTTAATAGCGCAATGTTCGTGTTTTGCATCGCCACCACAACAATCATGTTTACCCTGCGCCTATAGATGTTTCACATCAAAATATATATATGTATTATGACGTCACAATTGTACAACTTTAAAATGGTCATCTTATTTATTAATTCAAAATTGATGATAAACGGTGTCTTTCTTTGTTTACAGATTTTGGCGATCGTAGAAAAATTTTGCAGTAAATAGTGAAGAGTTGAAATCATTCAACCCCTCTGTGTTGGCGACGAAACCCAGCGCAAAATGATTCTACTATACTTCGATAAATGGCACTGTCCGTTTGAAAATAAGTTTGCGATTAATTCAACGATTCATCACAAACTAGAAGACCAGTTAACCATGGAGACTGATAAGTGTTCTATTTTCATTGGTGTGCAATTATGACGATCAAAGAGTGACTTTTTGAAGCGACATTTTGAACGATGATGTAATAATTGTTTACAGAGTCATGTGACCTCCCGTTTTAGTGAATAAAGTTTTGTGAGTAAAATTCCTCTAGAGATTATCGCACTGATGTCCCCAAGTTTATGAACTGACTCTGAATTGTTGTGCGTCAGACTGATTTCATTGTGTTATAGACTATATAAATTTAATTTGGAAGTGAACTTATATTAAAATGTGATTAAAGGATTCGTGTGACGACCATATTAACTAATGATCTGTAAAATACAAGGATTTGTACCAAATATTGTCGTTTCCATCATTTGAATTCTTATTCAAATAATTTACATATTATGCCTATGATGTATTGGACATTTTATATATACTGCTGTATATTTCATTCGGTTGAAATATATACCAGGTTGAAGTTTAGACACTCGTAGTATTCTAGGAAATGACACTTCATGGTCACATCTAATATATAAAGTAATAATAATAAAAGAAATACTAATAAAACCTAAGTTAAACTTTGTTCTAAAACTACCAAAAGTATCGCTACAAATGTGTAAATGGAATAAATGACCGGTGCCAAAAACTACAAATGGCGACCCGGAGTTGATAACTTTCGAAAGTAAAACGGGCAATAAACCTTTTAGTTTTGTTCCCACAGTCCCTTTCAAATGAAAGTGAAATCACCTGACGGTCATTGATACTATGCTTTAACATAGACTCGTAGAGGGTTGTGTATAATTTTTATATTTTTCTATACAATTAGGTTTAAAATAAACCACTTATTATGTTTATTGGTTTAGAACGAGAATCGAGTGCAGAGTATCCTCCAAAAATATTGCTACTGTCTAAACAGTCACCTGGTATATATATATATATATATACGATATTTATGTTATCTGTAGAAAAAATGACTGCTTTTAAGTTGTATTGATAGAATTGATTTCATTTTCAGCTACCGATAACAAAAGTCGTAGATATTATTTTCATTTTATTGACATCAGTAAAGAACAATTGTTTTTTATAAGACTTGTAATTTTTAAATGCTCTTAATATCTTAAGACCAGTTATGTAAAAATTGAAATTGAAAAGGGCAAAACATACTTCTATATATTACCCGTACAAATATAGTAAATTGTGTTTATGTAATTATAATCGTAAATGTCTTTGATGTGTGTCTAATAGAGACTATCATAACCGTATTGCCATTTATCGCAATTTGATATTTCGGTTTCCGCTGTTCTGTACATACGTTGACTCTTTCATATTATATTTATAAAATAATATTTTGTTCACGTTTACTACATTATAAATCAAATCGTTTTTATAATTCATAGCTATGCGTTTTCGATATGACATATGATTTTTATGACAAAGTATTTTTTTTTATCTAACAAACGAAATCAGGAATGAAGATGTTTGAATCGAGTCAACAAAAACTATTCGATTAAAGTATCGAATTTTTTATCGATTAATACGCATAAGCTACTACGGTGTTATTACAAAAAAGGTTAAATATGTATTTAATACTTGCTTTAAAAAGGTTTCGTACTAAATGCACCGCGTTCGCTCGAGGCAAGTTCGCGTTATCCTTTTTCGCAAGTCGAACCTAACCTAACCAAAGTGTGAGAAAAGAGCAAGATGGCGAACATTCAGTGAGCGCGGTGTATTTAAAACGTAACATTTTTAAATCAAGTATTCAATACGTGTTTAACTTTTTTGTAATGACATCGATAGTGTCGCTCCGTCGACAGACTGATAAGCCGAGGTATAAGCGAGAAGACAAATACTGATTAGATCTATTCCACACTGCTATATTACTATTAAAGGCAAAAATAGTAAAATGTCAAGTTTTTCGTTGTGAAACGTAACTTATAAAATATAATAATATAAAATATAAAATTATACCTGTAATAAGTAGCTATTAAAATCAATTAAAACTGGATATGACATGTACTGTTTTCGCGAACTGTGTCTATTAACGTGGGCTTGAATGGAACAATTACCTCAAGCATTCTGTCAAAGGAATGTTGTAGCAGGGCTTATTCTAATGCCACTCTAGTTACCACCACTCCTCAAGTTCTCTAGCAAAAGATCTCTTGAGTGCCAGTTTTTCCAGACCGAACATGCCGTCATTTATTGCTACAGCGTCAATTATTATTACGTGTGATTGTGATCAACTCAAAGAAAAATATTTTTCGTGATTTCTCAAAATATTGTTTCTTGAGTTTTTAATTTTCTCTATTTGAGAAAAAATTAGATGCATTTGTACTACCGAAGAGATCGATTTAGTCTCTATTACAGTGTGATCTAGTATGAGTTTTGTTACTTTCTTACGTGATTATTATTTTTTAAAGTTTTTCATACACTTATTAGTAGTAGTTCAAGATTCGCAGAGATGTAAAAAAGGGAAAACCCTTGATCTCATTATATAAAGTTATCAAAACCCATACTAGACCTCCGAACCATAAATAGATGAATAAAAAAAATGTTTTAAATAATACTGCAGTATATAGTTATTTTTTATACAAGTTCTGAATGTTTAATGTTGACGAAAAAATTTTTTTTTATTGCTCAATATTATACTTGACTATAAATATTGAACATTCTATAGAATATGGTAAGTTCATATGATTCAGATAATGTAACATAAAGTACAATGTGTATAATTTTCTCTAAGTTTGCTGTTGTAAGAACTTGCTTGTATGTTTTTGAGTAATAATGTATATAAAATGCTCATTATGTAAAAGTTGTTAATGTTGTGTCTTGATTGTTAACGCACAAAATCCTTTATAGTCAGAAGTCTAGTCTCAGATATTATTTTCGGTAATCTATGTCGTCAATAAGTTCAGAAAATTACTCAAAGTGTCTACAATGCAAGGTCTGAAGTAGCATGGTTTCATTTTGTGAATTACCTCAGTTGACCGTTTGTGATAGATTTAGCCGGTAAGTGTTCAATTTAGGACGTTAATCGTATAAGTCAGTTTCATTTGAAATGCAGTTCTACAATACTCCATCCTTAATGAAAGCAGTTGTATACATAATAAGTGCATAATTATATTGATTATTTGGATACCATCTTTATTAAATTAGCGAATTAAATTATCCAGTTTGTATTAGATAAAATTAATGACAATTCATTGCTTTTATACATCGTTACGTATATTCGCAGCTGAGTCGTGGTGCTAAAATACTATTTTATAGCGCATTTTAGATGAAATCTTTAGTTTCATAAAATAAATTAATAAAACATGAAACTTGTATGAAACGAGGAACGAATGAATATTTGCTATTGAGATCGTAATATGTGTTTATTATGAAGAATCTTATAAGAAATGAATGCAAGTTACAATGAACAGCTAATTATAACATATATGTACATAATATAATATAAATCATATTTTATACTTCGTGTATAATTTTAAAAGTCATTTATTGACTATAGATGTTGGACATCGACCTAAGACTAGGTTACTGGTGTCTAATAGTAAATATTTGCCAAATATAAATACGTAAAGATCATTGTAATTCATTTATATTGTATAGTCGTCGTTTTAAATGTTTTACGTATAGACGAATGAACCTCTTCTGGGGTATCTCAGGAATTAGTTATGTAGATTAACGTAATATATCTCTTGGTTGTTGATATATAATTTAATGTAAATATATATATATATATATATATATATATATATACAATAAGACGAGACGTGGCTATTTATGTCAATCAATGTGGTCAATTAAATGTAGACCGAATTAAAGTCTGTTCCATTAAGGCTTAGCATTAATGAGGACATATGGATTGTTTTTTTGATATTGTGTTTTTAGTTATGTATGATTCCTGCCCGCTTCATTGGACGCTAAGAAAATAAAATAGCCAATTGAATTCTAAAGATAAGCCTAGAATTTTCTATACTGCTCCGTTCAGTAGCTTTGGCCCGTTTCAATCACAAAAGAACTGTATTTTCATTCTATATATAGAAGAAGGTTTTTATATAGATTTGAGGAATGTTTGACTATTTTTTTTTTTTGTTTTCTCTAAGGAAATTCATCAATTTAAATCTCAGCATTAGTGACTAGCGGAGATCTTATTGTTTTAGACAAAGAAACAAAATTAAATATAAATTTTTTTCGTACAAATAAATATAAAGACATTTAATAGATTCTTGTTTATTTATTACATACATTTGTTTCAAAATAATTGCATTTTCGTTACTGATTTCGGCTTCGACTTTCAAAACTTCGGCTGAAGGCACAATTGATTGAAGGATTTATATTGTCATATACCAGATGTACCATCTAATAAAATAAATTTATACTATAGTACATTATCTGCTTGAAAAGTATATTTAGATGATGGTGAAATATTGTGTTGTATAGATGTAGTTGTTAGAAAGTGTAGAATTATAGATTTGATCTAAAATCGGTGACGTCGTATAAGTTCAAGCATGTAGGAAGTAGTAAATATTTAAGTGGTCTAAAATAATGGATACACAAACGACACTACATCTGTAGTATACATTTAATATTATTGTTATTTGACGTTGAGATCCATTTAGATCAGATTGTTAATTCCATACGATTATGCGTAGACGCATGTGTAATTTCTTAGCATTGTCCATTAATTTCGTCACCCGTGGGCATTGTTTGTAATTTTAATAGATTATAATATATTTTATAAAATTAATCGCATTATTGGTAATGTAATTATAGGAAATATGGTACATGTCTCGTACAAAATGGACTATACTTCTAAATTATTTTGTACAATGTTAAATTTCGTTCTATGTTTTTGAAATACATTATTATTGTTTTTGGCGGCGTAACGATTCTATTTTTGTTGGTTATTTTTCATTTTTATTCATTAATACGACAAAAATGTGACACTTTAGGTAAATCTAGGAAAAAATATATGTTTCAGTGTAAATATTATAGGTGAAAACATGTATGTAGAAAAGTACATAAATTTTATTTATGTATTAAATTTGATATTGTTTTCAAAATTGAACAGGTTGTTTCTATTGTTCCCTATTAACCCTTTATTATTGTGTCCTATATTTCCCTACGACTTTATTACTAATAATCATGATTATATTGATGAGGGTAACGTTGCAACATATGCCTGAAATTGATTGGAAAGTTGTCACTTCTCTTTGTAAACGAAATTATTAGTTACTGGCTGTTACAAACGAATGTAAATAGAATTAAGCAAAAAAAAAAATCCAACGTAAATGGGCGCGTGCAGCACACAAGAAACTGTATACTGTCTCTTTATTATATTTGCGTGAAACCCTATTATTTTTTCTAAAATCAAAAAATACCCAGAGTTATCCCTTATAATATAACTACCAGTTAGTGATAATCCCAAAAAATCTGTCCAACCGTTTCGGAGATTAGCCGAAACAAACAAAAAACATAGATTTTTTTATTATTATCCAACATACTTTCATATCCATAAAAAGATGCTATTTGGGGAATACTATCAGGTACTTTAATTTTAACTATTTGTATAGATAAAAATATGTTAGTTCCAACTTGCAGAAATTCGTAATAGATATTAATTCCAAACAATCATGGCAAAGGATTATCAAGTCGTGAAAACCTAAAGTCAAAGAATGTTCGTCATGCAATGTGATATATTTTATTGTATTTATTAAAATGATATGCTTTGAAAGTTTTTTGATTAAGTTCCCAAGGTAAGTAGCATATTTAATTAGTATGGTATAATGCTATGGAATATTAAACTATATCTCTAATAATGGATTTGCAAATATCACACACTAGCCTCTGCCCGCGACTTCGTTCGCGTGGAATAGATACACTAACACGCAGCAGTTCTCAAAAGGAAAAAACCATCCCGATTTTAAAAAAATCTTCATCTGTGCTCCGCTCCTATTGGTCTTAGCGTGATGATATATAGCCTATAACCATTCTCGATGAATGAGCTATATAACACTGAAGAATTATTCAAATCGGACCAGTAGTTCCTGAGATTACCCCCTACAACGTCACAACATCACAACGTCACAAACTACCTCTTTATAATATTAGTATAGATTGATAAAAATCAAACCATAAAATTTGTAAATAATACGTACATTATTTAAAGGTACTCGAAAGTATTAAAAAAAATTAAATTAACCCAGATTTTAGAAAGTCGGGGCTGAAGGCCAGTTCAGTTTACGAGTTCTTATAATTTGTAGCAATGACTTTCTTCTTAAATAATTTAGAATAGATATTAAAGGATGGGTATTTGATACGATCTCTACAAACGTTTACTATGTTGTATACGTAAACAATACCGATATAGTTCAAAAACATTACTTGCAAATAACAAAAGGCCAGTGTGCATAAACTGCGTAAATGACCAGCTCGCTACAGCTATTTCAGCTATGACTCGGTTGCAAGGAGTTGAACCTACGTCCATCGACACTGTGTCGGAACACGCTATCAAATAAACCAACATCCTTGTCACGGTCATACTCAGTGGCGAATTTTCCCTAAGGCCCAGAAGGCCCGGGCGGCCAATCGTGACAAAAATCACTGATGATAACAATAAATAACTCAAAGTACGCGAATATTTTAAAGGTTTATTAATGGCACATTATGGTGGGCCGCTCCGCATCGTATTACAAAAATCCTTAAAAAAAGTAGGCAAATAAAGTAAATTATGTAGTTAATGACGTGTGCTGAGAAAGGGATGGCTGGTACTTACTACATGGCTTGGGGCCTAGGGCAGCCAGCTGCAAATCCGCCACTGGTCATACTACATACATACATAAGTATAAACGTACGAAACTGGGGAAGCTAGTTTTTTTATAAATACATCACGCTTTATTCAAGTCTTCGATTTTGGTAAATATATATTATATCTGTCACATAAGTACCGATGTGTAGATATTTGGTCAGGCTCAAATCGCACTATCCTAGCATTAATGTTCTCAGATATATTTTATTATTAAACTTTTGGAATATTTAACGCTATGTAACAGAGATTTTTTATTACGGCTCTATGAAGTTTTTATTACAGCAAGGGCTATTTGTAAAGATTTTTATGTCACTTTTAGAAGTTTCAAAGTCATTGGTGATATCTTTAGTAAGCATATATGATAGTCGAGTGCTATTCATGTGATAACTTTATCACTACTGCAAAAATATATAAAAAATAATATATTTTTAAACTCGTTGTATCGTTTCTATATTTATTTTATAATGAGGTAAAATAGCGTATTTGTGTGTTGTATCCAGAAGTACTACAATTAAAATAAAACAAAAATATCTTTTTTTTCGTTGTACATGCTATAAAGCACACATGGAAATTAAATGTCTCTGCAAAATTCTGTTTTTAACTGTTGCTAGGCAACTGTTTGACATACTTAAAAAATTTAGATTCAGTTTTGATTGCATTATTTCTTGTAAAAAAATAAAATGAGAAATAAAGCTTTTGCATTACGAAGGTCTATAAGCGTATTAATAAATAGGAAATATGCAACAAGAGAACGTTAGTATTTTGTAGGTATTTTATTGCAAAACCTACGGCATATCAGTAGCCTATAGACGTATATGTTCATGACCGTATAACTTTTTAATTATCTTCGTAAATATTCCTATTAAACTTAAACAAACTAAACAACAAAAAAGGAATTTACGGATTTAATAGGTACTCCTAATTGTGGAATAAAGAATACAATTCCGAGAACCAAACACTGTTCAATTATAGTAATTTAATTCCGTATTTTATTGTTAGAGAATATTTCTGTATATCTTTGTGCAACTAGTTTTTGATTTAGTAGGGTAATAATGATCTAATTTGGAAAGCTAAATACGCATGTGCCGTCTATTAATTTTTATACTGTAACGTACCTCCCTTGGTAAGACATGTAATGAAGGTGATCCCTCTAACTCAGGTCCATTGCAGAATTCGAGTACAACGTTGGCGCTCCTGTTGAGTATTTAATGCATAAAACTTTCATGTTTAGATCGTTGTGACGCTCATATGAATGAGTTACCGGTGCCCTGCGGGCCATGGGATCCGTGGTACAAAAAGAAACAGAGCCACTACAACAAGGTCATGGTGTTCGGGACGCTTTGGTAAATTATTAATAGTTTTACGGCAGTAATTTGCGCTCCGTAAATAATTGGTTCAACTTTTTCCACGCCAGGGCGTCACGTAGTGGGCTTACTTTTACTACATTCACAAGTCCAGAGTACACATTTTTCGCAAGGCAACTGTAAAATATTTTTAAGAAATACTTGTTGATAAACACCCATTTCGTTGTGCACATTTAAAAACACATTGGAACAATGGAATCCAAATAAGTAGCCTAGAACCCCATCTATAAAAATTTTCATCGAGTTCAAATTCATTAAATTTATAAATAATAATGTATACATTTAAGTTATTTATTTTATTGAATGGTCAGTCCTATAGGGTTATGTTCAGTACTTTTGACGATTGAGCCTCAAATAGACTTCTAATATGTTAGTTTTTAGATAAACATATTTATTAAAATGAAACTTTTAAGTCACACTAGGGAAAAATATGCTTTACGCCATAAGCGTAGTGAATATGTATCTGTCTAAGTTTAATAGTATATGAAAATGTATGGTTAGGTATTTATTTAATATGTTAAAGTGTATTCCTATTTAAAAAACGAATATGCGATTGAAGGAAAACACCAAGTCTTTCGACATGTAGGTGTCCTATGTCGGTGACATTTTTTTTGTCTTCATTACTTATTATTGGCACCTCAATGTATTGTAAGCCTTTAGGAAAATGTTTAGGTAATTGATCTTTATAATAATGTATAGTTTACAACCGTAACATCTTTCAAAGTAATCTCGATCAAATCAAAATACTCGTTTAGAGCTATATCCCTTAAGCTATTAATACTAGAACGCCAAAACACAGCTACTACAAAAATATTAAATACGCATTGAACTCGTTCTTTAATTAAAAGAGTTTTCAGATGGACATTATTTTAATTGGAATATTATCTAATACTTGTCTGAGTTGGCAGTTCTTATTCTATTATTGTAATGTACATATCTTTATTTGCCGGTAGAAGTTTTATAGTAAATTATGGGTTTGCTGGGTATAATTTAAAAGACGTAGACAAATTAAGCAATTTGAGACATTAATTAGTAAATCATAAGTGAAATAATCATATTTGACACAGTATTTACATCTGACAGTGTATTTAATATGTCATTATGCAGTTGTTCCACTTTACGCACTTTGACGTAATATATAAAATGCTTATTTATACGTCATTTTCTTTTAATCACACTAATATTAACCAATTTAATCAAAGAACCGAACAATATAGCAACTGAAAATGTTTGCAGAATGTCTGTATGTAATGGAACGTTTTTGAATAATGAGATCGTATTAAACGACTGGTATTCAGAGTTGCTTGCATGAAAAACTTAGATGTTTAGCTAGAAACCGCTTGGACACGCTTTTGTAATAAAGTATATTTTACGCATGACTTCAGATTTTTAATTTTAGAGACTGCTTAGTAAAACTCGTGTTCGTTTTTGTAATAAGACCGAGAATATTTATGGATAGGTTTTCAACAGGTTTCTCTTTTCATTTGGAATGATGATGTATACGGGAAGTTTCTACTTAAACTGGGGTCCACCAGCCCAGCCTGGTCCACCGAGCGATATCATCGAAGAGTGTGATGATATAGAATCCTAAACTAGATTTTGTGTCTTAAATATATTTTAAAACTTCTAGACCTTGTTTATTTTTAAACTCCTGATTTTATAATGAATATTATAGTGGATGTTACTTTGCACTTCAGTCGGGCACTTCCGGACGGAGTACAAAGTAATGTCCACTATGATATTTAATGATTGTTTTCCGCGAAGTAACGCCTTCTTCAGTCAAAAATTTTGCAATGGCCAACTGATTTAAGTTACTACCCTAAGTATTACCAGATTGCTCAGTCGGGCACTTCCACATGGAGTGCAAAGTAACGTCCACTATGATATTTAATGATTGCTTTCAGCGAAGTAACGCCTTTTTCAATCAAAAGTTTTGCAATGGCCAACTGATTAGTTACTACCCTAAATATAACCAGGTTTTCCAATACTTGCATTTAAGAGTCAGCCACTAAGTTGTGTAAAACCAAGCATACGTCAGGTGAAACTCATAATTTGTTTTATAGGTAAGATGTAATAAAAAACAGAATGCGATAAATATATTTATTGCTTAATCCAGAGGTCAGAGGACGATCGTTCAATCACAAAACAGCTTCGACACAATACCAAACATTACTTTAAAACTAAAAACAGATTACATTAAAACATCTTAAACGTTAAATTGTGAGTTATCTACTTTCAGGTTTAGGTTTCGGGGGTTTGAATGTTTGTATTTTTTTCTTTTTCTTCTCCTTGCTTGTCGACTGGAAGGTTTTCCAACTGTCGACGCGATTTTGTCGAGATTCCTGAAAAGTATAATTCATTGAATTTCATAGGATGTTACTTATGGTGGAATTGCAAAGTAACGATAACAACAATCAAATAATTAATTTGTAACGGAAGTATTTCTATTGGCTAATATTTTTAACGGAAGTATTACTATTATAGTGCGATTATGTGTAACGGAAGTAATACCATTAGCTAATGGTGTGGCACGAGAGTATTCTATATGGACCATAGAATAAATAGACAGATTCGTGATGTTGAATTGTTCTGACTTTGAAATAAGAACTCTTTAACAATTATAATCTAGGATACCATATTACTAGTATGTTTTTACTTATAAGAATAAATATTTAGTTATATAGAATAAACAAAGAAAAGATATAATTCAAATTAGTACTATAGATAATACGATTTTTTGTATAATTTCATTGTCTACACAATCTATACTAATATTATAAATACGTAAAGTTTGTGATGTTGTAGGGCGTTGGACGTTGGACGTTCACGTTGTAGATGTTAAACTCAGTAACTACTTGTCCGATTTGACAAACTCTTTCAGTGTTATATAGCTAATTTATCGAAGAAGGTTATGTATATATCACCACGCTAATACTAATAGGAGCGGAGTACCAATGAAGAATGTTTCAAAATCGGAGTTTTTTTCCTCTTGATAACTTCTTCTGCGTGTTAGCGTTAGCCCAAAGTAACTATTCCTCGTGGACGAAGTCGTGGGCAAAGATTAGTGATATTATAACTAAAAACCTGTAGATACTGAGAGAACGTCATAAGCTCTTCGACAGCGGCTTGTTAAAACTTGGCTAACTAGCTTATTTTTAACAACTGCCCTGTCAATCCGCCCGTATCTAAGCGGCATACAACTATTTCTTTTTAACCACCAATATTGAGAATATGCCGTTTTTCTTCCACATTCTATCTGAGACGGTGTGGCGTTACAATACTAGTTTACGTATGTGTGCGTTATCGTGCCATCTGTTTTGTCAAAATATGGCTCTACTGCTTTCTAGTTATAATATCATTGTTTGTATTAGTTGCCCATTCTTATTATACAACATGGTTTTAATATACACACTGTATTAATAGCATATTTTAATGCATCATCAGCCAATATTGTCACAGATAAATTCAAAATAACTATTTTGTTTTATTAGGTTGACTTCAGAAATATTTAGTAACACAATAATAATAGAAATGATATAATATAATGATATAACATACTTCGAAATTTTTAGCCCATTCTTTTTCTAGAGACATCTGTTCCTCTTGCTCAATTTCGGCTTCTCGTTTTCGTTTTCTTTCCTCCATGTCCCGTACTTCGAGGTGTTGCCGTTTGCGTTCCATGTCAGCAAACAACTGCATAAAAAGAAAACAATTTTTGTTATATATTTGTTTATCTATATTCATTTTATTTTTTCAAACTCTGTGGGAGATAAAAGACACAAACACGAATATGACATTTAAAATTGTATGATCTCTTATTTGTAATTTTAACCAAAACTGATTGACTAAACCAGTCATTATTATAACCATAATTAAATCAATCACAGATTTGGTGTAGTCCGGTGAAGCTGTTAGACCTTGTTAGATCAATAGCGCAGTCAGTTCGAAGAAAAAACATCACAGATTTGTATATCTCATTTTTTATACATATTCTCAAACGATTTTAAAGACATTTTGTGTACTAGGAGTATGTCACGTCACTCTAGGATTGATATAACCTGTTGGAATTATCAATGGAATATTGGAAATAATGAAATATGCGTAAAAATAACATTACGAGGCCGATATAATTACTGCCCAATTGATTAAAAATAAAAATGTTGAATATTTATAATTTAAATTGAATTATATATAGCAGGACTGGCGGACGTTGTCCCGCATGATAATAAAAAACCTTGACAAATTATCTATATATTAATACGTGAAGCAAATTTTTTGCATCCTTTTTTAACCTATTTCCCGTCATCGGGTGAACTTGAAATTCGGCATAGTTATATTTTTTATTTGGCGGAGAAGTGCAGAAAGCTGTTTATTTTATATAAAATGCATTAGAAGTACATTAAATTAATTAAAATATGCACTACTCACACTACTACTCGAATTTTATACAACATATACACACATGTAAATATAAAATACATTTTGACAGCCGTCAATAATTACGAAGTTCAAAAGAGGTTGTGAAGGAAGTCGCTATGCTTGACTGTATGTATTTTTTAACTCTTACGTTCTAATTACCATTTTTCATCCTACATTCAACAATGATATTATAAAATATAACTATTATTGTAATGTTTATTTTTTTTTTATGGTGAACTCACTTCAAATGATGAATTAATAAAAATATGAGCTAAATAATACTCTGTATAATCAAAATAAGAATTTTGTTCATAAAAGTAATTCATGACTTAGACCTTCGCGGTTACAATGTTGCAATTCAACCTAATGTATCAACAAAAAAGAATTTATTTTCAAAAGCTAATAGTAGTATTAAAAACGTCTTTGTCTTGGATTCACCATTTGATTGTATTGTGGATCCATTACTTTTCCAAACGATGATACTGGGCATATCACTATTTGTCATAATGAACAGACTACATTTATTTCAATATCACCCAGTAATACCCCATGGTATCGTGTAAAATTAATTGAAAATTGTGTCATGGGTTGCGATAAATTTCTTTATTTTCGTAAAATTATGTTTTGTTAAAATTTGAGCTTTACCACATGGTTTTTGTTTCCAATTTATAATTAATTTTCATTTTCATTTACACAAAGATTTTTTTTAATGATTATATAATAAAGATCATGGCAAATGGCAAATAACTGAGTAGCCATGATGAAAACCTTTGATTATAGAAGTTATACCCTTTGACAAAAGAACTCTAATAAAGTTCAAACTATTAAGTATGGTCGAATGTCGACCACTGGGCGCCCACTAGTATACCTAAACCTTCCTCATGAATCACTGTACCTGTAAAATCCATTCAGTAGTTTTTAAGTTTATCGCGACAGAAGTTCAGAGGACTTTATTTCATACTATGTGATGTTTTGCTCATTTCGTCGATGCATATATCAGAAAAATGTTCCACATCTTTTTTTGACTCATTGACCATTTTTCGTTCGTTGGTTGAGTTGACAGTTAACAATTGACAGTTATTATAATTTTAATAAAGACGTGACTTAAGTACAGGAAAGTAGATAAGTAAACAGACTTAATACTTACAGTTGATTCTATTATTTTTTTTACATTAGGTTACACACGTACAGAGTCGCAGGCACACTTAGCCCCTACTAATATTATAAATACGAATGGGAGTTGGTTTGTTATGGTTTAACTATTCATCTGACCATCATAACATTTTGCAAGGACATATGAAAAAATTAAACAGAGTACTTTTCATTCGGACAAAATGTACTCTTCCTGAGGGACATAGTAAATCTACATTAACAGGAGGAAAGCCGCGAGCTGAAGCTAGTTTACTATACTTTAAATCATTATATAAAATCTACAGATTTTCTTAATCAGTTATTCATAATAAAAATGAATTAATTTTGTGATAGATTAATTCTGTAATGTATCTATTGATTTCTAAAATTTCATGTCTCAAAACTTATGATAATTGGACTACTAATAATACTTCTTTTCCACCAAAAAATGTAAAAGACATTGCAAATCTAGTATACACAAGTCAGCATGTTTTTTTTTATTATGAACGCTGGAAACATTTTGTATTATCAGAACTATCCGAATAATGGAGTGTCTCATACCTTCATTGTCATAACGTAAATAGCATGTTTATACTTGAGTGGATCATCTTCCGGAATACCTTCTGCAGCACGATTCTCTTTCTTAAATTTCTTTCGTTTTTGTTCTATCTGAAAATATAGGCCGATTGGAAATATTTAACAATTAACACATATAGACAAATATTACATATATATTTACACAGGAGACAAGTATGTTACTAATGGAAGCGTAGAGATAATAAAAATGCATATGTACAAATAATTTATATAGGAAAAACGAAATAGAAACCATTTTTACAAAATTAAAAAAAAAAAACAAGATAAATTATAGTTCTTACTTATTCCAATAACTCCACTGACCGAACGAAACACAACAATGCAAGCACAGTTATTTCACGTCGGTTATCTGTGATAGGGGTGGTACTACCCCGGAGGAGCCGACCCATTCATGCTGAAACCAAAAATAACTTCAGCGGGGCTCTACCACCTACGAAATCTGTTTTAATTATACTTTTTCATGCTGTAAAAATGCCTTTAAACCCTTATTCTAATAATAAAATAATTGCTTCCTTTAGTATCCATACCATAACAAATGAATAATGTGGTTATAAGTCTAATAGTATTAACCATGTGATCTGTCCGTTCTTTGGCCTCTTCATAAATATCCAAACATTTCTTTCTAGTATCATCATTCTCCAGTGTTTTCCACGCTCTGTTCACAATCTCAAAGGCTTGTTGTGCTCTTTCTAAATTATCCTGGAATTAAAACAAGTATGTGTAATAATATGTAATTACGAAACATATTCAGTACTTCATCCCAAATTGTTGCAAAGATTAGATATTCTAATTTTTGTCATTATTAGGCTAGGTAATTACTGTTGTTATTTTGATTTTTCTACCCAGTTTCATAGTAAAACTTTTGAAAATATCCCGAGCTAGTTGAACCTTAAGTGTCCTCTATTTCTTTCATCCTTACCTACTCCATGGTGTGCCAGCTGGTCTCACGATTTCATCCAATCTGTGGATAAAAAGGAAATATTGACGGACATAACCGCCTGAAGGAATGGAAACCTAAATATGAGATGTTTAGGACTTATTTCAAATTTTCTAGAAATTTCTTTGAACTGGTTATTAAATATATATAATCTAGCTCACTTTAATTGTTTTTAAAGATTGTAATATTCTATTAAGGATATAGTCTTTATCTATTTAGTAATAAACAAATATAAATCCAATCTATAATTTTAAAACAATATAAAACATGAATATCCTACTCAAAATTAAACACTAGAACTAATTTTGGGAAAATTCCTAAATGTAAACTAATTATAAATGTCCTATATTCTATTTTGGATGGTCAAATATTATTTCTTACCATATTCTTATCCGGATGGACAAGAATGGACAACCTTCTATACTTCTTTTTGATTTCATCGAGTGACACATCAGGCTCAACTTGTAACACCTCAAATGGATTAAGATTGAAGTAAGTGGAACCAGGACGAAGGAGTCTTTCTATTTGTTGCACAGGAGTCAAAACAGAATCTCGTTTTTCTATTTCTTTTACCTGTAATTATACAATACGAAATTACTTGTAATTGTTCATTTTTATTGAAAATCTTTCAATTTTATTTTTGCAAATTTTTGTTAGTAGCAACAGCCTTTTTTTTATTAAGTCCTTGGCCTCTTTGCAACAATCCACAACTCTGCCAGTGTCCTGTATATTACAAACAACTTCAATGCTAAGTTCAACAACAAAAGATTCAAAGTTGACTTCCACCACCACCATTTATGTGTAGCATATAACAAAAGGACAATACACCATCAGGATTAGTAAATTCGTAAACAACTAAGTAAATATATACCTAATATAAATAAATATAGATCTATATAGTGCAGGAAACTATAATACAATTAGTTACAACTTAATTTTATATGTGTTAATATACTTGCACATAAGGGTAATAAAAGGAGTAAAGGAGAGAGAGAGAGGAGAAATTGCATATGGGTGGGACGGGATATCTACATTTTAAATTTTACAATCTAAAATTTGGACATGTCAAACAAATCATTCAGACAAATCAATTATGACTTTTATTTAACCATCCATGAGATAAGCCTAATCAAATAAAGCCATTGTTAACTTTTTAGCTTGTAGTTTCACCATCACTATGTTTATTTATCTTAAAACCCTAAGATAGAACCTTAAAAGATCTTAGTCAACAAATTTCTGTTTTAGCGTTATAAAAATTGCTGAATTAGATATCAAGTCGTCCCGTAAAAGTTTATATCTTCTAATTAGAAAATAAGATTGAGCACTTAAAAAGGGTTCAGATGTTGATTCTATTATTTCTTTCTATGTAAATTTTAAAATTACTTCGTTTATTACCCATAAGAATAGAAGATATAATTTGTAATCGGATAATGAAACATTTAAAAAGTTACGAATTTCTAGTAAAAATAACCTACAAAAATCTTCCAAAACCAATGTAATCACAAAATGTTTGGTTTACATTACTGAAGTGCATACAAAAAAACGGATCTTTATCTGTGGGACGTGTAGAAAAAAAACATGGAAATTTTTAAGACGTTCTATTTTTGGCTTTTGTTGATGTTCACACAAGATATTATATTCAGATACAAGTACTAAATTTTGACATACCTCTGTATAAAACTCATCGAATGAATCAACCTTATTTGATGTTGTCGAAGACATTGTTTAAATGATACATCGATAATAATTAAATAACAGAAAGTAACTTTCGGTATATATGTACCTTCCAACGAAATTTATATAAACGGAAATTTATATAAACGCAAAATATTGAACAGCCAATAGCCATCAATGATCAAAGTAAATTATTTCATAGACTACACCCAGTGTTGCCGTTGGAGAAATAAAAAGTCTCCAGACGTCATTTAAAAAGCCGCTAGATTTCGAAAAATATATAATTAAAAATTCCGCCAGAAGTCGCAAAATGTTTCGTAATATTTCATTGTAAAAAATATGGCGAAAATATTTCACTGTGATAAAACGCACAACAGGCTTTAGTTGAATTAGTTATAACAACTTTTAGTCACGTTATAACGTTATACTGTTTTCATTCTGATCGACACCGAGATCGAACGTCATTCTGGTAGGGTAATTCCATTAACAACATCAGCAATTCATGTTGTTACCAGTAATTACAATTAAATTAGTACCAAAATACTTAAATATTTTCAATATTCAATTAGTCGCTAGAAGTCGCCAATTTTTTTTAAATCGCTAGATTGAAAAAAAAAGTCGTCAGACATGTCCAAAATCCGCTAGATCTAGCGAAGTCGCTAAAACGGCAATAGTGACTACACTAATTTACGACTTATAGAGCGCGTTCCATTAGACGTTCAAAACGCACACAACACGCTTTTCGCCGTTCCACTAGACAACCGCGATCGTTGCGGTCCTGCCGAAAACGTCATAACATACGCTCACGCGAAGCTCGCGACGCCCCATGTCTGGAGGTGGGTCGACGTGAGCGTTGACTAAATTGGCGGGATTCTTAATAAAGATGGCGACCGTAAAAATGTCATTATTTGAGACGGGAAATAATATTTATATTAAATAACATATTGTATTTAAATACATAAATGAAATATATTTATTAAGTTTTTATAATTTTACCTCTTTCGAAAAGTATAGACATTAGTTTATAATCATTTCATGGTAATTTAATGTTTTTCATTTGACTAAAATGTTAATTTTGTTAATATTTCTATGATAATTAAAATAATAAAAATTGAATCATACATTGTTTTTTTTAATATACTTAAATCATTTTAATAATAATTAAAATTTACTGTTAAGACTTGTAAAGTAACTTCTTAAAGCTTTTGTTTTATTTTGTCTAGGTAGCCATTTCTATTATTTATCTGAACGCTCAAAACGCCCATGAATGCGTTCCACTAGTGTGTACGATTGTAATGCTCGAGACCTAGTGGAAGGGTAAAACTCGCGATTGTGAGCGTGAGCATTGTGAGCTTCTACTGGAACGCAGTCATAATAGTCAAACGCTATACATTATACAATAAAATCACAGACAACTAAGAGGATGGAGTTTTTGGCGGGATTTTAGTCTGTCGTGTAGTGGATTTTATATTTTATTCATAATCTTGTGTTATTTGACTATATGTTGTGTAAATTTGGTGGTGTTTTACGTAATATAGTTAGTTTATTATGCATAAGTGAAGTGAATGGAAAATAATAACACTGAGCATGAAATTCTGAGATGCCACAAAAACTCCCTGGAAGGTTCTAGCAAGGGATCCACCATCTTGTTAGAATATGGTTTCACACGATGCTTAATATTGGAATGATCACACGAAGTTTGTGATATTATTGACTACGTGAGAATGGCAGTAATAATCGGAAAGATTGATTGCCAAAAATAAAGTTAAAAAAAAAAAAACTAAGAGGATGTATAGTGTATACGTATAGAGTAAAATAATGTTGCCAGCAGCGATACGAAGCTACCAATTGGTTAGCTGTAGGCCTTAGCATAAGGAAATTTTACAATTCTAGTTGATTAAATAGCACGAACCAAGCGAACTACCAAAATTATCCTTTTTAAACAAAGGAATGTCTTTTATTGTTTATATCGATCTAAATGAACAAAGGAGATACCAGGTATATAAATTAGTTTCATACACAGTTAGCATTTCCATAATATTTACATATATTATTATAAATATATTTTTAAAATTAAGAAGAACTAAAAGAGAAAGTAATAATATAATACGAGTTTATGGCGGAATTTTAGTCTGTCATGTAGTGATTTTATATTTTACTCATAATCTTGTGTTATTTGACTTTATATTTTGTAAATTTGGTGATGTTTTACGTAATATAGTTGGTTTATTGTGCATAAGTGAAGTGATTGGAAAATAATACCACGGAGCATGAAATTCTGAGATGTCACAAAAACTCCCTGGAAGGTTCTAATAAGGGATCCACCATCTTGTTAGAATATTGACTCACACGACGCTTAATATTGAAGTGATCGCACGACGCTTATAATATTATTGACTTCGCGACAATGGCAGTAATAATTTGAGAGATTGATTGCCAAAAATAAAGTTAAAAAAAAACTATTGTATAGAATACTTATTCTAGATCAATCAAACAAAAACTATGATTTAATAAGATGTTTTGGGATATAGTGCATCGTGTTCGGATTTTATTAGATTTTTGCTCTTTTCTTTAGTTATAACTTTAATTCGCAACTTTTGTCGTTTTACTATCGGCAGCACTGACAATAATTTTACTCTGGTCGTTTAGTCACTTCAAGTCTATATATTCTGTAGAAGTGTACATGGTAAAATAACAGGTACGCTACACATTTTTTGGACATATCTCTCTTATATATTTTAGATTATTTATTACTGCTACTAATAATTTTTAAAATTTAAAAATCACAAGTTGTTTAACATTTAATAAAAATGACATTCGTATTCTTATCCAATAACAATGTTATTGTTAGATGTATTTTGTACTCTATTGTAGTTGTTTCATTCATACGTGTTCAAAAACTAGGCCATAATTCTTTTGGATTTTCAGTAATGAATATTAAATTAGCTAACATATTAAGTTCTCACAAATCCTTTTATCTATACCAATATTATAAAGCTGAATAGTTTGTTTGAACGCGCTAATCCAAAAAAATACTGGTCCGATTTGAAAAATTATTTCGATATTAGATAACTCATATATATAGGTTATATATCATCATGCTAAGATCAATAGGAGCGGAGCATTAATGAAGAATGTTTCAAAATCAGGGTTTTTTCCTTTTGACAGCTTCCGCTGCGTGTTAGCGTTAGCCCAAAGTAACTATTCCACACGGAGGAAGCAGCGGGGAGAAGCTAGTTTGTTAAATGAATGCTTCATGAGCGTCTAGAATAATACACGTTGTAAAGTTGTTTGCTTCTCGCGATATCCATTTTAAAACTCAAAGTTGGCTAGGACTGATTAATTATTTTTATCCATTAGGTACTGCAGTATGTTTGCGAATAAAGTAGTCATTATAACAGGCTCAGGTACTGGCATTGGTGCTGTAATCGCCGTTGAATTTGCTAAACAAGGCGCCAAGCTTGTACTGACAGGAAGAAACAAAGAAAACCTAGATGGTGTCGCAAAAAATTGTCTAGAAAACTCAACGTGTTGTTTACAGCCGTTAATTATTTTAGCTGATATGACTAAAGAGGATGAAGTCGAAAATATAATTAAAACTACAATCGATAATTTTGGGCAACTCGACGTACTGGTAAATAATGCAGGAATATTAGAATCTGGTACTATAGAATCAACTTCTTTGGCACAATACGATAGAGTGATGAATACGAATGTACGTGGCCCGTATCATTTAACTATGCTAGCAATGCCTCATCTTATTAAAACGAAAGGAAATGTTGTTAATGTATCCAGCGTAACTGGTTTGAGATCATTCCCAAACGTTCTCGCTTATTGTATGTCTAAATCAGCTTTAGATCAGTTTACACGATGTGTTGCCCTCGAAGTAGCATTAAAAGGAGTTCGTGTGAATGCCGTTAATCCGGGCGTTATTGTGACCGGTCTGCACAAAAAAGGAGAGGGAAGCATGAATGATAAACAGTACGAGGATTTTTTGAAAAAGTGCGCTGAAACTCATGCTATCGGTAGACCTGGTGAAGCAAAAGAAGTTGCTTCCGTGGTTACGTTCTTAGCGAGTGATGCGGCCAGTAATATCACAGGTGCAACCTTACCCGTTGATGGAGGACGTCACGCTATGTGTCCACGTTAAAACATTAAAAACTTTTTAAAACAGTTTTTTTTTTTTTGTTTTCAAATTATTGCTTTCAAATTTTCGAATTATTATACTTTTACACGATGTTCCATCTTTGTTTTATTTCATTTGAGACATTTATCGTTTGTATTTCACTTTTATATTTTGTATCCATCAGCTTTAAATAATGTTTTAGGTAAAGTTGTGTTGATTACAGACGCGAACTCTTGTTTTTGAAAACAGTTTTAACATCGTAAAATGTAAAATTTGCTTTTCATGTCCAATCTTTACAATAATCTAGGTAATAATTTATATTATGAATGTAAAAGTAGTGGTCTCAAGTACACATCTATTATCAAAATCTCTGCGTTGCAAAATTCCGTGATCTTAACTGACGTTGATAAAGAAACTCATAAGAGACGTAATTAGTGTAATATTCATATATTTTGGAAAGGTGAAGAAAGTAGCTTACTCGAATTTTCTTATTCTGAGGTGTCTCGAAAACTTCAAAAGTGTTTTCAAAATATTTGGAATCACTCCTGATCAGATCCGTGTTTAAGGAATTTTCAAACAAGGTCCTAAATAAAACAATAAATAACAACTTTCCAAATAATAAAATGGGTGCTTAGATATTCCACTTCTATCTTTATACTAGGAATTATTAGATCCCAGAAAACTTTACAAGGACAGTGCCGTGAGCCTTATTTAGTTTCATCGCTCCGGACCTTCAACTGGTTTAATTTGTCATTGTGTGTAATACTGTACATACGAGTTTATTTGCTTTGTATTCGAAATAAAATATTTAAACATTTGCTAGGATTAAGTATATTTATTTGATAAGAATTTCAAATACATCTTAACAGTAAGTTTCTATTATCATTAGTCATGAACTACTGATCTTATTCATTTTCAAATTTATTGATCATTTAGTTTAGCCCTGTGGTTTTAAAATACATCTTGTTGTTTTTACCGCTTCAAGAGTAATAATTGACGAAGCTTCCATTAAACCTTGTATTGAACATGTAACTAAATCTCCTAATAAATCATCCACAATATTTCTTGCTTCCGTTCTCTAAAAAGATATTAAAGGTATTAAATTAAATTGTACTCGTAGTAAATTATATTAATTGTGTTTACTTACTGTTCTCAATATATCTGTTTCCATATCTTGCATTTCGTTAAAGTTATCTTGTCTCACTTTATTTAAACATTCTTCGGCGTTATCTAAATCACATTGACATAGTTTGAATCCTTCTTCTAGATTTCTAGAGATGTTAGTATCGTTAACATTTAACAACTTAATGCTTAGTAATGAAGACTTCTTCGTGTTATGTGTAATACAAGCAGAAAATTGCGTAATTATTTGATTAATTATCTTGTCTATCTCGGGTGTTTCTTTCTGTAACATAAACAAACAGGTTTATTGGTTACTAGTTATACGCTGCCTATATGCTATACGCGGGAAAGATGGCGCTTGCAAAGAGACCCAATTATGATCACTTGTGAATTCATCTACACGCATTCTCGTGTTCAATCCTCCACACTCCAATCGCGGATGAAAGAGCCTGTAATTGTAAATAATTCAGCTATTATCTGAGCTAAATTAAATTCTGTAGTAAGTAATAGCTAAGTAACAAATTTATCCAACACGTTTACAATGAACATGCGTCTATCTAAATTCAATTAAAGTTACAATATAATTTTACTTACTTCTAGGCACATTTTTACAACTTGACTGTTCCCGAAAGTTTTTTTAATAATATCCTTGATTTTCTCTTTGAGACGTTGCATGTGATCCTGAAATTGAATAGTTAAATCGTGTGCCCGTTTTTTAACATTTTGAACCCAAATATTTAATTTCTGTTTTGTATTTTCTGCTAGATTCTTTACAAAATTCCAAGCTTTCACCAAACTGTTACGTATATTATTCCATACATCTTTAATACTTCGTAAATCACGATCACGTGAAGATAATACTAATTTTATTGAGTTATTATTTATACCTTCAATTGAATTAATTTCATAACTCGTTTGTGTAGCATCGATATTCTGGAATGAAATTGTTTTTAATAAACAAAACATATTTTTTTATTGTATTCCTTACACTATAATATCATTAAAGCAAATTTTAGCTTGCATTTATTTATATTGTGTTGTTATAAATTTCTAAACAACGTTGCAAACATATCTGGTGTTATTTCAAAAAAGTTAAATACGTTTTGAATACTTGCTTTAAAAAGGTTTCGTTTTACATGCACTGCGCTCCCTGAATGATCGCCATCTTGCTTATTTGTTTCCATTTTTCTTAGGTTTTGTGAAAAAAAAATAACGCGAACTTGCCTAGGGCGAGCGCGGTAAATACAATACGAAACATTTTTAAAGCAAGTATTAAATACGTATTTAACTTTTTTTGTAATAACACCGTAGTAGTCCATTGATGTACAATTCCGGATAATAAAAGTAATACTAGATCTATACTAGTTAATCTATACTAATATTATAAAGAGGTAAAGTTTGTGAGTTTGTGACATTGTGATGTTGTGATGTTGTGACATTGTAGGGTACCCTCTAATCTCAGGAACTCTTGGTCCGATTTGAATAATTCTTTCAGTGTTATATAGCTCATTCATCGAGAATGGTTATAGGCTATATATCATCACGCTAAGACCAATAGGAGCGGAGCACAGGTGAAAATGTTTCAAAATCGGGATGTTTTTTCCTTTTGAGAATGCGAACGAAGTCGCGGGCAGAGGCTAGTTACAAATTTTTTTTTTAATATAAATATTTGCAACTAACTATAAGTTCCTTCTTTTAGAATATCCTGGCGCTATTTATAATGAAATGGAATTATATGAATTAAACTATGGAATATTACCTGTATCCAATTTAATAATAAAACGAAGAATAGAATCGTAATAGAATGCATTTTAAGAAGGAATGTGATATTATTTAACTCGAGTCCCTTTTATATAGTAAACTGAGAAGAAAATTATCTCAAGTGCGTTAACTTATAATTGCATACTTAATAAATTGATATATACTATATACCATCGTCTGTTACACATACTCGTACACACATATTAACTTACCTAGATGTGTTATGGAGATTTAATTTAAATTTAATCCATTACAAAAAAATCATTTGAATTGATTTACCAATATATTTATTTCTCCAGATATTTTTGTGATATACATTTTTTACGAATTATCAATTCATCAACTAAACACTTTAACAATGATTTAACACATAAAAACGTGAGACAAAAAATCTTTCATACGACGAATAAGTTAACACTCAATATCTCAAGTAATAATAATTTAAGCGATTCGGTTTATAGAACCTCTAGGCAACTAAAGTTCTTACAAGTTCTTGTGTATTAATCATATACACAAGATATCGACAATGGAATAAATATTTCATAGAAAAATTGCCTTCAGTGATCTCTGTTCATATTTTTAATGTATTATAGTCGTATGTAATAGCTACGCTGCAATATTCGGTTATATAGAACATTTAATTCTGAGTAAACTGTGATTTCGCGCCATATGATAAGATAAAATGCCGCCGATTTATAAAATTTTAATACGTATTAAATACTTGCTTTAAAAAGTTGGGGTACTTACGTATTAAATGCACCGCGCTCGCCGATGGTTGCTGAGGCAAGTTCGTGTTATCCTTTTTCGCAATTCTAACCTTTTTTTACGTGGAGAAACCTCTTCATAGACTTGTCAAGTCCCCGGGGGAGGACCTGAACCGAGTCGAACTCTAGTCGACTAAAAACTCCACGACAATCTACGACGCACTATGGATGGTGTCATGGGGTGCGCGAACAAGCTCCGGCGGCAGGCGATTTTTCGTAAGTCTAACCTAACCTAACCAAACAGAGACAAAAGAGTAAGAAGTCGAACGTTCCACAAGCGCGGTACATTTAATACGTAAGTAGTCAAACTTTTATAAAGCAAGTATTCAATACGTATTTAACTTTTTTGTAATAAGACACTAAAGGTTTAAGTTTACGTACATTTTCTAAAGGAAATTTTTTCACGTCGCGGAAAATGACTACATGTTAGTAGATACCTATTACAAACTTAGATTTTTGATGAATATTTTTGAGTCGTTTCTAATATTTTCGCTCGGGATTGAAAAATATAGAATTAAAAAAGCATCGTAATATGTTTAGAGTAATATATGGTATATTTATGATCAATGAATTCAAACACCGTTTGAGCGATCACAATGAAAATTTAGGAAATAAGAGAAGGACTGAGACCACTTGTTTGTTTCATTGTGAAGATTTGCAAGCTATATATTTTACTGTCGTTAGGAAAAAATATAGCCTATTATTATTAAATTTTATGTAATTTAAAATAGATGTACCGACTAGTTGTACGTAACAGTTCGGTCACTTGATACAATTTGAACTATATGTGCTCTATAAGTATATTCTTCAACCTTTCTGTAGACTACTTGCATTTTTAATGATTTGTGGTAAATTTCACTCCCGCACACACGAAACTAGGGCCCCCTCGGTAGTGGCTCAAGCCTAGGTCCGTTCACTCGGCATGGAGCCCTTCAGTACGCTGCTCGCACGATTCAGTGACACAAAATCTTACAACACTGCAACTAAAGTGCCTTAAGCGCTCGCCTTAGTAGTACGGTGAAGCTGTTAAGACCTTGCTAGGTCAATAGCGTAGTCAGTTCGAATTTTTTTTTTATTGTGATATGCATATTTAGGACAAGGTGCACCTTTTGTAGTCCTTTTCTTGCCTAACTATAAAAATACTGGCAATATACATATTAATTTGTATGTATTCACATTAGTTATTAGGTACGATGTATTAGAAACTTTAGAAGATATTATCAGCAATTAGTTTATCAGTTATTATATAGATACTTCGCATGAAGATCTAAAACAACATTCGATTGATAAAGAAAAAAATTCAGTTATAATTTATAACAATATATCTCTTTAATATCAACAATAAATGTATTTATTCTCTAATATAGATATCGTTGAAGGTTGTGATAATTAAATAATATCAATCATATTACGATAACTTGATGCCACTGTATGTTGTTCATTTAAACTTTAGTTATCATGTATTTAACAAAGCGAATTAATATCACAAAACATTCATTATGCCTTTTAATGTTAACAGAGCACGAGACTGGATTTTAAAATCAAAAATACTTTAATCAATTTATGCTCCAAGATGGCGCTTTTTAACATGTAAATTTAACCAGCGGGGAAGGCGGACGTCGTCCATCCTTGATAATAAACAACCCTAAACGTCAACCGCAGTGCCACCTACCGGGTCCAATTGTGAATCTCAACCATTCTTGAATCCACTTGAACATGCATACAAAATTTCATCAAAATCGCTCCAGCCGTTTAGGAAGAGTTCAGTGAGTATGTCACTGTAAGTGGAAGTACAGAAGAAATTTATATATATTTAATATACATCAATGTTTCCATTGATTTTGTAGAGGCACAGAGAGAGAGAGGTGTTAATTACAGACGTTCACGTCATTTACACACATCGTCATATTTGTATATATTAAAATTCTTTTTTTTAAGAATATTTTTTGTGTGTAAACAAAACACACTGCAAGTGGTAGAGGTGACTTATGTTTGTAGATCTTATTATAATACTATTAATATGAATAATATTAGTTATTTGGAATTATTAATGGTAGATACAAAATACAGAAGAGACGGATAATTTAGAGGAGATATGATTTTTTGGTGAATTCTTAATGAATTATATATTTTTTGTAAGAAAACAATTTCACAGGGTTACTTAATTCCGAACCAAGTATCATCGTCATCTATATATTAATACGTGAAGCAAAATGTTTGTACCCCTTTTTAACCTATTTTCCGTGCACGGGTGAACTTTTGGCATAGTTAAAGTTTATATGGCGGAGAAGTGCAGAAAGCTGTTTATTGATATAAAATGCATTAGAAGTACATTAAATTAATTAAAATATGCACTACTCACACTACTGCTTGAATTTTACAAAACATATACACATATGTAAAAAAAAAGACATTTTGTCAGCCATCAATAACGAAATTCAAAAAAGTTTGCGAAGGAGGTTGCTATACTCGACTGTTTGTATTTTTTTACTCTTACGTTCCAATTACCCTTTTTAATCCTACATTCAACAATGATATTATAATATATAACTATTATTATAATATTTATAACAAGACGAACTATGGTCGAATGTCACCACTAGGCGCCCACTAGTAGTTTTAATTATGACGACTAAATAGTCAATATACGTATATTATGTATATAGATACTTAAAAGCAACCCAATTAACAATTACACTTATTATAAATATTGCCTGATATCAAGTATTTTTTATCAATGATTAATATTTACACTATATATTTATAAGTTTTTTCCGCGGTTTTGCATGACTTAATGTAGAATTAAATGGAACAGTGTTTTTCGTGGATTAAAATACCCCATGTCTTTTCCTGTACTAATGAGAACATATATACCAAGTTTCATTATGACCGCTCATGTAGTTGGGGCGTATATGCATAATAAAAAAACTCTCATTACATATGTATTTAGCATTAGTTAGGATTCGCTCTAAGCTTTGGTATAGGTAGAAAATATCCCCATTAATTAAAATGATAACTATGATAAATTGCTTGTAACGTCCTTGGTGTGACTTTTTTCGAAATGACTACGCTATTGACCCAGCAAGGTCTTAACAGCTTTAGCGGACTACATCTCCTTGGTGTGACTCTACAAATATTGTCTACAATAATTTTATATATTGTTTTATTTACAGTATGAATATACTAGACGTTAAAAACCAGAGAACAACTGTTCAAACTACTTAAGACATGTATAAATACTTTAAAAACCATGTGATATCCATTAAAATGAGTACGTGTTTATATTAAGCTGTTTCAATAAAAATGAAACATGGCGCAGCGTTGTTTCTTCGTATTGGGGCCGCGGTGTGTACGTAGCAAATATTCTAGAATTGCACATTAGCTTAAAATTATTTCTAAGTATACACATTTGATTATGGCTCGTTACACCCGTTACTTTGCATTAATTATAGAAACTCAACTAATTAGCACTAACCTTTGTGCATAAACGAGTAGCTATAACAATACATTTATAAAGCTATTTTATTGGATTCAAACACATAAGAGATCGGCAAGTTGTCATCGGATTCCATTTTCACTCTTTCGGTTCACTTCACCTAGCTTTATGTCATGTATTGTGTAGATAAAAAATATATTTCTTTTCGATGGATTCAATGTACGCTAAACCGGTTATTTTTTCTTTTAGATTTTCCATTAGAATCACATTGTGACGCTCGTGTTTACCTATTACCGCTTAAACGATAGAGCAAAAAATTGTTGAAAAAACAGGTTTCTTATATCCCATCCATTTCATATTTCTTCTTTAAGTATTTTGTTGCGATATACTTGCATACATGCGATATATGTTTTTTAAATTTTAACCTTTATCTCTTATGGTTCAAAAGAAAGATTTTAAATAAAGGACGGAGAGTGTGGCGTGGTATATACTAAGCAAAAAGGTTCATTTTCTAGGAACAGAACTGTAAAAAAACAAGGTAATAGTTTCATTTAATTCTCTTTATTTCTGTTATGACCAAATATGATTAACACTTTTGAAAATTGTTTACCATAATGAGACCAGAATTGGCGTGTTTCCATCTAAGAGGGGTGGTTTATTTTCTGTCGTGCCTCCAATAAATGTGGATAACACTGAGCTAGCAGAACAACTGCCTATTTCCATTATGATTTTAGCCGAGGCTATGCCGGTATCGACTATGCGAGAACCAACGCAGATTTCAAGAGACGTAGGAAGTGTTGCTACAGATAAACTGATGCGGGCGATCTAGAAGACATAAAAATTAGACTACAATGTAATCAATTAATCGATTAGAATACAATGATAATTTACACTAGTATATAGTTATTTAAATAGATAGACAACAATGTAAATCAGTGAGAAGATTAGTACACACTAAAAATACTTTACAGTAAGGCAACAAGATTTATTAGATTTTTTGAAAAAAATATTATTCTCAAAATAAGGTCGCGTGAATTTGGATTTGACTTATCTGGAATAATACATTTTTTCACGATGACAACATGTATGCAAAATTTCATTATGATAAGTTCAGTACTTAGGACGTGAAAACTTAACAAACAAATAAACTCAACAATCTTTCAAACAAACCTTTAATTAATGAAGTAAAATGACTTAATAGTGACAGTATTAAAATAAAACCGAAATATTGGGCATATAATGAAATTAAATAAGCATACCGTAAGTGCACTTTGGGTTGCAAAAACAACAGCTTTCATTTCAGTTTGGACAGCAACAGTCCCGAGACAGGTTCCTGTAGATATAAAGCTTCCACTGTTTTCTTGAGTACATTTATTCATATCTGCCAAAGCTTTGTTACCAAACTCGACAGCTTCGTTGGCTAGGTTTGATAGGCCATTTATTTGTTCGTTGGCTTCTGACATGCGTTGTTCAACGCAATCCATGCCTTTAACTATGGTTTCATTAAACAGCGAACTAGCTTCATCTCTGTGACACTAAAAATATTTTATTACTATTTCTTATATATTGTTATAGATATGTATTGTACTATGACTTTATATTTTTTTCAGGTAATGTAATCTACATAAAACAAGTATGAAAATAAATACTTCGTTTAAATTCATAAGCTAGCTGATATTCGCGACTTCGTGTATATTGTTTATTATCGTAATAATGTATTTGATGGTCAGAGGAAAAAAAACGAAAATAGTGAAATCAAAAATATACTTTGCTTACAAAATTTCTTTATAAACAATGTTGTCTATTTATTTTTACTCTCCTACGTATGCTTATCACAACATTTCTTCACGGAAAGAAAACACATATCAATTAGTGCTAGCAGAACTTACTGCTTATAAAGATCGTAGTTTTTCAAAATTCTAATAAGAAATTACCATATTAATATAAAGATATTGAATGAAAATATCATGATATTTCTTTTAAATTTTACTTAAAAACTAAGATAAAAAAAATGTTCGATATCTGTCTGATAGTTTTTGCATGATGAGCGCACAAGAAGAGCTATATAATTTTATTTACGTAGATATACACAAAATTTATGTTGAATTAAAAAAGAAACGTTTTAAATATGTCATGTACCCCTTATTTACTAAAAATAATATAAACCTAGATATAGTAAGGCCTAATAACAACGTTTATGACATAAATAATAAAGTGTTTTTTGGCATTTTAATGTGTACTTACTGTAACACAATTAACGATGTCGGAACCAGTATTAGAAAACTTCGAAGTTACGTCAGTGATCACTTTGGACACTCGTTCGCGAAGTCTTTTTATATCATTTTCTATTTTCTCTCTAATCCGTACGGCTTCATCTTGAACCCTAGTTGTAAATTTACCAATCGCGTCCCTCGCTTCTTTTGCAGCTTCTCGCAATCTTTCCACAAGATTCTCGATTAATTTTCTGTGTACAATATCAAGTAATATTTGTAAAGAAAGATACAAATTATGTCAATAATTTTAATGAAAATTAGGTTTGCGTTCAATATTTGATAAACTCCTCATGTTTTGATTGTAGATATCTTATCTATAGATATAATGAAAATGAAGTGTCTGTATGTATATATCAAAATAACAATTTTATTACTAATTAGATATGAAAGTATACACACTAGAGATAACGACAATGCATTTTTTTTAATTTTTGTCGGTATTCCTGTCTGTTTGTTCCGGCTAATCCCCAAAATGGCTGTACCGACTTTACGGGGATTTCACTTAGATATAGTTAAAATTACAGCGGATGCTACTCGCCTACATGCTACTTTAATTTAGATTCGCTTTTAATCGCAGCTTCGTCTGCATTGCTATATTCAAAACGGTTGGACCGATTTTTACGGGAATTTCACTGGCAGATAGTTGACCTTATAATAAGTAATTTAAGTTATTAAGATAAATTAGACTAACTGTTATCCGCGACTTCGTCCACGTGAAATTTAACAAAAGTATGTTGTTCTGTGTAAACATGGGCGTGAAGTATGCGCTGTCCTGAACTTCAAAAATAAATATAATTGAAGGTCATATAGTTGTTTATAATTTGGATAATTCTATCTTTTCCGTCAGTTCAGCGGCCATTTTGTTTTATTAACCACGCTCGCATCAACTTAACCTATAATAACCCTAACAGTGTATAAGAATATCGCATCGAGTTCAGTGAGCACTATTTTAATTGTGGAATATTAAAAACTCCTTACAGATAGACAAAGAGTTTTATATTTTTATTTATAATAATGCAA
>JACEII010000010.1:8366294-8414076 GCA_014332785.1 Antheraea mylitta
ACTCATTCTTTAATTGTGAAATATTAAAAACTGCTTACAGATAGACATAGAGTTTTATATTTTTATTTATAATGATGCAAATTTTGAACACTTCAACTCATTCTGTTTTTTTTTTTCATGAAAAATATTGTCAAATTATTGTTTACAATTCAACATGAGATAGCAACAGACTTACTTTTGAGGTTAGTTTTCAGCACGACAAGTAGCTGCGTGACGCAGAAAATATGGGAATTGGACTAAAGCAGCATTCAATTGAACTTACAATTGCAAATTATCACAACATGACTTTTGACACATAAAGAAACGTTGTCTTTGTGTAATATGAATCATTTTCCCAGTGACTTAAATTACATGTGATGACATGACAAATAAAGGATTTTATCTTGATATATCACATGAATCATTTGTGTCATGTGTTGTAAAAGTGACATGTGTAATGTCAAAATTAGGTCCTTAGTATACTGGGTATTGATCTATGGATTCTATTCCTAATTAGTTTTTCTCTTAACAGGAACAGCATTCATAATTTCCATGATTCGTATAATATAACACTTATTGCCTTAATCGTGGGTGATCATTTAATTATATTTTAATATGGACCTAAATTATTTTTCACAATTCCAATACAATATTTTCAATTTAATACATTTTCATACATACAATTTCATTTTAATACAATTATTTTCAAGGGTATAAGATTTGTCGGATCCACATACCGCGTACTATCGAAAATTTCAAGTCGACGTTGCTGACGTAAAGCCTCAGTATAAATTTCCTCTTCGGTTGGCAGACTTAAAGCTGCAGTGATAAGCTGAAAAGAATGCGACATTAATAAAATAACGTACAATCTTTTTCAGTTATCAGCTATATGCCTACTGTTATCTTTACAATATATTTTATGTTCAGAGAAAAGAACATAAGCAATCACACAGCTTCACTATTCCACGCCAAGAAAAACATAAAATAAACATGTAAAATACATTGTACAAATAAAAATCTTAGGTTCTTAAAATTTGTATAACTTTGTATGAAATCAAGCAATCGTGATTTTTTTTTATATAAGAAATGAGTGAGTTACTAAGTATCTGCATATAAAAAAAAATGGAAATATAGCCAGTATTTTTTGATTTATGCACCAACAATGGCAGACTTTGTAATTTAATTATAAATAGTGCGCAATTAATGTATATATGTACAATAAACCAAATTTGTTGTGCCCACTACTTAACCGATTTTATATGTTTTTACAGGTATATGGATACAAGTTTTCAACTTTTAAACATCCTATCTAATCTATACTTACTAATAATATAAAGAGATAAAGTTTGTGAGTCTATGACGTTGTAGGGGGTAATCTCATGAACTACTGGTCCCATTTAAAAAATTCTTTCAGTGTTATATAGCGCATTTATCGAGAATGGTTATAGGTTATATATCATCACGCTAAAGCCAATAAGAGCGGAGAACCAATGCAAAATATTTATAAATCGGGGTTTTTTTCCTCTTGAGAGCTTCTGCTGCGTGTTAGCGTTAGGCCAAGTATCCATTTCACGCGAACGAAATCGCGGACAAAGGCTTTATAAGAGCGATTCTTGTATATTGTTATATATTAAGAATTTCGGAAACGGCGCCAGCGATTTCCGTGAATCTTAGTATGCAGATGGTTTCGGGGACGAAAAAACGATCTAGTTAAATTTCATTAACAGAAAACTTTTTTATCTGAGTTTTCAAGCAATGAAAAATGTAGCTAAAATATAAAGGTAAATTTCGCGGCCGCTATCTGAACAAAAATAGCTTAGATGGAAATCGGTTGCTTATAAAATCCGTCTAACCCCAGTTCGAATCAGAGTGACAACAAAAGAGATACCTTTTTTAAATATTTTTTTAGTAGAAAATTTTTGAGGCAAACCTTACAGTTTATTTTGTTAGAAAAATAATTGTAGTATTATAATTGTAAGAGATATCTTTTTAATATATTTTCTTTTTATAAAAAAATGTTAATTTTGTGAGGCAAACCTAGCAGTTTATTTTAATTTAAAAATGGTTTTTAAAGAACTGAGCTAGGCTCAGTCGTACAGATACTTTATTTATTAACTGAGCTACATATCATTGTGCTTCTCTATAGTGTTTATACAGTAATGTTAATGTTTAACAGAGGCTTACAGTCTGTAAAAGAGTTATACAGAATTAATAATAAGGACAAAATTACAATAACAAAAAACTTCCAATAATTAAAATTTAGAAAACGCAGTTCTCGTGTAGGGGAGAGTAGGGTAATTGAGAACGGCGGGTAATTGGGAACAGTTAGATAAATGGTATATCTCCCCGTACTACACTGTCGCGAACCTATTCTACGTCTGAATGCAGAGTCATTCATTGCCTATGCGAAAGTGGGATTGAAAGGACGCACTAGTTTAGTCACAGTAAGTCGAACAATTATTTTTGTATTTTTGATATAATTTTTGTCATTAGTTATAACACATGTAAGTATTATATTTTTGCGTTCCAAGGTATTATGTTTTTGCTCATATCATACACACAGTATCTGTTTTCAAATGCAACACAGATTAAGGTAATAAAAAAATGATTTTGTGATTGGCGGAAATTTTTATGTATATTGACTGATTCGGGTAATTGGGAACGGCATTAGATGAGTAATTTGGAACGTTCCCAATTACCTCTTACCCTCCTAATTACCCAAAGTACTGCTGGTTGATTGTGTAAAAATATTTAAACTTTACAAATTATTTCAGATGCCTCGTAATTACGTAAGAAAGATCGATTTAACGTCTTTCTTAATTACCTCATACCATTTCCATTTTCCCCACGGGATTATCTCAATTATCTCGGATAAACAGGAACGGCAATGTTTTTTGTTTTTGTTTATATTTTTATTAAAACGTAAATTTAAAATAGCGTTTTATGACTACTAAATACATAGATAACTAAAGTTCATATAGCAATAATATTTGATTTAGTTTATAACTTTTTTCTATTATTTTTTTGGCGTTTGAAGTTAAGTGTTTCCCCCATTCTCCCCTACTAATAAATTCTTATGAAAACAAAGTCGGGATAACATGCTAGTATTAGCAGCAGAAGATTTTTCAAAGCAAAATTATATACAAAATCCTAATTTACTTATTAAAACTATGTTTTTCTATATATATTAACTTACCACAGCGAAAAATATCATTGAATTTTTCATAACTTAAAATTTTCAGACACGAATAAAACTAAATGTGTTTGTCGGGCCCTATTCCAACGATTTTATAGGCATTCCTTGCAAAATGTTATAAGCAAATATTTTTATCTTATCCGAGCCGTGGGATGTTGGAACAGGCCCTTGACAAATAAAAAAAATAGAATAAAATATTACGAAATTAATTATAGTACACACAATTTTGTAACAAATCTTATCACTTTGTTTGCATGTATAAACATATTTGGCGTAGATGTTTCGTGATAGAAGTTTTTTCCACAGCATGGTAGTTACAAAGATGAAGAAGAATCATAAACATATTTAAAAATAATAGTTAAATTATAAGTCTTTTTCGCTTGAATAAATCTATTATGTTAATAAAACATAAATGAATAAAATGGTTATACAAATTAGAATCAATCTGTAATATGTAATTTATGAGTATTATTGGATTTATGTAGGAAACCATCGTAAAAATAACTAATCGATTTATTTTACTCAAGTTCTTGCCCATTGCATCTTTCATGTTTATGAATAGTTGATATATCCCCCAAGCAGTATAAATCGTTCGGTGAAGCTGTGAAGACCATTCTAGGTTAACAAAAAAACAAAACAAAAAAAAAACTGAGCAGTATTTTTCGAAAAAAAAAAATCGAGCAGTATTTTTCGAAAAAAAACCGAGCAGTATTTTTCGGAATAAAAGGTACTTATGTCCTTTCTATTCCCTTGAAATATGTATGCAAAAATTCATACTGAGCTGTGGAGTTTATCTTAACTACTGTGAAAACGAAACAAACATACATACACATTTATTATATTAGTTAAGACTGTATTAACGAGACAGTACTTAAAATAAATTACTAATCGGTTTTAAACTCCTCTTAAAAAACTAATTGATTTTGAAATGTAGATATTATGTTTTGGTTCTAATTTGCATAACCGTGTCCAATTGAATTGCATATTTAAAAGTTAGGTAATTTTGCTAAGACTGTTCTATGTAAAATAGGTTTTCGAGTAACCTCTTTACATTAATAAAACTTTAATTCTGTCTTTATGGTTCTTTTTAAAAAGTTGGCCATAAATGTACATTATAAATGCGAGTTATCACGAATATAACTATATAAATATTGAAGTCTGTCTGTCTGTTTGTAGGTTTGAATTTAACTCAAAAACGGTTCAACTGATCTTTATGAAATCCTGTACATAGATATTGTTCCTCAACTAGAATACTCAAAAATGCTCTAATGGAACCTGATCGAAACCTGACCGAACGAAACGCAGCAATGCAAGCATTGTTGCTTCACATCGGTTTCGTGTCCGGTGCCCCCAGGTTCTACCCCGGGGCGTGCCGACTCGTTCATGCTGCAACCAGTAATAGCTTCAGCGTGGCTCTACCACCTACAAATATTATACAATCCTCACCAAACTTTTCGACCGCTCTAAATATCAGTTATATTCAGAGTCACACAAATGTAGGTATAAATAGGTTTTATGTTATTAGTATAACATTTAGACAGCTTAGGAATAAATAAATGTCAATTTTATGTTCGTACAATAATACTTTTACTCTGTTTTATATCAGAGTCTAGATTATATATACGCATAAATCCCAACTTACAACTATATTCAGACAGGCCAAAAAGGATAACGAAGTCTAGTATCTATACTATTAATAATTTTATAAAGAGGTAAAGTTTGTGAGTTTGTGACGTTGTAAGGGGTAATCTCAGCAACTACTGGTCTGATTTGAAAAATCTGTTAGTGTTACATAGCTTATTTATCAAGAATGGTTATAAGCTATAAGACCAATAGGAGCGAAGCACCAATGAAGAATGTTTAAAAATCGGGTTTTTTTCCTCTTGAGAGCTTCGGCTGCGTGTTAACTTTAGCCCAAAATATCTATCTCGTGCGAACGAAGTCGCAGGCAGAAGCTACTATTATATCATTTTCTTCATATTCATGGCGAAATGGAGATAATGCGGGCTGACCTTGCCAGTCATCTCAACCAGTCCTTGGAGAATCTCTATAGGGAGCAAGTACCTTGGTTGAGTTCAATGACAAGAAAACACAGGTTTGCGTGTTCTCTTGTAAGAAGTCTCCGTTTTCTCCTCTCACTCTTCAGAATGACTCACTTGCAAAACGTGACAGCCTAAACATCCTAGCGATCAACATCCGCAGCGACCTCAGCTTCAGAGTTCACATTGCGTGTGTTATCTCTGCAACATCTAAGAGATTGGGCATCCTTAATAGAGGGACACGGTTTTTCATCCTTGGCCAGCTATACCTTTTCTATAGAGCTCAAGGTAGGCCGTGAATGGTATGTTCGCGTCTCTGGAATGGTTCTGCTCAATACCTCCTTGAAGCTCTAGACTGACTGCAGCGACCGGCTATCCGTATTGTGAATGATACAGACATTACCAACAACCTTCAACCGCTTCAGCTGCGAAGAGACGTCGCCTCACTGTGCGTGTTTTATCATTTGTGTTATGGCGAGTGTTATGGCGAGTGTTCTGAAGAGTTGTTTAACCTCATCCCATTTTTTCCTTTCGACTAGGCGGGCGGGTACGCGTTTCCACAGATTTACAGTAGCAACCATCCCGGCAAGAACGAGGAAGTTCGAAAATTCTTATCTTTGTCGTACTGTGAAGATGTGGAATTGCCTCCGAGCCATAGTGTTCCCTTCCTTTTTATGATATGGGGTCCTTCAAACGAGGCGTGAAGAGGCACATGTGCAGGTCGACATGATAACGAAGACTGTCGTTGCTATTTGACACCGACAGTCGCCGTTGTTTATGGACTGTACTGTACTTTCCATGAGGTATCGTGCAGTCATTTTGCCTTTTTATGTATGTATATATAAAATAGTAAGTATTTATAAAATGTATTTATTATATTCAAGTAGTTTCATATTTGCCTGAGATGTTGAATTTGTTTGTGATTTCATTTATCAACTATCCGATGTGGAGTGTCGCTGATAAGAGTAGCAAACACATCGTTACTAAGAGTGTTATAAAACTGAACTGGCGATAAGCAAACACGTTAAATGCACGATTTTATTACATATATTATGTACTATGTGTGCTCGCTGTTCCATACGTATTCATTACACAGCAGTTGCTGCTATATCGTAATTTTCTTTTAGGTAATATCTTATGGTGATAGAAATTATTTTTTTAATTTTCCTTTTTGATGTTTGGTAACTAACTACAGATACGGTACAGTGGTTAGTGTGTTTGGTATACCATTGTTTGACGTTGGTTCGAATCTGTGCGATTAAAACAACTTTCCTTGAAGAAAATCGTATCGTGATGATACCACAGCACGGTGGTAGGGTATTTTTATTTTTTGGATTTGATTGACCATTTAGTATATCCTGTAAAGTCCTATGATTATAAGGGAATTAATTAAAACTATATAATTACAAACTGCCAGTCTTTAAAATTACTAACACAAATCGTCTCCCAAGAGAGCGTAAGTGCTCATAACGTATTGTTGAATTTTAATGGCGACAAACCATAGTTCTTTATTTTTTTAGTGATCCTTAAGAGAGTCTTTCAGGATTCCTCACTCTTTTTACTTCACCTTTAAAAGATCGTGTTACTAATTAAAACTGGTGAATGTAAACGAATTTCGTCGGTACACGACCAGTATTGAATAAATATTATGTCGCTGAAATTACTTGACAACTACGACTACATTCTGTTTATTTTAACCGTCCAGTAACAGAATTTCTACTAACACTAGGTCTACCTAACCTGTAAACGGCAATAAAACTTAGCTGTAGATAGGCTAATCCTGCGACGAAACTTGTGAAAATTCGTTTATGAGTCAATTTATTTTATATATTAGGAATATTGTACGCAGATACTATTTTAACGATGATTCTATTAAAAGTTACTGACCATGTGCTGTTCTACATGCCCAATTTTTATGTATTTCTCTTGTCCAGGAAGCATATAATTATAAATTTAGTAGGTGGTAGAGCCACGTTAAAGATATTACTGGCTTTAACATTAATGGTTCGGCTCGTCCGGGATAGTACCACTCTCTCATAAAAAACCGAACCGTGAAGTAACAGTGCTTACAGACCCCCCTCGTCTCATCTTCTCAGTCTCCTCTTCCCTTTCTCCCCCCCCCCCCCCCCCCGAACACATATTGACAACACACCTGCGACGCTTGTGTTGCAAGTGTCTATGGACGGTGGTGATCACTTAACATCAGGTGAACCACCTGTTCGTTTGCCTCCTATGATATAAAAAATTTTTTTTTTTCGAAAAGACTACCTTTTCTTTTTTTTTCGAACTGACTATGCTATTGACCCAGCAAGGTCTTAACAGCTTCACCGGAACTGACTACAATATTGACCTAGCTAGATCTTAACAGCTTCAATGAACTACGAATATCTATATATTAATACGTGAAGCAAAATCTGTGTACCCCTTTTTAAACTATTTCCCGTGAACGTGTGAACTTGAAATTTGGCATAAATTTTATATGGCGGAGAAGTGCAGAAAGCTGTTTATTTTACATAAAATGCATTGGAAGTAGATTAAATTAAATAAAATATGCACTACTCACACTACTCCTTGAATTTTACACAACATATACACACATGTAAATAAAAAAGACATTTTGACAGCCGTCAATAATTACGAACTTCAAAAAAGGATGTGAAAGAGGTTGTTATGCTCGAGTGTATGTATTTTTTATCTCTTACGTTCCAATTACCATTTTTCATCTTACATACAACAATGATATTATAAAATATAACCATTAATGTAATGTTTATTATTCTTTAAGGTGAACTCACTTCAAATGATGATTTAATAAATGAGCCAAATAATACTTTGTATAATCAAAATAAGAATTTTGTTCATTAAAGTAATCCATGACTTAGACCTCCGCGGTTAAAACGTTGCAATTAAACCTCATGTTTGCTACATTTTGCTACAAAAAAGAATTTATTTTCAAAAGCTAATGGTAGTACTAAAAACATCTTTGTCTTGGATTCACCATTTGATTGTATTGTGGATCCATTACTTTTCCAAACGATGATACTGGGTATATCACTATTTCTCATAATAAAGAGACCACATTTAATTAAATAACACCCAGAAAGACCACTCACTCATGGTGTCGTGTAAAATTAATTGAAAATTGTGTCATGGGTTGCGATAAATTTCTTTATTTTCATATAATCATATTTACTTAGAATTTGAGAGCTTTGCCACCTGTTTTTTCAATTCAAGATCATGGCAAATGGCAAATAACTGAGTAGCCATGATGAAAATCTTCGAGTATACAAGACATACCCTTTGACAAAAGAACCCTAATAAAGTTCAAAGTTTAAAAAATCAAATAACTATGGTCAAATGTCGACCACTGGGCGCCCACTAGTAAATATAATTATCTATACTCTACCCAAGGTTTGTATTAATTTAAACGCCTCGGCGACGAAATAGCAAAACAACTTAATGTAGCCTTGCTATTATTGCTTACATTATTTTAGACGGCGTTATGATTTGTAAGTAGATTGTGAGTTCAAGCAACTCGGTAATTATGCTAATAAACCTCGATTTACTATCGGCGTTGTAATTGTCAATAGTTAAGACCTTGATAAGTAGGATACCTGTCTATTTAATGATTTGCTAAGCTCGTAAATTGTTGTCTAGAATAATTTTATTACAAAGGTACTTGTAACTGTCACTGGCGGATATCTTAATGTTTTTTTTTTATATCGGAGGGTAAACCTCAAGCTACCGAGCTCGAAGGCCCAAAATGTAGGCTCACGAGCATATATCAAAAAAGTCCCAAAAGCTAAAGAGTTTTCACAGTTTATATAACAATATAAAGAACCCTAGTAGTTGTTTAAATGTACAAGGATTTTTTTTAATGACCTCGGGGGAACTTTTGTATAGTATATTGTAATAGTACAATATAATGCGTGATAGATGCAGCAGAAGTTGTGAACGCCAAATAATCCTAATTCCTAACTATCCCTAGCTAATATCATAAATACGATTTTGAATTTATTTGGTACGCTTTTTGAAAACATTTTGTCATTGGATAGCTGTTTCGGCGAGAGTTGTATGAACCTTGAGAGTTGTGAGAAGATAATGTATGGGTGCATCATCTATATTATGGATCATCTATAGATTCTATGATATATAAAAGACCAAAAGAAGACGCAGAAGGATGTTTGTTATTATGTATGTCTATACATCTACACTAATATTATATTATAAAGCTAAATAGTTAGTTTGCTTGAACGCGCTAAACTTAGTAGTTACTGGCCCGATTTGAAAAATTCTTTCAGTGTTAGATACCTCATTTATCGAGGAAGGCTAAATATCAAGCTAAGACCAATAAACGTGGAGTACCAATGAAGAACGTTTCAAAATCGAGGTTAGCATACGTATTATTTAAAAATAATTTCACCTTATATGTAAACGAAGTCGCGATATAAAGTTACTGTTATTCCATACGGACGAAGTCGCAGGCAGAAGCTAGTATAATACAGTATAACTCCGCTCAAACAAATGATTAGCCTTCACTAGTTTTGCCTATATTTTTATGTTCATTGGTGGAATTGGCGACGAAATCCATTCGTATAAGTATAATGGATATTACGCAACATTGAAGGGTATCGGTTTGAGGTAAAAATAATTTATAATCGGAATTATTAACAAACTTTGTCATAAACCGTAAAACGTAGGAGCTACAATATGATTTTTTCGTAATTGAGTTAACCTATTTTTTATCTGTATAGACGTTATATAAAAAATTAAATTTAAGATAATCTGGTACGAAAATTCAATTAAGTATACCTATAACCTCAATAAAATGTTGTATTCGAAGACAGCGCCGATCGCGATTATCTTGGAGCTGAAGCTGGCTGGAGGATATTTTGTATATATAATTTTGGTAGTGAATCGATATGAATCTGCCTGTGGGTAGAACATGACAATCGTGTCAGAGTGAAGAACTACCGCTGTACATCAGTTGTAACATCAAGCATAATGCTTATTCTTTAAACCAGGCAGTATATACTGAATATACCTATTCTATATATATAAACGTAGACATTTGGAGGATGGTATGACAGTGACGATTGCAGATGGATTGAACAGATCAACAAGTCATCGATGTTTCTGAATGAAACTGCCCTCTCGATATTAGTCTTCGTAAAATTCCTAATAATAGTGACAATGCGGTTGGAGACGGTAAGATGCAAGTTTAAAAATTCTTCTTACGGCGTTCTCATTGACCAAACGAAAGGCAACAATGCAAGCACTATTAATTCACGTCGGTTTCCTATGATAGGTTGGGTCTACCCTGGGCGAGCTGACCCATTCATGGTAAAATCAGTAATACTTTCAGCGTGGCTCAACCACCTACAACTGAAAAATGAAGCTGATTCAAATATTTCTCAGTTTAGAATATAGGAGATTTTAGGAACATTAACAAATCAGGCAATCACCAAACTCCCTAACGCAATAGACACACACAAAATTGCAGTAGTATTCGAGGTTACAACTAAAAAGGGCCTTGCTACGCACGAACCACAATTGATCAAAATTAGTGACTAATTCAATGGTTGCACTTAAAACACCAATCAATTCGGTCAATGTTAAATCGTGTCTTTAGGTACTTTTAAAACCAATATGTGCATATATTAATGTCCTTACAATAACAATTGGAATCAGTCGCGGTATTGACTTTGGAGTCTCGACAAGGTGACTTTAACGACCGTATTTTCATGACCTCTGCGATACTTCAATTTCCAGCAAATAATTATGGATTATTTTAACTGCTAGGGGAGTAGAAGATCAGGTTATACTTGTAGCCTGAACATCTGTTTCAAATATTGGTTCCAATTGTAAAATTTAAACTATGTAAATATTGCGAATGTTTTTACAACTTAAACAACTTCAAATAAAGCGATAACAAATATGATCGGTTAATGCAGAAATATATACCTAATGCAGTATATATATACCTAATGCAGTATAACTATTCAGATCTGCGTGGGAGGAGCGGCGCCGCACTCTGGCTGCGGCGGTAGGTGGTGATCTCTCGCTGCCGAGCGTCGTAAAATCTATGCTCGGCAGCGAGGATGTATGGAATATTATGGCCTCCTTCTGCGAAGAGGTCGTCTCGCAGAAGGAGGCGGCGGAGAGGGTCCGTGAGCAAGACCCTCACAGTGGCCGTCTCCGCCAACAAAGGGCAGGCAGGAGGAGGCGGCAGTTTGACCGCCACCTCCCACCTTAACCGGACCAGAGAAGATGGGCCGGGGGGCCCATCTTCCCATTGCACGGGTCCGGCGGATGGAGGAGACGGCCGGTGTGTACCCGGCTGTCTCCTTATAAGTCGAGGCTCGGCGGCGGCACTTCTGCTGCTGGGCCAACCGCCGGGGCGGCACGATGAAGTCTATAGAGATCTCGTGCCGCCCCAACCATAGCGGAAGACGTACACCGTGGGGTTTTAGTCCGTGCGAGTCGGACATAACCTACCCTCTCCCCCGGGAGGGTGGGTATCCATAAGGGATTTCCCCACGTTAAAAAAAAAAAAAAAAAAAAGTATATCTATTCAGACGTCTTTTTTATAACTGGATATAGTTAGTACATACGCTAATATGGTATAGATATTATTTGTCTAGTAAAAGAAGAAAAAGGATGGGCCGTTTGAAGTCTTTAGATATTGTACAGTATTTGTGATTCATAGGAGGCAAACGAACAGGCGGGTCACTTGATATTAAGAGATCACCGCCGTCCATAGATTTAGCAACACCAGGGGAGTCGCAAGTGCGTTGCCAGCCTGTGTATTGGGTGAATGGAGGAATTGGGGAGGGGAAAAAGAGAGTTGAGGGGAGGGGAGGTGGTTCTCCGACACTCTCACTGAGCGAACTAAACGCAACAATGCAAGCAGCCCGAGCGAGCCGACACATTCATGCTGAAACCCAGAATAGTTTCAGCGTGGCTCTACCACCTACGAATCAAATTCGTGGACTAATTCTATTCAGAAAAATAATGCTTTGTTTACAATATTCAAACCGCCAATAATCGCGATGTTTTGCTCATTAATGTTTTCTTCGAGGAAGATGCCTGTTATTTGTGAGAAGAGTATTGAGATTTCATTTAATGTTATTGAACATACTACGGAATTTTATAATTAATTCAGTGTTTTGTTTGCAAGTGTCCCTCAAAGATTATCGGCTAAAAAGAATACTTATTTTTGCGTTGCTTCAAATGGGTATGCGTTTTGAATAAAATATTAAGATCATATCTAATTAAATACAACTAATCAATTCAATATATCTATACTATCTATATCTATACTAATATTACAAAGAGGTAAAGTTTTTTGTTATGTAGTGAGTTTGTGAGTTTGTGACGTTGTAGGGGCTAATCTCAGACACTACTGGTCCAATTTGAAAAATTCTTTCAATGTTATATAGCTAATTTATCGAGGATGGTTATAAGTTATATTATCACTCTAACACCAATAGGAGCGGAGTAGCAATGGAGAATGATTAAAAATCGGGGTTTCTTAGAGCTTCTGCTGCGTGTTAGCGTTAGCCCAACCTATTCCACGCGAACAAAGTCCCGGGCAGACGCTATCAATTATAAATTAGTTGTAATTTTCTAATAGTCGATAGGAAAGTGTGTAGTGTATATAACACATGTATGTATTATGAAAAAAAGTAATTGTTACAGTTCTGCATAAAAAAAAATTGAATATCAATAATTTTAGACACAAATCGTAACTTGTTTATTTTATATATATTTTTTTTATATACAAGTAACACATATTAACACTGAACTACTTAGAACTTTATCTTTATATCCGTGACTAGAGTTACACAATTATTATCTGCTATTCTAGATCTTAATACTAATCTAAATACATTTAAAGTGTGATAAAATGTTATGAAATATTATTACGTGTTTTTTTTTTTTGTAATATTCAATTAATATTTAAAACGTTTTAGGTTATAATTATCACAGATATAATAGCTTATTAAGATCGTATCATAATTAATGATCTAATGAAAATGATAATGTGTGAATTATTTAATGTTGTCGTAGTTTGAAACAAATAAATACATCAGATATAAACCGACTTCGAATTAAAATATGGTTTATGTTTAACCTTAAATTATAGACTTTAAAAACGGTAAAGGTATTATTAAGGATATCCTAACATATACAGCGCGACTGGTTAGTCGCCAGTAATATCTTTACAAAATAATCATTAGTCGATTCCCGTTCTTAAAGAATAAAAAATAGGTGCTTAATATTTGACTTAGTTATCTAGAGAGAAGAAAACTGATATACACGAATGTGACGTAACGTCATATGTACATACGTACGTACGTACGTAAATAGACAAATACATACTTGTAGTTCACAACTTATTGACAATTTATTGTTAAATTAAATTTATAAAAATTAAAGTTATAATTTGATAAACTGAAGCATATATGATTTTAAAATAATCAAGGAAGATATTGATGGTGATATTTGATGATTGATGTACATATTATTAAAAGTATAATCATCATCATGAGATTTTGCATATACGTTGCCAAGGGTACAGAAAAGGATATAGGGATAGGTCAAATCTACATTAACACGAGTGTAGCCAATAGCAAAAGCTAGTTTATTATGTTATTTAATACTTTTTGTTGATCTAACATAGTTTGTGAGTACAGTCCAATTGTTGTTGAGTTGAGTAAACGTCCACATTCTGGTCACGCATGACGTTCTTTACACAACTTGAAAACAATTGGATAACATTGGATTTCTTGAATCTGGGACGCAGATTTTTAAATTTATTTTCTCTCTATCTCTCGGTAATATGCCATTATAATTCTGAATCTATTTCATCATTATATAGCGTTACGCGTCGATTACCACTTTAGTTATATGAGATATATGATTAAAAGTGTTCATTTGATAAAACTTCAGTTCAACACTGTAGTTTATAAGTAATGATTGAATTGTGTGTATGAAATACAAATAGTTTTAAATGTAACTGTAATAAACATACATTATTTTATTTTATTTTAAACTCTTAGGAAAACTTACAGCTAGACAAAAAATAGTCACATAACATATATAAACATATTTGAAGGCCATTTATAAGTCTCCGCAAGTAGCTTTAAAAAAATATAGATACAAAGAAGGAAATTACAAATACAAAAAACTGGAATTTAGAAGGCATTTGAGTTTCTGTAAGCCTGTGTTAAACAAATCTACATTCAGATCGCTAACCAATTGATTTACACTGTTACCAACTCTAATTATGTACGACTTTGCCTGTAGATTGCCAAAACAATCGGGTTATAAAGTACATTAAGATTCCTACCATGTACGGGTGGTACGCGCAAGTTAATCTTGTTCAGCAATTCCGAACAATTAACTATACCATTGAGTATGCAAAAAAGATATACTATATTAGCTATTTTTCTTCACTCATACAATGCATGTATATAATTTTATTTACAATTCAGTATCAAGATGTTTTGAAAGCGTTTAACATAGTAGAAGCGGAATAAATTAATTAGAAAATTATAATGTAATGTATGTCCGCAAAAACTTAAATATGCTGGATCAAGTAAAAGATCAACATAATTTACCAGAAACTGCAACAAATTGATCATTCTATGCTTCAGGCTCGCTAAGTCCAATAACAGTTTTTTAGGTAATAGTGTTAGGTTTTATAACAAAATCGTGTAACACGTTACCGATTTGACGGATATTGAGTTCAAGAACCATGTCAAACGGGTTTTAAGATCTAAAGCCTATTATAGGGTGGACCAATATATGAATGATTGTGACGTCGGGAAAGGACGCTCCTATATGTGCATCCACTATAAACGTAACTGTTTATGTTTTGTAAAAATATTTAACATGAAGAGATAAACCAGATCGAGTTTCTTGCCGGTTCTTCTCGATGACTGGGTTATTTTTCGAACCTGTGGTAGCATTGACTTCTATAAGCGCCTTCTCAGGGCATAAATTAGATAAAGGATATTCTGATTTGATTTTGAATGTTTTGAGTCATTAGACCCAGTCATCTTGTTTTCGTTTCAACGCTTCGGACCTCCAATAAGTCTGGCCTTCGATTCTACAATAACCTATAGGAAGGAAAATATCATGATGAAGAGGTGGCATCGGTATGGGTAGTGGTGAGGTTCTTATCAAGGACCTCATTTTTACCTAAGCACCCAAATCTACTGTCCAAGCTACCTCATATAAATCGATGATCTGTCATCAAGCGTCTACATATGTGTAACGGCATTCGCTTCGTAGGCCACATCCCAACCTATCAACGGATGAGAACGTGAACAAACGCTAGAGAGCTAAATTAATTTGTAAAAATAAATGCCCTTTAGTGTATTCCATAAAAAAGGTTTTTATACTGCTCATTGTAATATAACTCCCTACTATGTGGCGCTACAACTCATCAATTTGTATACCACTTAATCGATCACCATGTTAGTTCGTATTTGTAAAAATTAGTAAAATGGTGGTAGGGTTTTTTTACCCCGCCTAGTTTGCTACCACCTTCAAGTTAAAAGTATGTTATCAAGCACCTTTTGGTGTGTTCAGGCAGCTGTATTAGAAAGCCAGTCTTTCGATTTGGCATTTTATTTTCGAACTGATTACGCTATTGGCCTTACAAAGGACTTTACAACTTCACCGGACTACTGATTTGGCGTATTTACCATCTTAGACCACGTCATCATGTAATATCAGATGATTTTGGGGTGTAAGGGGTGTCGAGTAACATCTTAAGACTTGAGACACCCAAGCCAACCTCACCTGCACGTGATGCACCCTGCTGATCAACGAACGAGGCAATGGCGATAGCGGGGTGGTAGGGTTTTACAGCCTGACTGGGTCGCTACCACCATGTACATGGCGAAAAAGCCCGTCATAGTGACTCGCTTTTGCGCGTCGCGTTTCGGGATCAGCCTGTGCATATCCAGTACCAGGTGACTTTCGTCATTATGGCCGGCATGACAGCGGCGACCGACGATGGATGATCTATCTCTCGGTGGTCGCCACGGTTTTTGGATTGTACTATGCTTACCATCAGGTATAGTGCAGTCACTTTGTCTTGCTACAATAAAAAAAAAAGATGAGATTGTGCTGATACGCTAAATCCTGTAAAATATTTAAAAAATGTTGTACATTTGAATGAAGAACACAATATTCATTTTGTTATAACTGAACCATATGAATAATACAAATAATTTAAGAAGCATACGGAACCGCGAACCGCTCTAGTATAGTCTATACATATAATAAGACTGTAAATCTAACGTCTCTATACTTTTTCGATTTTTATGTAAAAATTTGTTGCAGGTGTCAAGGAATAAGTAATAAAATACATTTCAATTATTTCTACTGGATCAGCAAGGAAATCATAAAGCATATCCTCGAGAGCAACTTAGTCCTTGTTTCATTAATATCGGTCCACTCTATCAAAAGTTATTGTAATTTTAATGACGACGCGACGTAAGTACGAGAGAAAAGTTGATCAGTAAATGGACTTAATATACTCGGATGACTTTATTAATTGACATACTCGTATATACCACGCGAACAAAGTCGCGAGCACAGCTAGTATTTTATATGATTGTTATGTATGACTATATCATATTTTTTAGTTTAGAATATTTTTAGTATTAATAATTATGTGATTTTTTATTATACTATTATATTGTTCTTATTACATTTATTTTGCATTCTGTAATATTCAATTCAAACCTTGCCCAAAGAAATTGTCTGACCGCTTTTTTTTTTCGAAATGACTACGCTATTGACCCAGCAAGGTCTTAACAGCTTCACAGGACCACTAATGTGAGCGCTTAAGGCACTCAGCCGATTTTATTTTGGCAACCAGCTCAAGGGTGCACGGCACACCTCGGCTTGGCTGTTGCCTATTGCATACAAAATCGCGACCTATCTTAGCTAACCTAGCTAACTATTCATATATGTATGAGTTGTTGAAACGTATATGTGTACCAAGCATACACGCCTCAACAACCCCTCCATATATTTATTATCGGAAAATTGAGAGCTTTTCAGTTCGATAAGGGAAAAGAAAGTAAACCCTTCGACTTTCATGTGTAAGCGTGTAGGCGTGCACGTGTGTGGGGGTGATCGTGTAGTGTTGTAGCGGTGATGTATATTTGTGTGTCACCGTATCGCGTAAGCAACGCACTCAAGGGCTCCCTACCGAGGGATCGAACCTAGGCTTGAGCCGCTGCCGTGTGAGGCCTAATCGGGTGTGGGGGAGCGAAATTAACCCCCAGATCACGGCGGCGTGATCTGTGGTTACGTGGACGTGGGCGTGAACACGCTCTGTTTCGAGGGACAGGCTGGTACTGATAATTCGCTGACGTGATTGAATCAGGAGGGTCGGTAAAAGGTTTGTCTGCTAGCAATAACTGCCTTTTACCTACTAAATATTTTAAAGTAAAATTCATTATATGTGGATGCGTTTATAGATTTTATATTGTTAATTATAATTTTATGCACTCTTCAAGAATAAATGTTGTACATAAAAATATGTTACAAATATACGATTCTTTATAATCTCGCCGCATATCATCCTGTTTGTAATTTGACTCGGGTTACAGTTTATCTGTCCGACTTATCTCTTGCAGTAAATATTGTGTTTTCATGTCATCGTCGAGGTCCAGTATGTCAAGGATCAAAGTGTCTTTCCTTGATCAAGACTTGTGGTTTCTATGTATCATACCTTTAACCTAAATTCCTCTAACTTATTAGGCACTTATAAACCTTGAGGTTGTCCTCTTTTATGAATAACAAATATAGTGTTTAAACTAGATACTCTGTAATTAAAATAGCTTTCTGTGGTGATTGACAAGGTTCAAATGATAAAAGATACAAAGCCTAAGATAACTAAATCGTACACGAGATGTCTAAAGCCCTAACAATTATTATTTGACCTATTTAATTTAGTGACCACAGATTAATGATTGGGCATGACCTGTTAGCACTACTTTTGCTATCGATTATCATAAGTAAATAAATAAGAGAAACAATTAATATTGTCACTCAATTTTAGTCAAATGTATTACATAAAATCATTTTAACAAATTTCCTTAAAGCGGATTGCGTTAGAATTTTAAATTGACAAGGCGCGCAGTTAATGGCTCTCCACATGGGACACCCCGTATTAACTCTAACTCTCTAACCAATGATGCCATTTTGGCATGTTTTGCGGGCTCTATATACTCCTATATTGTTTAATCTTCCTTTGTTATTTGTAATCCTATCCTGATGTCGAATACGATCTTGTAGACTCAGGGACACTGATGCTGCCACAGATTTTGCTTGTAAGTCATGCGGTCGATGATTGTCTGTGAGGACACTATTTGAACAAACGCCATCAGTGATTGCACTATATGTAGCGCTGAGGGCCATCCGCGGATACAGCTGGTGTCCTTAGAGGTGACTTAATTTCTCACCTGTTCCTGATCATAGAAGCTGGAAGCTCAGGTGCTTATTTCCTTGTAAAATCACACATTATCACTTTTGCGTTGACATATACTCTCTGTAAGAAAAGTTGCATTATAATCGGTAAAAGTATCTTTTTTATATTAAAGGAGGCAAACGAATAGGTGGGTCACCTGAGTTAAGGTACCACCACCGTCCATAGACACTAGCAATATGGTGTCACAAGTGCGTTGCCAGCCTGTTTATGGGAAGAGGAGAGGGGAAGGAAAAAGAGGGAGAGGGAAGGGAGGTGGCCCCCGGCACTCTACTTCATGTCGGTTTTCTGTGACAGGATGGTAAACCAGTAATACACACATCAAAAAAGTCTAAGCAACATGCGTGATATTACAAATTTTACCAATTAATATAAATTATATTAATTAATTTCTAAGTATTTACTCAAACAAAGTGCGTAGGTAAGTAAACTTTTTTGTTATTGATGACATACTGGCTGGTTGTAAAAAAAAATTGATTATGTTTTGTTTTTTCAATAAATTCAAATGACTGCGAATTTGTTTGAATTTAAGTGCGTTTTAATTGCTACGTTTAGTCTTGATTTTATAATTATACCAACCATTTAAATAAAGTTAGTGACAAAATTGAATTGTTAGATATTCTTTACGTCATGAAGCGACGTCATTTGATGGCAGATGAAATGCAAAGAGCTGTAGGGTGTTGCAAGCGGAAAGTAATCAATCTCAGGTATCTCGACATTTTAGCATTCATATAAGTGTTATTTTTCGTCTTTGGCAGCGCTACAATAATACAGGAGAACCCGCTGAACACCATCCAGGTCGTAAAAGGAGTACAACCACTCGGCAAGACCGATACATACAACTGACTGCAAGACGCCAGCCGATGTTAACCGCTCGAGAGATAAGTTTGAGGCTACAAATTTCAAGTGGTGTTGATGTAAGTCCTCAAACTGTGTGAAATCGACTACATGAGTACGGCCTACGAGCTCGACGCCCAATCAGGTGCCCACCGATACGTCACGGGAATCGCGCTCGTCGATATGAATGGTGTAGAAAACGCATAACATGGACCCAGGAACAATGGGATAAAATTATATTTTCCGATGAGTCGCGATTCGGGTTTAAGCCTGATATAAGATGGCTGCGAGTGTATCGTCGGCCCGGAAATACTGAAAGGCTCAGGTGCGTTCAGGAAGTTCATCCATACAGCGGCTCAATAGTTATGTTATGGGCGGGTATTATGAAGAACAGGCGAACTGAGCTTGTTTTTGTAAATGGAAACATGAATGCTGAAAATTACATTGAGAATATTCTCAGACCTTATGTCTACCCATTTGCACAAACCTTTGGCTCCGATTTTAGGTTAATGCATGACAATGCGCGTTCACATACCAGTGAATACTTTGCAACGGAGAACATCCGGGTATTGCCCTGGCCAGCACGATCGCCAGATCTCAACCCCATCGAGCACGCATGGGACATGCTCCAGAGACGTGTTTTGAAGGACTTGGACGGAGCGACAACAACCCAACAGTCTCATGTGTCTCATCTCAGTGACATAAACAGTCTCATTAATTCAATGAATAATCGTTGCCTGAATAGCAGAGGAGACCATACTTTGTATTAAATTGTTCTATTCATTCACAATAAATACATTTTCTTTAGAAATTTCATTTTGTAAGAAAAAAGTTTAGTTTCTTATGTATCTTAGTTTCTACAGTATATTCTAATATTGTTCATTTCTGTTATTAAAAGAACTTATAAAGACAACAGCTGTTATTTTTACATCATAGAACCCTAAAGATATTATTTTAAAAATAAAATACAACGTTATAATGTGCAGAACCATCCTAAAATTTAAATTAGTACATGTTGCTTAGACTTTTTTGATGAGTGTAGTTTCAGCGTGGCTCTACCACGTACAGTCTTTTAGTTCATCTTAATTCTTGTATACAATTTATTTACCGACACTTTCGTGATCTTCGTCGTTTGTAACAAATGTTTGTCATAAAATTTAAAGAAAAAGACAACATTAAAAAATTATTAAAATAAAGTGCTATATATTTATATCTTTAAGAAGTTTTGATCATTCTTCAACGCTTAATTGTTCGGGTTTAATGATGAAATCGGCGAAATCATCGATTATGTAAGAAAAATAATTATGACTTAAGAAATCTAAAAATAATTTAATTTGCAAATACACGATTTAATCGTTACAAAAGATTTTTTGTTAACAACACCGGTTTTCGAATATAATTGACACCTTACAAGTTTTCGTGTAGGTATTTTTTTAAATGCAACAAGGTCATGCTTGTGGCATCATTATGTCTAATACCCTAATTCAGTCGTCATACTGTGTTTTTGTTGGACAATATACACTGTGATTTACGTGGTTTGAATATAAAAGTTTACCTCATTTCCCAAGGAACATGTTCTCATTTAAAATACGTAAATGATTTTGAACTCTATCCTTTGGGGATAAGGACTCTTGGTAAGTGGTAGAGGCCAATAAAGTGTATACTTCGTTTTGATTTACGTAAAGATGAAATAAGTTTTTATTTTTCTAGTTTTCTTAGAAACAATTTAAAGCTAGTATAGTCTCTTTCATTTGTTTAGTTTATAGTATCTAAAAAAATATGATTACTACTATAAAACAAAGTTATTCGCCGTCTGTCTGCCTATAGCGATAAACTCAAAAACTACTGAACGGATTTTCATGCGGTTTTCACCAGTAGATAAAGTGATTCATGAGGATGGTTTAGGTGTCAAGGTTTTTTTTCATTAACAGGGCTGGACAACGTCTGCCGATCCCGCTGGTTTGTGACTAAAATCATGACAAGATGTTACAAGTCAATGTTATAGGAGAATAAAATCTAAGTTTATATTAGAAATGTTGCCCTCTTTCCCCACATACTTTCTTAATACTTTAGCCATTCTACCGTGAAGTTTTAAACGCTTTGATTTGGTTATTATATTGTTAAATGATGCAGAGCGATTTATAAAAGGCGGTTCAGCAAGATGCCCAATTTGCTTTACATGTAACAATTATTAGGACACATAATTGTATAAATGAAAACTAGACTGTTCCATCCAATGCTACAGTTTTTTAGTAGGTTTATGACATCTCAAATGTATGGATCAAGCCATTGAAAATAGTTATGTTATTAAAACAAATATGTTTTAATCCACATAACGACTCAAGAATTGCCATAGATTTGTCTATTGTGAGATTTATTTATGAAACACTTGCAAGAATAGTCCCAATATGATTAAAGAACAAGAATAGAAAAACGATCCTAAAATTATTTCAAAAAAGTAATCATAAACGTGAAAAAGACTGGCAAATTTGCGAAATATATAGTATAAAGTTTAAACGACTATCTATTTAAGTCGGCAAATATATTTATCTCACAAAACTGTAGAATATTGAACTCTTCTGATCTCCATTTGATTTGTTAGATATTACGCATGTTACAATAATTTGTGCTTTATTGCTGGTGCTATATATAATAAAATCTAGCATTACTCAAAAAAGTCGTGGTGGTCTAGTGGTTTGACCGGTGAAATATTATTTCGACGTCCGCAGGTTCGAACCCCGGCATGTACCAACGAATTTTTCGGAATTTGCGTACAATTACTAATTTATATTGGTAACATTGTCGGCTGACGGTAAAGGAAAACATAGAACGGTAAAGGAAAACCTGAACCTGAGGAATGTTCTTTATAGTACTACTGTATGTAAGAAAAATATAGAACTGTTGTTTTCTCAGAGTTTGAAGTCGCCAATACGTCGTGGGCTGGCGTGGTGATTACGGCCCATACCTTCTTTCGGAAAGAGGTCTATGGCCCTGCAGTGGGTTTCTTACAGGCTGATGATGATGATTACCCAAAAAATCTAGCTAAACTTTTGGAAAAGGATCTGTACCATACTTTATTAGCATATATTTGAGGAATAATACATATTGATCACTATTTTCAAGTACTCTACTGAAATATTACTACAATTCCTTTTGTCTATCTTCAAATAATTGCATAACGATTGCTGAAAGAAACTTGGATACTTTACGTTTTAAATCTTATTATTGGACTTGAATTTATGTAATACATGATACGTTGAGTCAGTAGTTACTCAGTTCAAGCCTAAGCGATAATGGCACATGTGACATGATCATGTGACTCACTAATTCGTTTCGTGTGATCTTAGTTGACCTCTCAACCCCCCCGTGACTTTGAAAGGATGTGCAGAATGACCGAGCGGACTCGGTCCTTGATTGTTAAATCACATGACAGGTTCTCGAAAGATGTAATACTGTTGAGAAATAACACATTCGCGTATATAATGTAAGCAAATACAACTTTAAATGATACTATTCTAATTGTTTCAAAATCAAGATGTACTGTACAAATTTGACTGACCAATATAACTAAGAAGTTTATTGTGGCAGATTTGCAATTATTAAGATAGATGTATGGTGTAATTAGTGTAAATAATATTAGGAATGATTATATCAAACGAAGGATGAAATTAGCATCAGTGACGGAGAAGTTGAAGAGTTAGCGGTTAATAGGGTCTGGACAGGTATTGAAGCGAAATAAAACTCGTGTGTTGAAAATAATGTGTACATAGTAACGATGGCTCAGTGACAACATGTTGGGACACCGAGCCCATTGATGCAGGTTTGAATTTTTACAACGAATCTGAGCTGTCAAAGGAGTAAAGTATCATTTGAAACTAATGGGTAATAAGACATTTCCTAATAAATGCCTAGCTAGTTACCACTGTATGAAGAGTCAAAGAGATTTAGTTCTGTTTAGTTGTTGAGTGTTGCAATATTAATCCACTTCACTTCGCGTGAAGTACTAAAATTTATAATTATTGTAAAGTAAGAACGCGGAGAAATGTAAAGATAGAAGAAAATCGTAGAAGTAACTAAAAGCCACATTATAACAAGCAGTTATCATAGCTTCATATCTAGTTGATTATATCAATGTCTTTCTGCAAACAACTGTGGAAGGTAACTGATATTTTTTTGATCTACTTATTTTGAATATTAGATATGCTATCATCCTGTTATTTACTATGTATTCTTATTGTTTAACATTTTATTCTTGCTTAAAAGAATGCCAGTTCGTGCAAGGTCAAAAAAAAGTCACAGTCGTGTGTGCAGTTCACGTGATATCAAGCGATTATCGCAGTCTTTAGACGACTGAGAAACATCCATTATGATTATGCGTGTTGCTAAACCACACCTATTATACCGGAACCGGAACTCTAACGCGAGACTAGTACTTTAGAACAGGCAAAATATATTACTGTTGCAAATTCGCAATCAAAGTTACATTTCAAAGAATATATGTATTTTATATATTGCAATGAATATTTTTAATAATACAAACAGAAAATGCACAGCAGTGGACCTACGAATGTAAAGGAAAGTAAAAAGATGTTATATTGTAATCATTTTATTTTATAGAAGACATGTGATAGTGTCACATCTATATTAAAGATTAAAAAGAAAAAGTATGTTGATAATTATACAACAAACAAAGTTGGTTGAGAGAGCCTTGAACAACCTCCGCCGTAAAAAGGGCGATGGACGTGGGCATGTCCGTTGTCCTAGCAGTTATTCTGCATAGGCCCGTGTGGTTGAGGCATATTGTGACGATGTGTCTCCCACGATCGTCGGGGAGAGCAACATTGGCCCTCCTCTGAGGGATCTACTATTCTGACCCCTCGACCGCGAAGAGGCCCCTGATGAGGAGCTGTCACCTGCCAGGGAGTAGATGCATTACCAGTGGCAGCTCGTGCTCCCGGGCCTAGGTTAGCGAAGGCACCATGGTCCGTGCAAGTCGGACATACCCCACCCTGAGTTGCCCGTCTGATTTCCCCTTTATCTTTGCGTTTGACAATGCCAATATCACGTTTAGTTGCTTTGTTTGAGATTATAATTTTTCCCCATTAGTGAGATTTTAAAAATTAGGATTAAATCCTTTAAAAGTTTCAAATACGCACGTCCAATATAAACATACCGACTAAAGATTGACCAAGCTAGAATAACTAGAGGTAAAATAATTTTGTATCGCATACTTGACTGATAAGTAAAGTCATTCTTTAAATATGAATAGTAACAAGGTTATATTTGTGTTCAAACATAACTATAACAAAATAAATAAATACGTAAAATATAGTTTATTTGTTGACCATATGTTACTCGTGCTACACGATCGTGCTAATTAGACTGTATCAAAGAGTTCTGAGTATCGTATTCGAGGTGATCCACTCTTGACCTAGGCTGGATTGATAGATAATAAAAGTGTTTATTCGTCGATTCATAACCCTTTATCTCAATTCCATATTATTTAGCTATGTCGAAGTATATTATTATGAACTATAAAATCTTGTCATTACTTCATTTTTCAAATGCTACTATATAATGATGGTCATTTTCTTTGCATTGAAAAGAGAGAACATTGCTTAGTATTGTGGGTTTTAACCCACATGTCGATAATCTCTCACCAATCACCTGATTGATGTCAAACGCGATGAAGATTGTGATCAAACGCTATGAAGTATAAAAAAAAATAATCAAAACAGTATCCATCACATAGGGTAAGTATATATCTAGTTCTAATTTCTTTTTTATGTCATAGGAGGCAAATGAACAGGTGGGTCACCTGGTGTTAAGTGATCACCACCGTATATAGGCACCAGCAACATCAGAGGAGTCGCAAGTGCGTTGCCGGCCTGTGTTGGTGAGAAAGGGGGAGGGAGGGACGGGAGAGGGGGAGGTGGACCTCCGGCACTCTCACTGACCGAACGAAACGCAACAATGCAAGCACTGTTACTTTCCGTCGGTTTTCTGTGAGAGGGTGGTACTGTCCCGGGCGAGCCGACCCATTCATGCTGAAACTAGTAACATTACCATTTCAAGGTAACGTAAAAGATCGCCTTGCTAAATCTCTACAGGGTCATAATTTTTTTGGTAGATTCCAGCAATATTCCCAAACAGATACTCTGTACTATTTTAGATATGAAAAATCTAAAAGTAAATAAACACCTCTCTATTAGGCAATTTTGTTAAAGTAAGTGACAAATAAATAATTTAAGCTTAATTGCCAAATATTCCGTGTCATGTAGAATGTCATCTATACTAATATTATAAAGAGGTAAAGTTTGTGAGTTTGTGACGTTGTAGGGGGTAATCTAAGGAACTACTGGTCCGATTTGAAAAATTATTTCAATGTTATATAGCTCATTTATCGAGGATGATTATAGGCTTCATCACGTTAAGACCAATAGGAGCGGAGCACCAATGAAGAATGTTTAAAAATAGGGGTTTTTTTTTTCCTTTTACCAGCTGCGTGTTAGCGTTAGCCCAAAGTAACAATTTCACGCGGACGAAGTCGCGGGCAGAGACGAGTGTATAATTACCTAAAAATATACCATAGCAGTGGCAAAATAAATAATTTTGTGTTTTTAATTTTGAATAATGTCTGGAAGACAACTAAACTGAAAAGTAATTCTGCGATCTATAAAAATAATACAAATGCCGTGTATGTAATATCGTGTATATTGTATAAATACAGATTTATACGAACAATTGTGTATATTTTCCCACGCTATCTATGACAATAGCGTTAATTATTATTCTATATTTCATATACAATCTCGGTATTTCTTTGTTCGTTTAGGCATTCGTTTCAATGAGATTATATCATTACATAGTTCTTGTTAAAACGTTGCCTGTAAATTATATTCTACGTTGCGACTATATCGCTATCGTGCAGGTCCACTGAATTGACTGGCAGTTTATTGATTTATTTCTTTGCTATCGGTAATTTTATGTGTCTATAAAACAATTAGCCTTCTTTGGATGTTTTCATGTTAGGAAGTAAAAAGTAGAAATATTCTACTTGATAATAATTAGTTATGACTACTTCTGGATCCTTCTATTCACCACTGTTGACCGTTGAACATGTAAAATTGTGAGATGTACAATTACAGAAATGCTCTTTAAAAAACATTTGTAAATACGACACGCATGCCACCTACTGTAAAATGTAACGTGTACATTAAATATGTCAATACTAACATTTTATCGAATAGGATCTATCATCAGCAACATATTTGGAACTTTAACTCACTATATAATCCACTTAGTACTCACTTTACACAAAAGAGGAATGAAAATTTTAAGCCATACATTATCTAAAAATATACTTTAAACTGTTATAATATAAATGTAATATGCCCATACTGTCAATAAAATATTATTTATTTGAGGCCATACAAAAAGTAATCGTTTTACTGTTCATCAAGAACTTGTATTATGAACTTTTAAGGTAATACGCTTATGAATTTATAATCTATATCTCATTAGAAAGACCTCTTCTATCTTGAAAATTACTATAAATTATAATATTATAATTAACTATACTGTTCAGTTGTTAACAGTAAATTGTTAAATACGTTTTTAATTATAAATACAGCGAGTATAAATGAGTTGAAGTCTTCCAAATTTTTTTATAAACCAAGATATAAAAATTGATCTCTATCTGTAAGCAGTTTTTAATATTTTATAATTAAAATATTGCTCATCGAACTCTTTACAAGATTCTTATACGTTGTTATGGTGATTGAGTTATGTAGACGCGACCGCGGTAAAATGGTCTTCAAATTGGTCATAAAGACAATATCATTCAAATGACATACAGATATATATAGACATATAAATGTCCTAATTTCAATTATATACCATATTTTTCTTCATATTTAATTTCATATGTACGAAGTTACAGCTAGCTAGCTTAAAATAGAATAGCCTAAGTTAGTTCTTATAGCTTTATTTATGTGCCAGTGAAGGTCTCGTTAAAATCAGTTCAAGTATTTCTGATACTCCACTGCAGACGACGTTGCGGGTAACAGCTAGTTTAAAATAAAATAGCCTCAATTACTTCGTGTGAGGTAAGCTATTTCCCAGTAAAATTCCAATGAAAATCGGTCCAACTGTTTTGGAGATAGCACTGCGAATGAAGCCACGGATAACAACTAATCTGTAATAAAATATCCTAAGTCACCCGCTATAATTTGAACGTGCAGTTTCCGTCAAAATCGGCCAGTCGTTTCGGAGATTACATAGAACAAACAGAAGACAAACAAAACATTTATTAGCTTTATCGTGTATACTTTCATATCCAGTAAGTAAAAAAATGTGATATTACATGCAGACACTTCATTTTTATTATATGTATAGATAAATAATGATTGTGTCTAACCATTTAAAATATCAACCGTTAAAAAAACTGTATTTCTAAGCAGAAATATTAATTCAAAAAAATATACAATTACATTTTTTGTTCGTTACAGTTTTAATTGAAAAATGTAGGTACATACTTCAGCATCTATTTAGGTGAAGTGTTCATTTCAAAACACACCGACTTAATGCTTCCATTTAAATAACAAATAGAAAGTATTTGACTTCAAATTCTCTTTCACTGTTGCATTGGTGATGTTTAATCATAATATACAGGTGTAGTATATATACCTGCTATTATATTAAAAAAAAACGATCTGTTTGGCGCATTTTTTTCGTTATTCATAAAACGTGAGCGCATGTTCCGAGAGATTTACTGACCGAATAATATTTTAATGAAATGAAAAAAATGAAAGTGTCTCGCATGCAAGTGAAAGTGCTTATGATTTTTTTACAAGTCAAAAATAATGTATTGTCAGTGTGGTATAACAATGAAATTGTTTCTGAAAGATATGTGATTGTAATATTTTGTTTCATGTTTTGATTTCATTTGTAAAAGCCGTACACGCGGCTTCGCATACTTTAATTATTATTCATTGTAATGTATAGTTGAGTTATAGCAAAACTGTTGTCTAAATATTCTCTGTATTCCAACATCTACGCATACCAAGTTTCTTGACGCTTGGATGAAACGTATCGAAGCTAATGCCATATACCTGATGTAGACTTGTAGTAATTTATATGGAACAAAATTCTTTTCCACGAACACTACGGTACGTCCCACTCAGCCCGACCAACGCACATGATCCGGTAAGCTGGTCCTTCTTTAATATGGTTGACCACGTTGATGAGAGTTCAATTTAAATGGGGATTGTATATATCTCTGAAACCATGCATTATTTTTTACCATTCGGTAGTCAACACTGTTCATATTAATAAACTTCTAATAATGGCTTTATAAACTACAGTTAATAAGAAGGTATTTATTCTTTTTATTAATAATTATGTTCTTAATAATATCCTTTTGTGATTGGTATTTGTCGACAGAATAGTTAATGACCAAGATAGGGTTATTCATAAATGACATTTTATTTTGATGTTATCCAGTTTATTTTTTCTCGAATTATATTTATTTGTAGATTTAAATATGTTCTATCTGTTGCATATTTTAACACGTTGGCTATGTTCAATTAGTGGTGAATGATATATACAAAACATCAAAGTATATCTATGTCTAGGCTTGACTAAATTACTTCGCATTGGTATACCAGAACTGTATCTAACCACACAATCATCGAAACATAATGATTACAAATAAAATCATTTGAATAAATAGCCTTCAATATACTTGATTTTCTGCTAAAGAATATCTAAGCAGAAGAGTAATGTAGTAAGGACAATTTTGGTTTGAAAAAATCTTACGGCTTAATGTTGACCACTATCTGATTTTAGAAGATGACGTAAGCAAAGATGTTTCTACAAATAACAGTAATGACCCCTGATATAGGTGGTTGGTCACATTTTAATTGAAGTTTGGTGGATAAGCATTAGGAAAGGCCAAAGATTTTTCCTCGTAAAGATACCTTCATTTCTACCAAAACCTCAGTTCCGTGATAGGATTCTAAGCTTACACTTTGTCGGATTACGCAACCATTGTTTCATCTTTTACTAATATTTTGAACATTTGATTGAGAGATATCATTTCTATTATGTTGGAGCCTGTTTTACTGCTTGTTGGACTCTTGATTTTAGCGTAGATAGATCTGCTTGTTTTATTATATCCATTATATTCTAATACGCTGTCAGGTTGCTTAATTATTTATGCTTTATTCCTAAGGCTTAACAATAGTTACACAAGCCGAAACCCGGTTTCTTTTCGAGATGGAATGCAGTTCAACCTATTGAATATGATGGTTAAGCCGTTGCGATGAGCGACAAGTAAGCGCAAGATAATTACGGAATTCGACTGATCCTTTTATTGGTTTGTATGAGAATGTGTTTGTAGTCCGATGAATATTTAAAGGCTCGCCAGCCCGTGTGGTCAGTTCGAATTATTTTTAAAAATCTGTTCTGTAGTTGATTATGACTTGGAATCATTGCTCCAAGAAAATCAGTCAAATTATGAGTTCTGTTATTTGTATACAATCCAAAATACCTTTATATAAAAATATCTTTATCATCGACATCAGTCTTTTGAACTGATTAAATAAATTAGTTTATTTTATCCTACGGTAGGATAAAATTACACCCGAAATTTTCTAATTACCAGCAAGAATATTTATTTGCTCAGCCAGTTATTAGAACACTAATTATATAGATGTCGTATGAAGACACATCAAGTTCATAGTCATTTAGTCATTACCGTGACTTAATTTGTTTATTATTCTATTAACAATAATTTGTACTTTGTTTAAGATTTCTAAAGCGATACTACAGATCAGATCGGATAGAGTATAATTTGCAAAAAAAAATCTCGAATAAACTAGTTCGTCGACGACATGAGTACGCGGTACAAAAACGTGCCATTTTCGGTATCTCACGGAATTTGATCAAAATAAATCTTTGTAACTTACTTAATTATTGTACCTAATAGTATTATTGTGATTTCCGACATAAACAAGCAAATGCTCTTGAATTCCAATTTCAGTTGCTTGATTGTACTATTTGTAGATCATCAACCGCATCATCAGTTTGGGTTTAATGGGGTTGTGGTTATAATGGATTACATTTATTAGAGAATAAAAGTGTCTTGAAATATTTTGTAGTCCTCGCACGAACACGTACGAGTTTTGAACATTTCCTCATCTGATTTAATACCCCTACGAATTATCATACATCAAGATGACAGATATAATACAGTATATTTCGGTTATCTCTCCTCAACAAAATATATGAATTTTAAGAGCATGTTTCACGTGATGTTCTCAATGTTAGTGTGTCAAGGGTATAAGTTTGAGACGTGAGCTTAGCAACACATATTTACGTAAATTGCTCAAATGAACTATGTGTGCGGATAGATGTCTTTATCTGGAACAAGGTTCTTATATTTAACCGTAAAATATATCGATTATTGCAGAATTTATGTATTTTAATCCGGGTCTTAATCTAAATATCAAAATTTACATCGGAATATTAGCTTAAATTAAACTTAAATTAAGAATAAATAAATTAGATCTAAGGAATACTTAATCTCTAATATATATATGGAAGAATCTTCACATTTTAAAGGTACATTCAAGAATATGCTCACGTCTAAGATGGACAATTTGCTTATATTTGCAGGTTTTATTTTGGAAGATTATAAATTGATGGCGGAATTTTTCTGTTACATAACCTGTTATTAACTTCACCTATGTAACCAGTTTTCTTAGCATATAATGTATTTTATTTTAGGCACACTTTTCGCTAATCGAGCTCAATAGTTAATGCTTGAATAGAGAAATGTTGTACAATATTAGTGTTGAAACATGATTTGGAGAAATATCATGTTGAGTTGGAACACTAAGCCGAAGATTCTTTTTAAAAATAATATGAGACCAGTTGTTACTTTATAAATTAAATGGTTATTGTAATGTTTATAGACCTTATTATCTTAGATAATGAACCTCTTTTTTAACAACTATGATTTCTTGCGAATTGAGTCTCATATTATCTTGTGATATAAATCCAAATTCCTCTTATATATTGTGTTGGGTTTTCGAGGGTTTATTCCTTTATTATGAAGAAACGTCTTTTTTTTCTATATCATAGGAGGCAAACAAACGGACAGGTCATCGGATGGTAGGTGATCACTGTTGTCTATAGACATTAGCAACATTAGGGGAGTCGCAAGTACATTTCCAGCCTGTGTTTTGGGAGAATTGAGGAGAAAGAGAAAAGGGGAGAGGAGGGGAGGTGGGTCTCCAGTGCTCTCACTGACCAAACGAAACGCAACAATGCAAGCACTACTTCACGTCGGTTTTCTATGAGAGAGTGGTACTACCCCGGGCGAACTGATCCGTTCATGTTGAAACCAGTAATAGCTTCAGTGAGACCTTACCCCCTACTAGAACTCATTACGTAACCAAAACCCACAACTTCGTTTACAACAACACGTATTTGAATATTGTATATAGTAGCAATAAGTAGAACAAACCAATTCAATGTAACATGAATTATCACGCTTGCTTATTTAACCTTCGTGGGAGTTCTTATGGGAAATAAACGTTTAAGTTTACGTGTCTAGGACAACGTATGTTCAAAAATCATCTATATATGAGCACGAAGCTACAAAACGGTACTCTTTGAAGTATTAACAAAGTTTAGAAACTATTACGATGAAAATTGCATTTACCTAAAGAATCATAGTTTAATATGTGTGAATTGCTTGCTTCTTTTCAATGAGAATACACAGGTGTGTGATTTGGTGAAAGTTATTGATTAGGAATGAAAAATGAAGTAAAAAATATACATTACAATACAGGAAAGAACAGAAAAGAAACAACATTAACAAACTTAATAAAAATAAAAGAATGTCAATTTAAGATCTTTATTTGTTGAGATTGCTATTGTAACGATCCAAGATACAAATAGTATTTAGAGCAATTAACAGCTTCATAAGTTATACGAAGCCTGTAGTTGGACTCTGTAATTGGGTTTAGAATTGTTCTGATTAAAACAACAAGAGCCGTTTTCATTACTACAGACGAAGCGAGCGATGCACTAGAGAAAGCGGGCTGAATTTATTGCACTTATACGGATTAGATTCGGATATGAGAATATAATTTAGTATCAACGCGCATGATATTGGATACATATACTCGCAGTATTGAAGTAACGTAAATAACTTAAATCCTAGATACGTATTAAATACTTGCTTTAAAAGGGTTTCGTAATAAATGCACCGCGCTCGCCCGAGTCAAGTTCGCGTTATCCTTTTTTCGCAAGTCTAACGTAACCTAACCAAAGCGAAACAATAAAGCAAGATGGTGAACATTCAGTGAGCACGGTGCATTTAAAAGATAACCATTTTAAAGCAAATATTCAATACGTATTTAACTTTTTTGTAATAACACCGATTGTGTTTAATAATGGAGTAGAGTAGCTCTGATCATGCTCTGTGATTCTGAACATTATGAATGAAATATAGGAGATAGAAAAAAATCATGATATTTGTTTAATATTTGTTTTCTAAATCCACTTTCTGTTTGTTTTCTAATTTGCATATTCTGCTTTACACTATGTTTGGACATCGTGAGGTTTCATACTTTCGGAAAGTTATTTGTATACATATCTTTTTTTAGCAACCGATCTTGTAGATTATGATTGCCATTGTGGAGTGGATAGTTATATTACAAGTTTCTTGGGTTCATTCCAATGAACTCACATGATGGCCCTGTTCCCAGTTTTTGTGGTAAGTAAGAATCCATGCTCCGTGGTATTATTTCCCATCCACTTCACTTTTGCACAATAACATCTAAATGACAATCCAAAATCCTGTCAAATACCCATACCTATCTTTAATAGTATCTAGTTATAAAAAAAGTCCGTTTTTTCCAAAAGTGATAACCTTATAAAAAAAATTATTTAAATATTTTTTTGTTGTTATTGATGAAAAAAATCTTTCACCTATTGTTGTATCAGTCGATATATCCTGAAGGTTAAGAAAGTTAACCCTTTGATAGTCTAGAGATGTCTAATTGTAACCGATTCTTGTGTCCTGTTAGCTGTTAAGACCTTGCTAGGTCGATAGCGTATTCAGTTTGAGAAAAAAAGCTGATTCTTGTGTAAAATACGAACAACAATAATAATAACATGATTATCAGAGGTTTAGAGTTTAGAATATTGAACGATGAAATATAACGAGTTTTCTTACAAAAACAAACACACAAGCAAGTTTTTTTTATTTTATCTTTTTCTACTATCTTATGGAAATGAAGAAAGAACAAACCTGATTACTAAAAGTAACCAAACGAGATACTGCCAATGGAAATCAGTATCTTACGAAAATTATTACTCGAATAAAGGATATCGTAAAAACGATTAAGATTGGTATTTGAATCATCAAAAATAGTTAGAAACATTTGAAACATCCATAAAACAAGAAAACAAAATAGATAAAAGAATAAAATGTTGAATATATCTTGTTTATCATTACTTTCTATACGAAAAGTATTCGAGATTCAGGCTCTTGGCTAAGGATACATTTCCTTTGAACTGAGGCCAGCAGTTTTGGGGTGTAAGGGGTGTCAAATAACATCATAAGACTTGAGACACCCAAGCCAACCTCACCTGCACGTGGTACACCCTGCTGAATAACGAACGAGGCAATGGCGAAAGCGGGTTGGTAGGGTTTTACAGCCCGACTGGGTCGCAACCAACATGTATATGGCGAAAAAGCCCGTAATAGTGATTCGCTTCTGCAGGTCGCGTTTCGGGATCAGCTTGTGCATATCCAGCTTTTTGCAGGCCGGCATGATAGTCGCGACCGGCGTTGGATAGTGTGTCAATCGGTGGTCGCTATTATTTTTGGATTGCACTGTGCTTACTATCAGGCATAGTGCAGTCATTTTGCCGTGCTACTATAAAAAAAAAAGTTTAATTAATTTGAGGAAATCTAGTACCAAGATTAACGCGTAAACTCGACAGGACTTTACTGTTTTAGAAAGCGTAAATACATCGTGCGCTTGAAGCCCGTTCTTTCGTATTTACGTGGTAATGCTCTTAGTGGGATATCTACTGCTTAGTGCCATTATAGTGCAACATTTTATTGTTAGTTATAATGCATTCACTATTGACAATGCGTCTCTAGCAAGTACCATTGTTAGCCACCCGACTGAGAAAATATTTATACTTGCCTAATATAAACTAAGGTGTGTTTGGATTTCATTGGATAGTAATCTTCCACGGAAGATTGATGACCCGCTTTTTACTACTTTCCTTTTTCCTATACCCAGTAGTGCTTGTCTGAACGTCCTACATAAACACGGTAATGAAATGATCAGTAGAGAATGTTAAAACAGCATAGTTTTTCTAATGTTTTCTTAGATTATAAATTTCTAAGATTACAAGCTTCAAATTCTGCTGTGGATCCCATTGATGGCTAGACCTTAATGGTTTATTATATATATGGCAGAGACTTTAGTACTCTATTTACGTTATGTATTTTGTTAAAAACGCTTTTAGTATACAAATTTATTTTACCAGTGCATCCAGTAAAATATATTTTAATACTATTTTAATATGCATAAATAAATGTATATATTTTTAAATCTTACAACTTAATTTATCAATGATCTAAAACGTGATGGCAAACAAGTTTTGGTCTTAGTTTTTGATGTGAATCATCTATAGGCGCGGGTAAACCTGATTGTTGGCGTGGCGACGATGCGACGATGCATGCGCAAGTGACTGAGTTTGCGTACCTATAGCGTAAGTTGAGAATTCGAGAATTTGAGATTCGTTCGATTCGAAAAATGTCGATGTTTCACATCTGCCAGGCGTCTCGTAACGCCTCTTTTTTTTTGTTTTATCTTATTAATGTTTATAATCTAAATTATATCAAAAGTGTCTCTTTCAGATTACAAGAGTTTTAGAATTCAGTATATATCTTTTTCGGGTTAGTTATAGTATATAGCTAGAAGCTTGTTGTGATTATATTTAACAACACATGGATTGTTAATCTATTAATAACAAGTTTTCACCATATTGCATTGGAACACTATATAAAATCGTTTCCTTCTACCCGCTTTTGAAATGGCATTCGTATTTCCTTACACCTCAACAGTCTTCTAGTTATTACTGACTTCAAATGGGTGGGAATGGGTCGGCTCGCCCGGGGTAGTACCATCCTCCCACAGAAACACCCATGTGTAGTAACAGTGTTTGCATTGTTGCGTTTCGTTAGGTCAGTGAAAGCTCCGGAAGCCCACCTCCCCTCTTCCTCCATCTTCACCTTCCCCGTCCTCTCAAACACAGACTGGCAACGCCCATGCGACTTCCGTCATGTTGCTAGTGTGTATGGACGGTGGTGATCACTTAACATCAGGTGACAACTCTGTTCGTTTGCCTCCTATGATATAAAAAAAACACTTGATAAATTTGACAGAAAAGGAAATGTAAAAATGGTTTCTTTAAATATTCCTCCAAACTTACAATATACTACTACTAAGTTAAATTAAGTATTTCGATTACCTGCAGACTTTTTTATTTACACTTTTGATATATTAATTCTTGACTTACTGTTTTCATATATATACAGTGATTTCTATAAAAAGTTGTCTTGCCATTTTTTCAATATATTCATTAAAAGCCGAGTGTTTTTACAACCTTCGTGTGTACACTGAACAAGTTCTGTTCGCAGTGACGTTATTTAATATTTTTCATGGTCAGAATTAGCTGATTCTATAATGGCGTGATAGTGTAGTATACACTTTATAATTTGTATTTTAATTTACGACGGCCATCTTCATCGTGTTCTGGAACTCATTTCAAATGGATGCCATGGGCGGTGGCTACAAAAGGTTTCGGAATAAAAACTTGCAGAGTCAGGCAAAACAGCCTAACGCTACTTATACCCAAACATTAAAGAAATAAACAGAAGAGACTGGTCTCTCACAAGGTATTTATAGGTAAAAATGATCATAATATTGAAGATAATAGTTTTTATTGAACACGATTTAATTATGATATCGTGCCTACCTATATACAATTTACAATTTTTTTTTTATTTTTATTTTATTCATTTTAGGAAGATTTACAGCTACGTTTATACATTACATGAAAAACATTAGATGAAAACACTGCCAATTACAAATCTCCACCGATAACAAAATACCTATATTTCAATAAAATCCCAAATATACACATTCTACAGATTTATGTTAAAGAATTTTGTTTAATACCCTCAAACTACTAACATCTGAAAATCTAAATAGTATTGTTTGTATAATAATACAGAAAAAAGTACGTAAAAGTTATAAAAATACATGTATATTTTTGTAAACATCATAGCAGGCAAACAGACAAGTGGGTCACCTGATGTTAAGTGATTACCACCGTCCATAGACACTTGCAACACCAGGGGAGTCGCAAGTGCGTTGCCAGCTTGTGTTGGGGGGAGGGTCGGGAATAGAGAAAGGGGAGTAGGGGAGATGAGAGGGAGGATGGGGGAGATGGTCTTCCGGCGTACTCATTGACCAAATGAAACGCAACAATGCAAGCAATGTTACTTCACGTCGGTTTTCTGTTAGAGGGTGGTACTACCCTGGACGAGTCGAATCATTCATGCTGAAACCAGTAATAGCTTCAGCGTGGCTCTACCACCTACGAAATATTATTAAGATATTTTATTAGTGTAATTTTTTTTTTCAAACATTTTTACAGTGTAAAATCATACAAATCTCCTAATCATATGATATCTATCTAATAGCGTTTCATTGTTAGCAATATTTATGAACAACTATCCCTATAATGGCATATCAATATTGACAACATCAGTAAATCACCAATGTATTTATCAATATCTAATTGAATCAGATATTTTTTTATATCATAGGAGGAAGGAACAGGCAGGTCAACTGATGGTTAGTAATCACCGCCGTCCATAGACACTAACAACACCAGGGGAGTCGAAAGAGCGTTGTCAGCCTGTGTTTGGGCGAATGGGGGAGGGAGAGTAGAGGGAAAAAGGATGGAAGAGGGGAAAGAAGGAAAGGTGGGCCTCCGGTACTCTCACTTACGAAACGAAACGCAACAATGCAAACTCTATTACTTCACGGCAGTTTTCTATGAGAGGGTGGTACTACCCCGTTCGCGGTCGAGCCGATCCATTCCTACTGAAACCAGTAATTGCTTCAGCGTGACTCTACCACCTATAAATATATGCGCCTTAGTTATGATTATTAAAAAATCGCTTAAAGTGTCCAGTCTGTAAGAACAAATAATCTTTGACTACGGGTGACGTCGTTGTGCACAGATTGATGGAAAGGCAAAAAAGTGGCGATCACAGCTCCGAACTCATTACAGACGTGCCCTTAAACTCTACTTCAGAATCGGGTGGACGACGATGATCAACCTTAACGATTATTACGAGGCTTGCATGGAATCGATAAGACAAGGAATTATAGTACATTTTTAGAGCGTACTTGTATAAATAAAATGATAAATTCATGTTTTATTTAATTTTATAAGTTCATTTTTCTATCACATGGTTAATATTGATAGCTTTAATTTTTATTTGTTCAAAACTAAAAGTACTGGCAGGAGCATAATTTATCAAAAACATAGTATTCTTTAATTACATAAGAGTATATAAAAAAATAATATTTACAATATCTGTATGAGTTTTTCCGTTGCGTAAATAGGTTAGAAGGACCTTCACTGTGTAAGAAATATTATTCAGCAGTACACGATGTGTTTATTATGTCATGTTACATATATCCGACTGGGCTAGGCTACGAAAGAAATGGATAAGAAACATGTGGCAGAGATGCGAATATTAAAATAGATGCGTGGTGTACGTGGAATGAATATGATCTAGGGTATCACAGGAAATTTGAAAATAACACCAGTAACAGAGATGTTGAGGAGTTATAGGTTAGCATGATGCGGGGGTCCTCTCCGTTGACGAAGGCAATTCATCCACCTTCTTCCGCCACCGTAGTCGGACCTGAGGGGAGGGCGTCTCCCGTCTCCTCACTGCACAAGTCTGGCTGACGAGGGGAGGCAGCTGAGGTGTACTCAGTCTGTCTCCTTGTTATGCAGGAGCCCAGTGGTCGACGTCTGCCGGGCGAGCCTTTGGTGCCCCAACAAATACGGCTTGTCGGTACATCGTGGGGTTTGGTCCGTGCGAGTCGGACATAACCCACTTTTTTCCCCGGGAGATGGATGGAAACATAAGGGATTTAGCCACGTTAATAAAAAAAATAATAAAAAAGGGCATATTATGAGAAGAAATGAAAGTTATGTAACAAGGAAAGTTTTGAGTATGGAACTTGATGGATAGAGGAATAGAAGAAGACCGAAAAAGGTATGAATGAATTGAGTGAAAAATGATATGTGCATAACAGGTGTGAATATTGAGATGACATCTGAAATTGGAGAGTGGAAGAAGAAAACATGCTGTGTAGACTTTACTTAGGGTAAAATGATGATGATGACACGAAGTATGAAGCCGTTGTATTGACTTTTATGTTATGTAGTTACAATCTCTCTATGTTTTTTGAAGGTGGTAGAGCCACGCTGAAGGTTTCAGCTTGAATAGGTTGCCTCGCCCGGGGTAGTACCACACTCTCACAGAACAACGATGTGAAGTAATAGTGCTTGCGTTTCGTTCGGTCAGTGAGAGCGCCGGTGGCCCGCCTCCCACTCTCTCTTCATTCCCTGTCCCCTCCACCCTGACCCACCAACAGAGGCTGGCAACGCAATTGCGACTCTTCTGATGTTGCTCGTGTCTATGAACGGTGTTGATCACTTAACATCAAGTGACCCACCTGTTCGTTTGCCTCCTATGATATAAAAAAATGTGTTCATATTCGTAAAATTGATGCCTTTTTTTCTTTATTTCTTAACATCATACAGTACTGACAGCTGGAACCAAAACACATTATATGTATGCACAATTATTCATTACTATATCAATCTTTAATTAATTTATGGTGGGCATTAATATGCCTGCGATTTTTCGGAGCTACGAAGTTATGTTCTTCGCACTATACTAAGCAATAAGACTCCCACGAAACTAACGTACATGACACAGTGGGCTCGTAGATATATATTATAACCTATCGTAATAAAGTGTTAATTCATTTTAAAAGTATAAAAACATGTATATACAATATAATAATGACAGCCTATAGGAGTTCCTATAAACATTTTTACGAAGATACATACAATAATCCCTTAATTAATTAATGATAATCGACCTTCCAGATAAAAATATTTATTAACAATTCAAAGTACTTTTACCAGAGTATCGTAAACTAGCCTCTGTCCGCGACTTCGTTCGCGTGGACATAGTTAATTTGGGCTAACTAATATGCAGCGAAAGCTCTCAAGAGGAAAAAACACCCCGATTTTTAAACATTCTTCATTGTTGCTCCGCTCGTATTGGTCTTAGCGTGATGATATATAGCCTATAACCATCTTCGATAAATGAGCTATATAACAATGAAAGAATTTTTCAAATCGGACAAGTAGTTCCTGAGATTACCGCCTACAACTTCACAAACTCACAAACTTTACCTCTTTATAATATTAGTATAGATTATAACAATCTCGCTTTAAAACACTTCCAGTTTATCTTACGTGTTTGTAAAGGTTTGACGACCGCGCACATCGGTCAAAAGCGATTTAATTGAAACGCCATAAAAGGTGGTCAGAGGGCCGCACCTGCTCAGCTTCGTACCTTTACATGAGAGTTTTATTTAACAACAAACACATAAAACTATAGACACTCTCGTAGAAATTGCAAATAAAACTAATATGACATTTAAAATTCTTATACATTCTACTCAATGGTTTTTTTTCGAACTGACTACGCTATTGACCTAGCAAGGTCTTAACAGCTTCACCGGACTACTAACGCGAGTGCTTAAGGCACTCAGCCGAATTCTACTCAATGGGAAATTAGTATCTTCATTTTGGTATAGATAAGCTATTTTCTAAAATTGTTTTGTGTAATGTAAAGACGCTAAATACTCTCAAATAGATATATATAATGAAATAAAAATGAAGTGTTTGTTTTTATTATTAAAATAACAACTGTTTACTAAATGGATATGAAAATATACGGTACGTATATACATATTTACATAAGAATACTACTTTTTAACTACAACTAATTTTTAAAATGTTGTTTGTCTGTCGGTTTGTTTGGGCTAATAATCGAAACGGTTTGGCTAATTTTAACGGGACTTACAGATAACTGGTGTTTTAAGAGTATTTTATTTTAGAGAAAAAATATAGTTTACCTCAAATATGTATAACTCTGTGGAAATACAGAAGACATAGCGGGCGACTGCTACTATATGAATCAAATTAGAACATCAGTTGTTTTGTTCGTGCTAAATTCTAGAACGGTTAAACCTATTTTAACAAGGCTTCTAGATATCGTAACATCGTTTAAAAGATTTATGGGAATCAAATGGTAGCCATAGAGAAAGCTCAGATTTAATTATTTATTGTATCTTGGTAATATTCCAATATTTTAAAACATTTCATTAAATATAATTCTTATTTTGGAGTTTAGTAGATAATATAAGTTAAGCGAACTGGTAATTTTGTGAAAAATATAACATACGTTACACTCAAACATTATATGATTCTTTAAGGTCTTCAAACGATTGTATGTGGTAGAGCCACGTTGAATCTATAATTGGTTTCAACATGAATGGGTCGGCTCGTCCGGGGTAGTACAACCCTCTCACAGAAAACTGACGTGAAGTAATAGTGGTTGCATTATTGCGTTTCGTTCGGTCAGTGAGAGTGACGGAGGCCCACCTTCCCTTTCTCATCAGTTCTCCTTTCCCTTCCCCTCCCCTCTTCTCTCGCTTCCCCCCATTCCTCCATCCCTCTAAACACAGGCTGGCAACGCAGATACAACACCTCTGGTGTTCCCGGGAGTCTATGGACGAAAGTGATCACTTAACATAAGGTGAGCCGCCTTTCCGTTTGCCTCCTATATGATATAAAAAAAGAAGACAAGTTAAGCAAAATCAATTATAAAAACTTTACAATAAGGTTGTAAATAGATTGTTCTGTGCAACTAACAGGAATTTCAAAACGTTAGTGAAATTCCCTATAATGTTAGCCTCTTTTAACTGTCACAGTGTGACAAAAGCAATTCGTAACAGGCGAACGTGCTTAGACCACAATATGCCAAGTTCTCAGTATCACTATACGGTGTACTCTACTTTCTGTCATAATGCATTCAACAATGTAGGTATATAAAATTAGGTTGTATAGGCTGGCGTAAATGAACAGTTAACAATCTTATGAATTCGATGTTATAACTGAAACATAAAGGTCTGGCTCGGTTCTTTAAAAAACATTTTTTTAATTAAAACAAACTGTCAGGTTAGCCTTAGCATTTTATTAAAAAAAAAATGAAAAAGATATCTCTTTTGTTGTCACTCGGATCTGAAATGAGGTTAGACAGATTTTTGAAGCAGCCGATTTCCACCTGAGCTATTTTTACTTCGACAGCGGCGACGATATGTACCTTTGTATTCTAGCTATGTTTTTACATTGCCTTAAAATTCAGATGAAAAAGTTTTCTATGAATGAAATCTAGCTAGATCAATTCATCGTCCCGGAAACCATTTACATACTAAGTTTCACGGAAATCGCTGACGCCGTTTCCTAGATCCTGAATATATAACAATATAAAAATATACAAGAATTGCTCGTTTTAGAGCCTAGCTCGGTTCTTTAAAAAACATTTTTGATTGAAATCTTAGTAAAAAAAAGTTTTCTACGAATAAAATCTAGCTAGCTCAATTTATCGTCCCCGAAACTACCTAGGTACTAAATTTCACGCAAATAGATGACGCCATTTCCGAGATCATGAATATATATACAAATATAAAAATATACAAGAATTGCTCGTTTAAAGGTATTAGATATATATAAAATGGTTAAAATTCAATCATAGTTATTCAATTTTATAGGAAAAAAATTAACTTATTACTATTATTATTACTTATTATTCTTTTTAATAGCACTAAAGCTCGTCTTAAATTATTAAAAGTGAGAATAATGAAAATTGCTTGAGAAATAGAGATGGAAGATATTCATAATTGTTTTCTCTCCATCTATTCATATATAGATATTTACATACAAAATACTTAGCTAGAATACTCGTACTTAATCTATAGTCATAATGATTTATGTTAATATTATAACTATCGTTATTTCTATTTATAAAATAGTATACACAATAAAAATAAGCAATTAACTTGAATGGGGTTACAACTTATCAAAGTTTTAAATAACTATAGATAATAATAATTATGAATTTAACGAGCTGTTACAATCGCAGTGGTTTAAATAACTGTTTAAATGTCTTTGTTAATTTTCACAATGATTACATTTCTTGACGATTTGTTAAACATACATTGTTATATGTTTATGCAGAGAGAAAATATGCGTTGACGTTTGTCTTTGCTAATAAAAGTGAGCTCATTTATTAAAACTTTTAGCCCGACTTCTCTTATCCGTATTATAAACCTCAAGGAATTCTTTGTTTCTTTTTCGTTGTTTGAACGCGCAATTCTATGGCTTTCTATTTAGATTTAAATGTTATTTTTGCATTTTTAAATTTCTTTATTCAAAGAGATTATAGTTAATCTAAAGCCACAATATGACATTTATAGCTGACTAAATAACATATAACTTATACGTCAAAATGTACCCTCAACGAGAGTGATATAAGATCGTACAGACCTATTGAAATGGCGTGGCGCGGAGTATCGGAGTTCTAACGCCAGTTAAAAAAAAAACAGTCAAGATGACAGATTGTTCTCTGCTTTTAAATTTCCATTAAACAGGAATAGTGCCTTACTTTTTAACCAAATACAGTTATAAAGGTTACTAATTTGTTAGTGCGAGTGTCCATGAAATAATTTTAATACAACTGTTGTTTATCATCTGAATCCTTCAAGGTATACAATTTGGTGACATACAGAGATACATCATTACAATTTGAAGTTGATTTGACTTTTAGACAGCAGTACAAACATATCTTCAAAAATACACACTTGTCTATGATTTGACGTATTACAATATTTGACATTATAAATTTTATTCTAACGTTTGGATACACACTCTGAATTTAATATCGTTTTCGGATACACGCTGTTGTTATAACCATACGTCATTGTTAAAACTATTTTTGAAAATATATAAGAATATATAATATACTAGCGGTTACCCGCGGCTTCGCACGCATTTTTTTAAATATATTAAATAAATGTAAAATTATGATTAGATGTGTAAATTACAGAAATGCTCTCTCAAAAATATCTGTAACAGTTAACATGTACTTTACATATGTGAATACTAACAGTGTGTCGAATGGGATGGGATTTATCATCAGCTACATACCTGAAACTTTAAACTACTATATACCATCCTCAATGCTCAGTTACAAAATATTAGAAAGTATTAAAAATATTAAACTATACATTATCGAACATGTTTAAAATCTTTTACTATATAGATATAATATGCCCATATTGTCGATATAATTAGGTTATTGATATACGTTGCTATAATTTAAATCACATGTAAACATTTGACTGGCAATTATATTTATTCTTGAAGTCGAGTACAGCGCACGTCTCACGCGCATGTTTAAAGTGAACAACATACTTTGAATCAATTCCACACAGATGGATGCACGGGTAACAGTTCATCACTACATAGTGTAAAACAAAGTCCTCTGCCACGTCTCTCTATATGTCTGTTTGCGTTAAGATCAAAAAATCGGTTGAGTGCCTTAAGCGCTCACCTTAGTAGTCCTGTGAAGCTATTGAGACCTTGCTAGGTCAATAGCGTAGTCAGTTGGAGAAAAAAAGCTCAAAACTACATAACGCATCTTCATGCCCTTTTCACTAATATATAAAATGATTCTTGAGCAAGGGTTAGGTATAGTTTGTCTTGTTGTCAGAGCGGGCATCGTCTGATGAACACGCTAGCTTAAAATAAAACGGCTAGTAAGTTATTTATTTGTCCGTAAAATTCTCGCTCAAATATTACTTGTAGTCCGGTGAAGCTGTTAAGACCTTGCTAGGTTAATAGCGTAATCATTTCTAAGAAAAAAAAACGTTCAAATAGGTCCAGCTGTTTTGGAGATTACTCGGATCAAATACACAAACAGACATATCGACAGAATAAAAAAAAATGTTGATGTTTTTAGCACCACAGATATATTGTTAACTATTAACCTAAAAGTATTTATTTTAATATTACATACACACACTTTATTTTTATAATACGTAATATATCACAAATCAAAAATTGGAAACAAAACTAACGTACAATAAACTTTCTGAGGAGTTTTTGGCGGAACTTCATTCTGTCATGCAGTGGATTTTATATTTTATTCATAATTTTGTGTTACTTGACTCTATATTATGTTAAAATGGCGGCGTTTTATATAATTTAATGTTTGTTTATTGTGCGTAAGTTAAATGAATAAGTTTTGAAAATTAAGAAGATAAAAATTTACGAAATATTATATAGAGGATTTAGCGCTTATACCTTTTCATTAACTTGGACATAAAAGAAAACTGGCTAAAGAATACATAATAATTACCTATATTGACTACTTCAGAATTGGCAGTATGGATAAATTCCTTCGCCAGTCTTATTGGACGAATATTATTACTACTAAACTATTTGAATAACAACACAAAATAAACTTTGGGAATACTTGCGATATAAACGTACCACGTATAATTAAAAATTGAAAACAAAACTAATGTAGAACAAACTTTTTGAGTAGGAAGACAAAATAAACCATGAAAATATTTACGATAGAATGTTATCGCGTTACCATATTAACGCATATAATACTGACATTAACACGCAGCGGTAGCTTTCAAATAGCCCGATTTTGAGACATTCTTCATCAGTGCTCAGCTCCTATTAGCTTTAACGTAATGATATGTAGCCTATAGCCATCCTCAATAAATGAGCTATCTAACACTAAAAGAAACTTTCAAATCGGATCTGTAGTTCTTGAGATTAGCGCGTTCAACCAAACAAACAAACTCTTCAGCTTTATATTAGTATAGATTATATTATATTATTATATTATATTATTATATTATATTATATTATGTTATAATTTATATATCTATACTAATATATAAAGCTGAAGAGTTTGTTTGTTTGTTTGGTTGAACGCTATGATCTCAAGAACTACAGATCCGATTTAAAAGTTTCTTTTAGTGTTAGATAGCTCATTTATCGAGGATGGCTATAGGCTACATATCATCACGTTAAAACCAAAAGGAGCTGAGCACTAATGAAGAATGTCTCAAAATCGGGTTACTTTGGAAGCTTCCGCTGCGTGTTAATGTCAGTATTATACGCGTTGCCATGGTAACGCGATAACATTCTATTAAAAATATTTTCATGGTTTATTTTGTATTCCTATTCAAAAAGTTTATTCTACGTTAGTTTTGTTTTCGATTTTTAATCATACGTGTTACGTTTATATCGCAAACATTTCTTAAGTTTATTTTGTATTGTCATTCAGAAAGTTTAGTGGTAATAATATTCGTCCAATAATAGTAATAATAATAGTCGAAGGAATTAATCCATACAGCCAATTCTGAAGTTGTCAATATAGTTAGTTTTCTTCTATGTCCAAGTTAATGTAAAGGTACAAGCGCCGAATCCTCTACATAATATAACGTAATTTTTTATCTTCTTAATCTTCAAGACCATAGAATTAATGCTTCATGGTTTTATTTTTCATTCATTTCACTTATGCAAAATAAACGAACGATATTATATAATACGCAACCAATTTCTACACGATATAGAATCATGTAACACAATATTATGAAAAAAATATAAAATCCACTACCTGACAGACTGAAATCCCGCCAAACACTCTTAAAAAACTCTATTCTTCATTAGATTTGTTGCCAATTTTTTATTTGTGATATATTACGTATTATAAAAGTAAAGTGAGTGTAATTATATTAAAATAAATTATTTTTGGTGAATAAAATCTGTGATGCAACATGAAAATTTTTTTAACTCTGTCGATATGCCTGTTTTTTTATTTGTTCCGGGTAATGTCCGAAACGACTGGACCTATTTGAATGTTTTTTTTCTTCTTAGAAATGACTACGCTTAACAGCTTCACCGGACTACAAGTAATATTTGAACGGGAATTCTACGGGCAAATAAGTAACTAATTAGCTGTTTTATTTAATACTAGCTGACCCGTGCAACTTCGTTTGCACCAATATCACGCGAAAAAATTGTTTCTTTTTTTTATCGTAGCACGGCAAAATGCCTGCACTATGCCTGAAGGTAAGCACAGTACAATCCAAAAACAATAGCGACCACCGAGTGACACACTATCAATCGCTGGTCGCCACTATCATGCGGGCCTACAAAAAGCTGGATATGCACAGGCTGATCCCGAAGCGCGACGCGCAGAAGCGAATCACTATTACGGATTTTTTCGTCATGTACATGGTGGTTGTGACCCAGTCAGGCTGTAAAGCCCTACCACCCCGCAAATAAAACTGATACCCGATTGCAGTCACAACTACCGTTTCCAATTGTAAATCCAAACTATCCACGGATTCACTTAAACATATACCCAGATTACATGTATTCATTTTTTAAATAAACCTAGTACCCATTCGTAGCGTCATCTACCAGGATCAATTAAAATAAAAACTAACCTACATAAAACTGAATAAACATCTCTACCACTTACTTTATCATAACTATCTTCGACTTGTATTAAAACCTTTTTATACTCCATTGTATTAAAGAAAAATATATGAACACCGTATCGAAGCGTCAAACATCCCGCCGAAAACGTCAAATGTCACTTGCTTGAAACTATTGTCTAAGAGTTATAAACTGTTTCAAAAACGTATTTGAAATATATTTCCAATATATTTTTATAAATAATCTCTGTACCACTCACAACATAGTACCTATCACCTTCAAACCAAGCCAGTTTTATACATCAGGTTCAATCCCTCGGTAAGGATCCCTTGAGTGCGTTGCTTGCGCGATACGGTGACACACAAATATACATCACTGCTACAACACTACACGATCACCCCCACACACGTG
>JACEII010000010.1:8419076-8481005 GCA_014332785.1 Antheraea mylitta
ATATACAGGCCACCATCCTTTCGTAACTTAGATATATTTTTGAAATCTTTAGAAAGTTTATTAGAATCCTTAAAAGGCGAAAAAACTATAATTATCACAGGTGATATTAATATTGATATTAAAAATGATACGAGTGATTCACGGGCTAGTGATTATTTGGTTTTGATTTCGTCTTTTGGTTTATACCCAAGTCATACTCTTCCAACAAGAATAGACAATTGCTTAAACCACATCTTGATTACAAGTAATTTGACTAGTATCACACTTGTGGTAAACAGTAGCATTATAGATCACAACTCGCTTGTGATATCGGTAAAGCATATAAATAATAAGCATAAATTTTTCTTATTTATATCAAAGGTTGACAATGCAGTAATATACAAGAATCTACAGAACCTTGATCTGAGTACTTTTTACACTCTTACTTGCCTTAATAAAGCGGTGGATTTTCTAGTAACAGCTTTATCCGAAATTATAAAACGTAATACAATAGTACAACGCATTTCATGTTAAAACTGTATCTTAAAACCATGGATGACCCCTGGGCTCCTTAGGTGTATTAAGAATAGAGATAAATGCAAAGTAAATAACTACCCGTATAATGATATTTTGAATTTAACATACTTAAGATACAGGAATTTTTGTGGCAATTTGTTTAAAAAACTAAAAATTGAATATGAAAATACTCAACTGGAAAAAGCAAGTGCAGCATCAATAAAGAAAACTTGGCAATGTATAAATAATATAACCAATTTTAAAACTAAAAATAAACTTTCAACTGAACTATTTAAAACTTGTACAGTTATCCATATGGCTTATGCCGTTAATCAAGCAAACGTATTATTTGCAAATATAGGTCGAAATTTAGCCGAAACGATAAATTGTAATCCTCCAGATAAATCGGATTTAAGCTCGACATTAAGTGATTCGTTTGTATTGCTAGAAACAGATAATTTTGAAGTGTTTTCAATCATTAATTCACTTCGCACTGAATGCGCTATGGGATGGGATGTGATATCAACTAAGGTAGTTAAATTAAATAAAGATATATTAATTCCAGCAATAACACACTTTTGCAACCTTTCCATAAAAAGTGGTAAATTCCCAAAGTCATTCAAGAGGTCCATAATTATTCCAGTTCACAAAGATGGAGACAAATCAATAATAAATAATTATCGTCCTATTTTCCTTTTGCCTACATTTTCCAAAATATTAGAGAAAATTATCAACAACCAGTTGGTCAAATTCTTGGAACGCTCTGGATTACTATCAGATAATCAGTATGGTTTTCGTAGAGGTAGATCAACGGTTGATGCTGTTACGAAATTTTGCGACTTTATTTCTAAACATCTTGACAAGGGATTCAAATCTCTTGGTATCTTTCTCGATCTTGCAAAGGCTTTTGATACAGTTTCGATTCCTTTACTTTTACAAAAACTTGAGTATTTGGGGATTCGTGGAATACCATTCAATCTATTTGAAGATTACCTTACCGACAGAACTCAGTCTGTTAAAATAGGAGATATTGTTAGTGACCAAGTTTTCGTCACATATGGCGTCCCACAGGGCTGTATTCTTGGACCTACACTATTTATGATCTACATAAATGATTTGTGTCAATTAGAAATAGAAAACGGGAATAATATTACTTTTGCTGATGACACTATTATTTCAAGGGCATAGTTGGAGAGAGACATTATAAGTGCTCAAATAGGTTTTAATTCTGTAAGTGCCTGGCTACGTACAAATCAACTCACGCTGAATGCAAGTAAAACAAAATTAATGATTTTTATTATTCAAAACAAATCTGATTCAAGCTTGAATGATCTGAGATTAATTGTACACTCGCCATCGTGTCCGAATACATTAACTGACTATTGTAATTGTCCTAATTTAGATGAAGTTAAAAACACCAAATATTTGGGTATCGTTATAGACTATAAACTAAATTTTCAATATCATATTTCGCCATTAGTACATCGCGTGCGTAGGCTTATACCAATTTTTAAATGTATTAGACAAGTAGCAGACAATAAGATTGTTAAAATGATATACATCTCTTTATGCCAGTCACTTCTTCTTTACTGCATAACGAGAAGAGCCGATCTGTGAATGCCTATGTCAGGGACCAACCACGCCACTTAAGTGCGAATAAGTGCGTTGACAGTAAATCAAAATTTTAAGAATCAAATATGGGCAAAACCGTTTTGTATACGTAGTTTAACAATAATACCTAAGTTTGGGCTTCAACTGCCTGCCAGCTCATGGGGTCATAACATATAACTACATCATAGGATGTATATGAAAATATTTAAAACTGAAAAAATAAAATTATATCTTATATATCGTTAATGTTTTCATATATTCCTAATAGCATTATTTTTAAATGGACATTTCGTTATGTGATCGAAAATAAATAAAAAAACCGCTTTCATATTTTATACTTGTTTCAGTGTTATTGTTGTATTTCTGATCGTAATATCAATACAAAAATAGCTATTTTGTGAATATCGTATTTCCTGAGTTTACAAGCATTCAAATAATTATAGGAGAAAAAATTAAATAGAAAAAAAAACGTGTATTATACATTCGTATCACAAACCGGTATAAATGTCATCACTGGTGCAAATTATTAGCACGTGGCGCGGATTTTGTAACACACCAGCCGCTGTGACCGTCTGTTCAACGTGGCCCTTTCACTATTATTGGGACTTACCGGCATATGACGTCAAAACTGATAAACAATTCGCGAGCGCCGGTGTAGGTTTTAAAGTTTATTTAACAAAAAAATAAATATAACCTTTCCGTGTGTTTTAAGCAATATACCAACATATATAACTGCTATGGTTGGTTGTTGCGGTCGTGAAAGGAATTTGTATCTAAAGTTTGTTGTCTATAATATTTTAATTGACGTCGTTGCTCACTCCGATTAGTTATTTATAGTGGTTTTATATTTTTTTTGTGTTGATTACTTCATATTTGTACATCATATGATTTCATTATTTTTTGATGGAATGTGTTCAATACCAAGGTTATAGAGTTTTTTTAAATGTTGCCAGATCCATGGATGTAGGCATTTGTAATTCGATGCTGTCAGACCCTCTATCTCAGAAAGCAGAATAGCTATACAAAATCGCAAGTTTAGCTTTTAAGATTTAAATATATTGTGATTATTGTAGAATATCATATTTATACGATGTTCTTACGGGGCGTCGTGGTGGATATGCGACAAAGCCCATATTAAAGAGAAAAAAAAATTACATGTATGGTGTGCAGTATTTATGTATATTTTCTGATATATTGTGATGTACTCGTATATTCAATGTGGCACTGTTCGTAGAGAATGCTTCAATTTGTTATTGAGTAAGTCAAATTAATACTTTTTTATAGTATTGTATACTGTTTGTTAGGTACAAACGTACCTAATATTGTCAGAAGTGTATTTTTTATATTATAGGGGCAACTGAACAGGTGGTTCACCTAATGGTAAGTGGTCACCACCTTCCATAGACACTAGCAACACCAGGGGAGTCACAAATGCGTTGCCGACCTTTTAAAGAGGGAGGCGGAGGGGATGGGAGAGGTTTAGGGGTAGGGGTATAAAGGAAGGTGGGCCTTCGGTGCTCTCACTGACCGAACGAAACACAACAATGCAAGCACTGTTAATTCAAGTCAGTGTTTCTGTGGATCGGGTGGTATTACCCCGGTTGAGCCAACCCATTCCTGCTGAATCCAGTAACAGGTTCAACATGGCTCTACCACCTAAAAAAAATAATGTGTTTAAAAGTCGTGCGTTATAACTTACATGACTAAAATTTACATGACTGTGTTAATAACAATAATGGTCAAAAAACCCAACAGTTTTAAGGGACAGATTTTTAAATTAATGGTTACTTATAAGAATTCTACAATGATGCATATATTGTAATGTTACAGATATATGAAGATTTAGTGTAATGTTCAATAAATCTATAAAACAACATATTTCAAATACTCAGAAGAGTATTTATCATATATAGATTAATTGAAGGATTTAAAAAAAAACATGTTAAAATAATAATGCGATACAATGAATTAAACTTATAAATTTTATTTTAAGGCCATTAATAAAATTTATTATTTTCTAAAATAGATTCAAGAACGAAACACAAGAAAACTTGTATCTAGATATCATCGAAACCGGATCTTAGTTGAAGATGCGAATGTTAAAGAATAATACACAAATACGTTTAAATAGATTTTTATGGCGCAGTATATATATAGAGTAAACCAGAGAGTAATTGCCCACTGATAGTGATTGCCCGTTTTAAGAATAATATTGTCTGGAGCTGACTTTAAGTTACTCTAGTGAGAGTTGAAGTTACTAGATGGCTCCGTCTGTGGTCCATGTATAGTAGATTTAAAATTGACAACAGGCAACACTAAAAAGAACATCATGGCGGATTTTGTCAAGACGGAGTGAACGTGTTACTCCAACAGGTAAACGATTTAACAATTTTCATAAGGAATTACTTGCTTAGAGGTTTTGTTTTTTTGCATATTGCTTAGTATTCAACTATTGGTGTATAGATATGATGAAATTATAAGTATTTTCTCCGTTTTTAATTAAAATATCGGGTAAAATTTGATTCATTATAACGGTGGGCAATCACTGCATGTAAATGTGCATATTTTTAGTTAATGCCCACCATCATTTCAGTTATTGCCATATGTTAATGTCTATAGTTATTGCCTAGGGCAATTGTGATGGCCAAGTTTTGAATAAAGAGTGTTGCCATCACAAGTAGTAGTGTTTAAATTGCTCATTGCTGGTCTTGTTTCGCAATCTATAGGCATAAATATGGAAATGGTTATTAATGTAACATTTTCAGTATACCAAAGACACCAAAAGTTCAATATAGTAAACAGAATTTGCAAAAAGCGATCGAAGCTGTACAAGATGTATCCAACAATTTATCTACAAGACAAATTGCTGAAAAATACGGTGTTCCGAGGGACAGGAGATGGTCGGTGGAAGGCATTTTTGAAGAGATATCTGAAGCTAACAATAAGAACATCAGAAGGAGTGACAAAAGCAAGTTCTTGTGTTTCGGAAAAAGATACAAGAGGGTGGTTTACCGAGATGCAAAATTATACTGCCGAAAAAAACTTGACTCCCATTTTAAGTGCACCACATCGGATTCTTAATGCATATGAAACAAATTTCTAAATTTGCGTTAAAAGTGGCCAAGTGTTAGCAGAAAAAGGGGCAAAAAATGTTTATAATGTTGAACAATCTCAAGCAAAAGAGTCTATTACGGTTTGATTTACTTTTTATGCTGCAGGTAATGTCTTGCTGTCCATTCATTGTCTATCCGTATCCAAGATTGCCTGAAAAAATTTCAGATTTTGTACCTGATGGATGGGGGATTGGAAAGTTTGACACTGGTTGGATGACTAAAGAAGTTTTTTACGAACTGATTGACCCCCTTGAATTGAATTGATTGATTGTAAAAGATAAGGGAAAGCAAGAAATACGAGCATCTAAAAAGATAACTGTTTTAAGTAATATTGTATTACAATATTAAAGTTACCAGAACTTTGTACAAAGACCTGCTTGTGAAGTTTGACATTTATATGTTAATTGTGAATTTTCAAAAATCTTTAATGTGTGTTGCATTTCACAAAAATACAAGGAACACATACTCGATAGCTCCGATTTACATCTATTTATGTGTCATTTTTGTTTTAAAGTAGATGATTCTGTCTCTGACGATTTTGACTCATCAATTTTTATAGTTTAAATAATTTATAGTTGATAAAGCCAAACGCAATTTATTTTGAAATTTAGAAGACTGTGTATACTGTTAGATTCAAGTTTAATATTTTGTTTTGATTATTTTAAAGTTTTATTTACGTTTAGAGTTCATTTTGTCATTTTAAGATACTGGGCAATTGCTGTGCTGTGATGTGGGCAATTAGTATAAGTAATGGGCAATGATTGTACTTTTTAGATGATTTTAAATTGATTTCATTATTTCCTAAATGATGTAAGTTTTAACTAAAACTCTTAATATTCTATAGAAGTGTTTATTAGGTTATAAAAATAGGTAATAAATAGTAAAGAAATAAAATACTTTTTTTAATTTTTGATGTCAATGTGTTTGAAATCCTTAAGCGGGCAATAGCTATATGGTTTACCCTATATATATTATATATATATATATATATATATATATATATATATACATATGATTACTAAAAGCTTTTAAAAATATCTTATCAATAATATATATACATTTATTCATTAAGTAACAATATATATTCTATCTAATCTTCTTTCTAACATATAAAACAAATCTCGTATCACGGTATTTTTGGTTTCCCACCGTGTTTCATTTTTTTTTCCTACATCGATTATTCGAAATGTAAGCCGATACTAAAATGATCAATATATTCTTAAAAGTTTTATTAGTTTCAGCACTTATTGTCTCTTTATAATACGTAACCAAATTATAGATCTCACCTCGTTTACTTTCAAAAGTAAAATCAATATCTGATACTATTTTATCTATAACATTTTTTTTTTATTAACGTGGGGAAATCCCTAACGGATACGCTGCCCTCCCGGGGGAGAGGGTAGGTTATGTCCGATTCGCACGGACTAAAACCCCACGGTGTACCGTCCGCCGCATGGAAGGGGCAGCCAGGGATCGAGCATGCTCACTGACTGACCTGAAACTGCCCCTGCATCTATAACATATAGACAATTATAACCTCTATAATTAAAAAGACTTAGTTATCAAGTTGAAGCACTCTAAAGACTCCATACGTAGCTTATTAAAGGTAATCCTTACTTAATTTTTTTTCTTCTTATTCTTCTGTTCTGCAGACTCTTGGTCCGAACCTTTTTTTGCTTTCGCTTTTTTTTATGGCCTGCGTTAAAAACGTATCTGTGAGCAATTATTGGGTGTTTTTTAATTTATTTATTATTATTTTAACTTTACTATTTTTTTAAATTAATTATTTACTATTTTAGAGTAGAATTTTTAATGATGTTGTTGCCTTTATGGCGGTTTTATTATGATTCTTTATGGCCATTTTTACGTTATAATCCACAATGTTCAGAGCTGGAGCGTTTACGGCTCGATGGATATACTTAATCTTATCTATCTGAGAATATACCCGTGTAGGATTTTTAAAGCGATGATGATTTGGGAGTTAACCCTTCGGATACTGCTACGAATAACGTAATTTTTAATTATTGCAACTGAGCCTAAGTTCTGGGTGAAGATCGAAATCTATCACCAAGCATCTATTGCCGTTTTCCAGCAGTCGGATTTTAAACCCAGTCCTACGCTAGGTTTAGTATACTTACCATTTAAGATCACGCAGTCGTTTCGTATCAGATAAGAGTAATCAAAAGCTCGCCTCTAATGAAAAAAAAATTGGGATAGAATAAAAACTTCTCCAAGTAGAAAATGTACCTACAGACAATATTCTAAAATAAACACATTTTTTTAAATATAAGAGACAAACGCACAGGTCGGTCGTCTGACGTTAATAGATCACCATCGTCCATAGACACCACACAATACCAGAGGACCCGCAGGTGCGTTGCTAGTTTGTATTGGCGGAGTTGGGGAGAGGGGAGATGTGGGCCTCCGGCGCTCTCACTGATCGAACGAAACGCAACAATGCAAGCACTGTTACTTCATGTCTGTATTCTGTTAGTCGTGTGGTAGTACCCAAGCCGATCGATCCATTCACGCTTAAATCAGTCATATAAATTATAGCTTCAGCGTGGCTCTGCCACCTATAAAGCACTTATAAGTCGAAAACGAAATTATTCACGTCTCTCTTGAAATTTGTCTAACGGGATAACCAGCATATTAACATTCATTCACGCAGGCTTAACAATAACTCTGTATGCTTTGGCTGCATCATATTATTCATGTACTCCTGTTATTTAGACGGAAGAGTGAAGTAATTTTAAACAGTTATAGATTTAGAATATAAATTACTTTTAACATTAAAAGTTAGAAAGTAGTTCTAATGGCTTCCTTATTAATCTCAAGAAAATAGTTTAGTGTGTTGATTATTTTTATAAATTTAATCATACTTTCTGTTTCGTGATTTTTGTAGGAAAGCAAAACTGTTTATTTATACAAAATTTATCTGTTTCATATGTTTATTTAGATCATGGACCACTTGATATAGCAAAAATGTTATCAAGATACTCAAAGTGAATAATGTTTGCAAACTTACTAAAATAGCTTGTTCTGTTCTTTCTTAGTAGAAAGTCCCTCGTAAGTAGGCAAATGAATTAAATAGACATTTTATATTAAGAATATGTTTAATAATTTTAGGAAAACAAAAAAATAAATACAATATACTTAGAAAACTTGGAGATAGACTATTCGATTATATTTTTCGCAATTTAGTCAGATCAATGATTTTGAAACTTAGATAATGATAACTTATCTCTGTAAAAAAAATAAACATTTACTGCTATTTATTATTCTTACATAACTTAGAATTAATCTATTTAGCTAAGTATTAAATTATGGAATTACTAATAAAAAAACGAATAGTACTATGTACGAAAATACATAGTTTGTACATAAATAATAGAATAAGTAAAGATTTTATAACACCGATTATATATATTGTAAGTACTAAATATCTGTTCAGATATTTGAGTTTTCTATGCGAATAACTATTTTGTAAAAATTGTGTAAATTAGTTAGTATCTATTTATACGACTTAGTTGCAAAGATTATTGAAATACATATGACAATTTACAACACAGTATTTATAATAGAATACCTTCATGATTCTAAAATAATTATAAGACGCAGTTTAAGAATTCTGTTAAAATCATTATGGGTATCGCGTTTCGATTTAATTTGTACCCGAGATGCATTTTAATACAGTAAGGTCTGTAATTATTGTAATCCGATCTAAAAGAGTGACGTTTCAGGTCAAGGAGCTTACTATTTAATTGGTGTTATACACAATTAATAAGTTTATATTATCTATACAATTTATAGAAGGTGAGACTTTTCAATTATGTCCAGAATAATTCAAGGTATTTATGTTATGCCGATTCATTAATAAGGTTTAATTGGTACTAATAACATTCAAGTTTTTCTGAACAAAATATTAAAGAGATCATTGAACGTATGCAAATAATGCACATATTGGCATATAATTATACATTGTTAAGACAATTAGCAATGCATTCTTCATAAATACGATGCTAACAATGTGCCGATTGAAATTCAATACAACACATTTTTGACCGTGTCGAAATGGTGTGTACCTGTTCGGACAATAAATTCAGAAACTCGCTTAAGTACTAATAAGTCACAATAAATAATATGTTTGCGAATTACTTACATAATAACGTCGCTTGAAAATCCGTCTGTAGCCACAGCATGCTCACGGCAAACAAGTATCACGACCTTGGAACCCACTGCGGATATTTTACTTATTGGCTTTTTTTTCCCTTTTTCCGTAAATCTGCTGCTTGCTAATTTAATCGAAGAACTCGTTATGAAATTATCCGTGAAAATAATTCTACGCATCTCTTTATCGCTATATCAGACTGATAGATTTAGTATTGCGATTTGTAATCCTATATGAAATCTTGTAAAATTTATTTACCTCTCAGTTATCGACTGTTGTAATAACATAATCTTATAAACAGAGATCAGAGATGAAGTTGCTTTGTTGTTTTTCCAAGATCAAGACCTGATCACGAAACATTTCCATTACGAGATGATAACGGGAAGCGGGTGTTGAACGCTACATTATACTGTGAGGGTAAAAGGTGGCGTGATATGATAGCTAGTGATCCAGCGAGCAAGTGTGGTCGAGGCCGGGAGCTCTGGAGAGGTGGTAGCCGATCGCACAACGCATTTACTCAGTATACAATCGCGCGCGACAAGTGTTGCGCGTACGCTGCCGTTCACCAACGTTGAACTTCGCGCAGTTACGGTATTCACCTTATCGTTTCAAACTAACGTTTGCTTTGATCGCCGCGAGAAATTCTTAACATGGGTGAAACGTCTACATCGAACACGTGAACATTCGCAGCTTTGGAAAGTTGTATACGAATGCACGTGATACGATAGATCATTTGCAACAGCGGCAGACGGAGTGGCGCCGTTCCTGATGGACCCTACCCATGAGTGCCAGTGAATTATCCGAGTCTAAGGAGATAACGTGATGTGACAGCGAAACGTGTTGTGGGTGCCAGTGGAATAGTTTTGTGAAAGTGTGCACAGAGCGTAAGTGAATAGACGGCAGCCGGCGCGGCCGCCTCTCTGTGACAATGTTGAATTGCACCGATCTGGAATGCATCCTACACCACCATCATTATTATGCACACCTGCATCACATACACCATTTGCAAAATGCTCAGGACTCAGGTATGTTGAATAGTGACACACTGGGATAGAATTATAATGATTTTTTTTCATCAAATGCTTCTAAGAACGATCAGAAAACAATGGTAAGCTGTATTATTAAACTGTTTGATACGAAACAAACAATGGGTATTAAATATAACAAATGACAGTATCTAATAATACTTTATTTCGTTTTAAATAATATTTACATAAACAAAATTTAGTTTCGAGAACAAGAAGGAAAAACTGAAATAAATCTCTTGGAATAGTTTTTACTGTTGCCAACAATGATGAAAATTTGTTATTATCAATAGAACGGAACATGGTTTTAAACACGAGGTTCACGGCAATAACTTGGGTGTAGATATCACGCAATTTAGCACCTATTGCGAATAGTTTTCACTCTGTTAACTTAGTTGAACGAGCGACTTTAAAACCTGCCCGGGCGACTCGGTGCGACGACGAGAAATGGTCGAAATATTTGTACGAACAAATATTATTTATTCGTTTTCTCTTTCAGCGCAGATTAGTTGGATAATCAACTGAATACTTTCGTTTCACATATTAATCTACTTGTCGGTCCTTTTCTAATAAGTAATTTACTAATGGTTGCAAAAAAATGTAGAGAGAATATCGTCAAATGCAGATAACGTTTGCACAAAACTAATACATGTTTATTTGTGAAGTAAGACAAAACACTTGTTCAAATAGTGTTACTAACTTCACCTTCATTTAAAATAACATTGAGTTTTAATTAATTATATTAACAACGTCTCTTTTAACTTCTCATCCTACATTTTATTCATCGCGACTTAGTTATTTATTGTAAATAGCTTTTACATAAACACTTGTAGAATTTTTTAAAAGAATTTAGAACGGCTTTAACTTATATGTGAATAATATTTATTTCTGTTGATGTTATTCATTAATGAAACAATGATAAACGCACATTGCATGATTCCAATGTTGAATACAGTGACATACATACATAAACTATTCAACAAAAAATTAACAAAAGCAAATAAACATATGTATCTATCTACAAGTGACATATTACAAACTGTTATTTACACATATTTTTCTCTGAACTATCTGATTTTATTAGTCTTAATACTATATTAATTATTTTTCAAGTGTATTTTTTGTAACACAGGAAAAAATATTAATGTTATGTTTAAATCTATCCTATACTAACCTCTGCCCGCGACTTCGTTCGCGTTCTCAAAAGGAAAAAACATCCCGATTTTGAAACAATTTTCATCTGTGCTCTGCTCCTATTGGTCTTAGCATGATGATATATAGCCTATAACCATTCTCGATGAATGAACTATATAACACTGAAAGAATTATTCAAATCGCACCAGTAGTTCCTGAGATTACCCCCTACAACGTCACAACATCACAAACTCAAAAATTTACCTCTTTACAAACTCACAAACTTTACCTCATTATAATATTAGTGTAAAGGTTAAAAAATGTAAATAATAATAGTAGATGTTTCTGGTGGAATTACAATAGTCGATTATGAAACTTATAAAATGTGTTTTTTTTTTTTACTCCAATACGGAGGTTATGTTACGTTTATATCTTTATTATTCATATTTTATTTAATTGACTTCCTAGTGCGTTATGCAAATTACCGATTTTTATAATGTGCTGTGTGCTTTTGGTTTGTAAATGTCACTGGCAACTTAATTAACATCTCTACAGAGAGAGCCTAGATTTATTTGTAGGAAGATTCTGGTGCTACGACTATTGAGGCAACTCTCATTACTTTGTTGTAATTGTTAAATACTTTGAATATGCATTTGGAAGACAATTTTCACTTATTTGTACTGACACTTCGCCCCTACGAAAAACGTCATAAGAGAGCCCATTGTACAAAACGTAATTAATGTGATTATTACTATTATTTTTAATATCATAAAACGACATCATTTGACTCTACATCAGACATTGATATAAGCGTGAACTGATGGTTATATTTCTAACGTAGAAAATTATATTTTGCGGTGTTAGAAATGGGATTCATTTTTTATCCTCTAACATAATTCGTTGTAAATATAACTCTTGATATAGGTATATCCTATAGTGATAACTCAATCGTGCGAGTTTATTTCGAGAATTATAAACACTAAAGCTGTCTTTGTTGTTATCCTTGATATTTAATGTATAATTGATTTATGTTCATTTTACTTTCATTTATATACAAGTGTGTACACTAATCCTTTACCATTATATCATAATTATAAATCATATTATCTATACTAATATTAAGAGGAGGTAAAATTTGTGACGTTGTGAGTTTGTGTCGTTGTAGGAGGTAATATCAGGAACTACTGGTCGGATTTGAAAAATTCTTTCAGTGTTATATAGCTCATTTATCGAGGAAGGCTATATATCATCACGCTAAAACTAATAGGAGCGGAGCACTAATTAAGAATATTTTAAAATCGTTATTTTTTTACTCTTGAGATCTTCCGCTGCGTGTTATCGTTAGCCCTAAGTAACTTTTCCACGCGAACGAAGTCGCGGGCAGAGGCTGGTTGAAAAATAAAAAAGCTTAGAGAATAAATATAATTATTGAAAAATACATATAATTTCAAAATGACTAATTCTTTTAGATGCATAAATGAATGAGTATTCCTTATAATTAATTGATATGAAGCAATATAAAATAAAATAAAACTGACTTTAAAAGTCACACCAGAATATTACAGAATGGTGTTACGTCTTTTTTTAAGTCTTCCTAGTTAGGCATTACGATCAAGTAGAAAATTTGTAGCCAAGCACCTGTTGGTGTGTCTCGGCAGCTGCATTTGACAGCCAGCCTCCTTCTAGGTTTGTTTATTTATTTATTTAAGGTGTTTACCAACTTAGACAGTATTATCATTTAACAACAGATGAGATTGTAGACAATGGTAAAACGTATACGGTGTTATTACAAAAATCTAAATACGTATTGAATACTTGCTTTATAAAGGTTACGTTTTAAATGTACCGCGGTCGCTGAATGTTCGCCATCTTGCTCTTTTGTCTCACTTTGGTTAGGTTAGGTTAGACTTGCGAAATGACACAAACTTGCCTCGGGCGAGCGCGGTGCATATAGTACGAAACCTTTTTAAAGCAAGTATTTAACTTTTTTGTAATAACCCCGATACCGTTTTATTACAAACAAGTTTTGTTACAACGGTTTGATCACAAAAGAGTGTCTTACTCTGGTTTATCTTACACTTCTCTTGTCGGTTAAAGTTCTAATTTTATAGTTGTAATTATTGGTATTTATAATTTGGTGATAATTTCATATTATTGAATGCTATTTTGCTAACATAACAAAACCTACACTAGATTTTTGAGCTAGATACCTCTTAGACATGCAATTTTAGTTTTAAACGCGTGTTCATTTGTTATTTTTGTTGTGAAAGAAAGTGTAAATTGATTCAATTAGTTCTAAACAAATACAGAGTATTGTGTTTTTCCTTATTTAATTGTTTGTTTAATTAATTGTTTATCTATTCAGTAATGATTGCAACTGTTCTAATTGTTCAATATGTTGGAACAGAGAAGCATATCAGTATGTTTAAAGTTCAATTTTATTAAGTGATATTGATTATTGCATCAAACTACATATGTGGGCATAAATTCTATTGATGTTAATTAATCGTTTAACAAATTATTTATCTATTTTTACTAGTGATTTACTAGTTATCGACCTCATTTAATTAATTTTTCATGTTTACTATTATTTTATTTCGTTTTTTTTTCTCGAACTGACTACGCTATTGACCTAGCAAGGTCTTAACAGCTTCACCGGACTACTAATTTTATTTTGTTGTTGTATGGGAAGTTCCTTTATATAACTGAATTATAGGCAATTGTTTTTTATTTGCAAAATTATGAATAGGGATTTGTCTACACTACTTATATCATATAAACCCTTAATCAGTTTTAAGTTACCTTTATAAAATGTTATTACTACTTATTTGCTATGAAAATCTTAATGATATATAGCTTAGATAACAGTCTAAAAAGTCCTTGTAATTAAAAACCCTGTCAAAAGCGGTACAGCAGTTTTAGCGATTAGCCGGCACAAGCAGACATTTTGTTTTATTTTTTATATGTAAACGGATAATATGTACGAGTATTTAGACAAATAACCTCTTTCCTTAGGGATTCAATTTCAACTTTAAAAATGATCTATCCTTTGCATAGTAATCTGTTTATAATATAGGAGTCATTATTATGCAAATATATCGCTAATGGTCTATAGGTATATATAATAATGAATATTGGCAATTTTAAGATTGACAAACTCCAATCCGTAGCCTTGAAAGTTGCCACAACTAAGTATTTTTTAATGGAGACGTTTCAAAATCAAAAATGCTCTATTGAATTTAGGCCTTGAGAGCCTTCTCAAGTTCATAACGGCCTGGTTATGAAAGTTAAAATTCTACCAGCGATACAGAAAGCAAATCAATCATCGTTAAGAATTGGCAAGACGTTCACTATTATGGTATTCATTTATTTATAATTTGCTACTAGTGGCACTGAATACTGGGTAGTGGTCTAGCAAATAAACTTCTGCACCGTTTATTTATTTATTTAGGGTCTTACATATGACAATACATTTGTAAAGATATTATAAGTAACACTTTTATGATTGAAAATGTAGTCCTATTTAGAAACAACCATAGTATGCTCTACTTAATATTAAACTATTTTTACATATTTCAAATTTTAACATAATAATATAAACACCAGGAAATCGTGACAGAAACAGAAATAGGATTTTAAAACTAATTGTTAGTCTAGAACCATATTTTAAAATATTATGATTATATAAGATATATTCGATTGATGGTCAAAACAAAAAACAACGAAATTGTTCGACTCACAATACGTGTACTTATGGAGCACATTCAAAAGTACATGCATGAGTCGGGTAAAAGATAATATCTTAACCAGATTAGGCCTCCCTCGGTAGCGGCTCAAGTCTAGGCTCGATGCCTCGGCAGGGAGCCCTTAAGTGCGTTGATTGCGCGATACAGTGACACAAAAATTTACATCACTGCTACAACACTACACGATCACCCCCACACACGTGCACGTCTACACGCGTACACATGGAAGTGGAAGGGTTTTATTTTTTCCCCTTATTGAACTGAAAAAACTCTAATTTTCCGATAATCAATATATGGAGGGGTTGTTGAGGCGTGTATGCTTGGTACACATATGCGTCTCAGCAACTCAAATATGTATGAATAGTTAGCTAGGTTAGCTAAGATAGGTCGCGAGTTTGCATGTAACAGGCAATAGCCAAGCCGAGGTGTGCCGTGCACCGTTGAGCTAGTTGCCCAAATAAAATCGGCTGAGTGCCTTAGGCGCTCGCCTTAGTAGTTCGGTGAAGCTGTTAAGACCTTGCTACGTCAAAAGCGTAGTCAGTTGGAGAAAGAAAAAAAAGATAATATCTACATAAAAAAAATAAATAAAGAAAATCGGTTGAGAAACTGTGGAAGAAGATGTACTTAACCCTTTTGTCTCTGTACGTTTTATATATATAGATTGTGTATAAGTTTCATAAATTCTGGATAGATGATTAGGGTAAAATTACTATTCTCTCTACAATCTGTCTATCATTTCAGTTAAATATTATACGTTTTTGTATACACGTGCATATTAATCTCGTAATGTGAAAGAATAATTTATTTTCCTTTGCAATGTCCTTATTCTCATAACAATTGATAACTAAGGGCTTGTTATGATTTAGTCATAAATCCCGGCTTGTTATGAATTAGTCATAAATCCATGACTACGGGTGATAAAGTTCGAAGTAGACTCTCCATCAATATGCATTATTAATGAATCTTTAAGACGGTAAATAACGACTGTGAAGTCAATACTTTATCTACTCTCAGTTAATTAATAAACACACTATCTACAGGATTCTAGATTTTTTAAACGTACATTCTTTCATCCTTGTATCTGGTGGCCTTTCCTTGTTCTATTTATTTTCATGTCATTGTGGAATTGTTTATACAGAAACATCTCAACAATGTTTTTATAAGTGTATAATGTTTCGAAATGTTTAATGTTAACTTTAAATATATTGATTTGTATTTTTATCAGTTATTTAGATAAGATTTCTTGTCATGTATATTTTATGAATTTTTGACTAATCTTACATGTAAATTAAATATAAATTGAAATTAAGAAAAGTAAAAATATTTATAAATTAAAAAAAAGTATATTTAAAATTCATTATGTATTTCAAATGTTAGTGAATATTGTACATAATATCGCAAAATATTGTACAATTCAAAAGTTAACAAAAAACATATAAAATCAATTAATATTGAACAAGAATACTGACTGGATTAAAATAACAAAAAATCAATTAGTTTAATCTCCTTTCATTATACATTCCGTTGTAATCTAAAACTAGTTCCAATTTTAAGAGATACTCATAACGATATCAAAGCGGATATAATTAATATGCATAGATTAGTTTATGCCGGCGTCACTGCTTGCTTTTGAATTTTTATTTCAACGTTTCTTACTTCGCCTGGGTATTCAACTAATGGCCTTAAGATTAAATCCTTTGATGGAATTTTATAGCTAGCCATGCATACAGCCCTCCTGATTTAAAATGGTCACTAGTCACTGCAGCTACTTTCACTAGTGTCAGAATAGCAGTTTTGGCTTAGCTCTGACTAAGACGCTAGTTATAAAAGCTGCGTAAAGACTGCTTGTGTACAACATCAGTAGGTGGTAGAGGCACGCTGAAGTTATTACTGGCTTCAGTATGAATGGGTCGGCTAACCCGGGGTTGTACCATCCTGTCATAGAAAACAGACGTGAAGTAACAGTACTTACATTGTTGCGTTTCGTTCGGTCAGTGTGAACAGAAAATTAGTTTAAGCTACTTTGCTAATAATGTTACAACTATAATGACTATGCATAATGGTTTCAGAGGATAAAAAAGCAAGACATATCGCCAAAACATTGCTTACATTTAATCTAGTTTGCTTCCTCTTATTTAAGAGTATCTCAGTCCGACCCACGCAACTTTCACTCATTGAACTGTCAACTAATTGATTTTAATTTCGTATTTGCCGTTAAAATCTGTTCAGGAAAATACAAGACATATATAAGAAGAAAAAAGATGGATAATGTAACGTTGCGGAACATAATTGGCTTGTTCATGATTTGCGCTTCAACAAGTGTGTTATGTAACTTATACTCCATTAACATATTTGTAATTATCATCTTTTTTATAGCAATAACATTTATCGCCATAGATATTTTTAAATGTCAAATCTAGTCATGATTATACCTATGTAGTTATTCGTATTGTTTGGCGATTTTTATGGACGGATTAAACTTTTAAAGGTTTTTTAGAGAATACACAAAGAAAATCACAAAAAAATACTCGTTTTTTAAATGATTTATTCGATTCGAATATCAAACATGTTTTGATATTATTCAATTTGATTGTCAGTATTAATTATCCATCATATTATTTATAACCAATCTTAATCAATCACTACAGATGAACAATTTATTTTACTGTCAAACGAGCGTAGTTTCCCAAAATATAATTCATTTATACGTGTAAATAAAATTGACACCTCTCTTATTTGTTTGAGTCAAACCCCGGGCAGTTAAATCGATTTTTTTTTTCGAACTGACTACGCTATTTGCCATGCAAGGCCTTTACACCTTCATCGGACTACTAAGACGAGCGCTTAAGGCATTCAGCCGATAGACGGTTAAATCAACTGTAATGAGACTTCTACTGACGTATATAAGTCTTTTCAGAGTGTTATTTAGACTAACATACACAGGTAGAGTTACTATTATGCTGTTTCATAGTGTCTAAATAATAAATGTAAAATTTGTTAGAGTTTACTGAAAATTAACTAAAAGGTTGCGGAGGTTGTTTAGTATCAAAAAATGTCTTTAAAGAATTATGGATCTGGAATTCATGCAGAAAAAAGAATTAGGCTCCATAAAATAATATTAACTATTTCATTATAAAAAAAATTGCAGGTAACAATTAGCTATAATATAATTCCAGTCTGTTGTAACAAAAAACACATTTGGGTTCATTTAAGACTATATAAAGTAATGTCTATGTTTATCTATTTTATGATACGTGCTATCTTATTTGGCAATCAGAAATTTAGTAACGTAGCCTTGATGGTAACAAACAAAGGCAAAAAGCTTTAGATATTCGAACGGTTATATAGATAGATTGAAATTATGTTTCAATTTAATCAAATACAATCTTAAATACATTCTAAAACATTCTTAGTTGTGTTATATTGATTTGACGGCTTGATTTATGTTTTGAATTTCATTAGAATAGATTCCTTAGCAATTAATGATTTAGAGATTTTTTACGAAAGAGATGCGGCGCTACGTTGCGGTGATATTGTAATTAAAAAGCTGTAGATAAAATATAAGCGTTTCGATAGCGCCTTTTTAAAACTTGGCTACCTAGCTTACTTTTGACGGCTGCTCCGCCAATCTGCCCGTATCTAAGCAGTATATAATTATTTCTTTTCCATCACCGATATTGAGAATATGCTATCTTACTTCCACATTTTATCCAAGACAGTGTGGCGTTATAATATTACTCTATGTATGTGTGCGTTGTCGTGCTATTTCTTTTGTCAAAATATCATGTAGGTAACGTATCTTCGAAGTTCCACATTGCTCAAATAATGTCGTTTACTATAATCCATTATACAGAATGTGCAGAGCATACAATAATAACGCAAGGGATTTGAATACATTTTATGGAAATACTAGCTTCTGCCTGCGACTTCGTTCGCGTTCTCAAAAGGAAAAAGCATCCCGATTTTAAAACATTTTTCATCTGTGCTCCGCTCTTATTGGTCTTCACGTGATGATATATAGCCTATAACCATTCTCGATGAATGAGCTATATAACACTGAAAGAATTATTCAAATCGGACCAGTAGTTCCTGAGATTATCCCCTACAATGTCACAACATCACAATGTCACAAACTCACAAATTCACAAACTTTACCTCTTTATTATATTAGTATAGAGTTGATACCTTGATACCAAACGCAACGAGTTAAAAGCTCGACCACCTGCTGCCGTAACGTATAATTATGTGAACGGCGTACTAACATGCCCTCATTGTGCACGGAGTTTCGCCGCAAAGATAGGCTACATAAGCCATCTTCGAGCGCACCAGCGCCATTTCTCTAATTAGGGGTCGAAGTGGTCGCCATGGCCGAAATCGGTCGGAGCAATGATCATCATCATCATCATCAGTATAGAGTACAGATAAGCAAGATTTACAATGGTCTCAGTAATATTTTTATGACATAAAAATGATATTTTTCACACATAAACATGTAACTCTTAAAACATTTCAATTGCTTTGTATCTAGTAACTATTAGTATTTATTTTACGTTTTTGAATTTTTTCTATAATATTGTAAAATGTTGTGTCCAACCAATGATATTATAATCAAAAGGTATCGATACGTTACTTACATGATATTTTGACACACAAATGACACGAGAACGCATACATACGTAAATTAACTTAGATAAAATGTGGAAGTAAGATGGTATATTCACAATATCAGAGGTGAAAACGAAATAGTTATATGTTGCTTAGATACGGCCGGATTGACGAGGCAGCCGTTAAAAAGAAGCTAGCTAACCAAGTTTTAACAAGGGGCTGTCGAAGCGCTTGTGATGTATTCATGGTAATAATATAATCGTGCCCTAAATTAATAGGAAGACAAATCCATTTTTTTTTCTATTGTTGAGTCAGATAAATAAATAAATCAGAATCGATATGGTCTCAGATCCTGGATTAAAGATGATCATTATATTTATCTTCGCAAATCCACAATCTAAACTTATTTGTACTCTAAAAAATCATAAATTGCTACTCTTTAAAACACACCACGAGAGAAAGAAAACAGTTGAAAAAGTACCAAGTATGTACAATTCAAACTATTCGCTGTGAGGCGTAATTCGTTCCAGCAATCATTTCATCTCTAACCATCATGTATTTGAGTTTACGACCAAATAGTCAACTTCCGAGCGACGTTTCGAACGTAACTCGCAGGAAACTTTTCATCGGTTATATAACGCTTGTAACTCGTTTAACATAATAAGCAGCTGAGTAATGGGCTAGCCATTTAAACTGACCACAGTAGTTATAGTAAACAGTATAATTTACAGTTGAATCAATTTTTTTAGTTACATCCTCCATACTTTAGCAAAATCGGAGACATTTTTTTCTGCAGTACATTAGAACTGTCATTTATGTTAATAGTGTACCTATGTCTATTTCTTTAACATGTTTTGTAATAAACTTTTGAAAATTGGTAATAATTGTAATTCATTTCCGGTAAAAAATAGAGATAATAATTTTAATAAGACAAATACCGTTTTGAATTAACCTAGCTTTGAATTAAATACTAGCTACGTGTGTACTAATAACAAAAATGTGGCCAAATCTTCCACATATATCTATTTACATCTTTAACATGCTCTATAATAGATTTTTGAAAATTGGTACATTTTCCCTTTACCATAAGAACTTGTAATTAAATAAATGAAATGTCAGTCTGTCAATTTTGTCAATATTATTGAAGATATCCATACTTTCTTCTATCTCAGTCACTCACTTAATCTCTGAAGATTATTTAAACTACATTTTTCAATTTTTTCTACGACTTTTGAAACAAACTTTGTCCTGACATTTACAACCAAAGAAAAATAAACCACCTTAAAACGTGAACTCAAATGTTTAAAATAATATATGATTCATTTCATTATACACAACACTTTCCCTTAATATTTAAAATAATTTAAGATCCTATTACAAGATTTATATATTATATATTAATATATATTTTTTATATTGGCGACATTTAAGTTTGTGTTTATGTAAAAAACAAAGGACAATGACAACAGTATTTCAGATTTCACTTTTTGGCCGACACAAAATTCATATTGGATCAAACTTAAAAAAGGTAAAAAAACCAGATTAGGCCCCCCTCGGCAGCGGCTTAAGCCTAGATCCGTTCCTTCGGCACGGTGGCACAGTGACATAAGATCTTACATCACTGCGACAACATTACACATATCACCTCCCCACACATGCACGCATACACGCTTACACATAAAAGTGGAAGGGTTTTGTTTCTTTCCATTATCGAACTGAAATAATTAAGAAAATTATCCGATACGTAATATATACAAGAGTTGTTGAGGTATGTATGCTTGGTACACATATATGTACGAAGTTTGGGTCAGCTCAGATAGGTCGCGAATTGCACGTATCAGGTAACAGCCCAAGCCGAGGTGTGCTGTGTATCCTTGAGGTAGTTGTCAAATAAAGTCGGCTGAGTGCCCTAAGCGCTCGCCTTAGTAGCCCGGTGGAGCTGTTAAGACCTTGCTAGGTCGAGAAAAAAAAAGTCAAATAGTTGTAGCCGTTTCGAAGTCACGCGCTTAAATACATTCGGTAGTTGATTTTTTATATGTATGCATTTCTAATAGAATATAGGCAATCCGACATGTTAATTCAAGTCACTGTTATTTCCTTTCACTATGATAGTAGGCTATGGAGCTTTAGTCAGGCTTGTTAAGTGCCTAATTGTTTTGACATGTATATTATCTGCACTTTACGTTTACCGGTTCGAATTTATCGTTACACTTTGTTTACATTTTAAAATGTTCGACCTCTTTTCTTCAAGGTTCTTTCGTCGTTTAGTTTTACATACATTGTGCAAACATTCCTTGAATTTCTCCAACGCTGTTTATCAATAATCATATTAGTCACACAATATAAGTGCATTTGAATATTTAGAAGTATTTCTTTGTACTTATTTTAATTTCATTTAATATTTTTATAAACAACATGTTTTTTATGCGGATATGCAAAATGAAGTGAAGACTTATCGTGAGTGTATTTATTTATCATGCTTGAAAACCGAAATAGCTTGATGTATTTTAATACTTAAAATGTAAGAACTAAGAGTCACATAAACTGTGTGATACAGAAGAATATGAACGAAGAAATATAGGTTGTGTAGTAAGGTTTTTATTATGAATAATTTTCCTTATCTCTTATACATTTTTTTTTTAATTTCATTGTAGGCAGACGAACAAGCGGGTCACCTGATGTTAAGTGATCACCGCATCCATAGACAGTAGTAACACCAGAGGAGTCGCAAGTGCGTTGCCAGCCTGTCTTAGGATGAAACGAATGAAGGGGGAGGGTGAGAGTGAAAGTGGGCGTCCGGCGTTCTCACTGAACTGAACGAAACGCAACAATGCATGCACTGTTACTTCACGTCGGTGTTTCTGTGGGTCGGGTGGTACTACCTCGGGCGAGCTGACCCATTAATGCTGAAATCAGTATTACCTTCAGCCTGGCTCTATCACCCTCGATACAAATAATAATATAATACAAAAAAAAGAAAATTGGCATAATTTTTAATATTACATACACAAATTCAAACAAAATTAAGAATTTCAGTGATAGAATCTGTTAATTTTAGCGGTATCTTCAAACCAAAATAATAACTCTTCGCAATTATTTAAAACTCCACATTAAGATCTTGACCTTTATCAGATTTAAGATTATTATAGAAAGTTATTGCTAGAAACAATTTATGTGGGTGAGAACTCGTTTATTTCCTCGTTTTTAAGATTAAGTTCCGGTCACGCGGATAGTGTAATTCAAATCAAACGGTATTATATGCTTAAGTGGTAGCAAATATGTTTTATTTGAATATATTCTCAACCAGTTTAATGTACTCTATATATATTGCAAGTATTTAATAAATTAGTTGATTTATTTAAAAAAAAAATGGTTTTGTCGCAACAATGTAGGATTTTCCAAACTCTCTCATTTCAAGGCGCACTTACAGATTCATTATTTTGTTGCCCCAGTTTTAAGTACATTGACATTACAGTAATAAATTATAACTTGGAAAAATATAAAATTTGACGCTTACATAGATTAGAATTCTTTACTTTGTATAACTCTTTAATGAATGAAGCCGCGAAAACTTAAACAGGCCGCGGTCGCGGCATATATATTAGTGAGCCTTGTACTAGTGTTTAAAACTGTCCTATGTTGATTTTGTAAACAGTTTTCAAAAAGGAGGTTCTCAACACAACTGTATGTATTTAATGTCTCTTAACCCAGAACTTCGTGGCTTATAAAGCTGTTTGATTTTTTTTTTATTTAAAGAGGAATATCTTCAAGCGAGTTATTTTTTTTAGCATTGGACGTCTAATTACAGTAGGTAACTCGACTAAATCGAATAAGAAATGTATTTAAGACTGGATATTTACATACCTAAGTACGGTTAAAGGCGTTCTTGTACATTTTTTGAAGTGATTTTGATTTTTTGTTCAAATTTTTATGTATTTAAAAGTACATGTATAGTATTTACCAACGATATTACTAAGTTTTAATGTATGAATATGTTAAAGAATGTGCTAGATACCGAACCGTGGCCTCGCATCGACGACGCGTTCATCCTTTCAAGTGAACTATCACGGTTGTTAAATGATTTTTTAATTGAAACACAATATTACCTTCTCGATTTGAATGTCGTTACCCGAGACGAGGAAGTGTGAAAAACCGGTTCGGAAGTAGCTCGGCCGAAATCTTGCTGGTTTTATACGCATATATACATACATACATATACATGGTGTAAACATATTATGAATTTAATATTCAAGTTCTGAACTTGCAATTTTTTTCCTTTTTCTTATAGCCAATATATTCTGCGACTAATTCCTTTATAACAAGCGTTTTTTATTTTTAGTTTACAACTAGATTCTGCCTGCGACTTCGTCTGTATGGAATAGATACTTTGGGCTAACGCTAACACGCAACCGAAACTCTCAAAATGAAAAAAAAAAACATGATTTTGAAACATTTTTCATTGGTGCTCCGCTCCTATTAATCTTAGCGTGATGATATATAGCATTTAGGATTCCTCGATAAATGAGTAATACAATACTAAAACAATTTTTCAAATCGGACCAGTAGTTCCTGCGATTAGCATGTTCAATTTAACAAATAAACCCTCCAGCTTTATAATATTAGTATTGATTTCAAACTTAATAATTTAGATTGATTATTCTTTCTTCAAAGTTTTTCAAGCATTATTGGTATCATAATCATACTTATCAATTAGTGGGCCCGCCAAATGTTGTCCTGCTTTGATAATAAAAAAAATCTAAAAGTCAACCGCAGCACCACCTCTGAATCCGATGGTGAATCTAAAACAATTCATGAATCCGCCTGAACCCACAAAAATTTCATCAAAATTTGTTGGTTTAGGAAGAGGTCAGTCATAAACACGGATAGAAGAATTGTATATACTACAAAGATTCTCGGACACATTAAAATTAATTTCGTATATCATCATCGACTCATCATTTAAGTGGTTTGGTTAATATAATTTCCTATAACGTCAATGTACACGAAGTATATAATTATACCCTATTTAATTCTAAGCAACAGACCTGCTTACTCAGTTGTATATCAATTTTTGAATTTTACAACAATATCCTTTGTTATTTTTCCCAGTATTCCATACATTACGTTGGTATTACGATTTCCTTTGTGAACGCAGACGGAAGTATAAATATGGCGGCATACCACAAGAAAACATGTGGAAATACTTTTTTATTATTGTCTTGTTATATCTCTCATACTATAGCTGTAACTGGTTCTAACATAGCCGTTATACGTATTTCATGACCAAGGAGCTAAGTTCTATCTATATTCACAATTCTACAAGTCTGTTTGTAGATTATTTTTTTATTTTGTTATCAATAGTTATTGAATTTAGCTTTTCAAATAAATTTACCAGATTAGACACCCCTCGGCAGCGGCTCAAGCCTAGGTCTGTTCCCTCGGCGTGGAGCCCTTGAGTACGCTGCTCACGCGGTACAGTGCCACAAAACCTTATATCACTGCTACAACACCACACACATCACCTATACACACGTGCATGCCTACACGCTTACACGCTGTTTGTTCTTTTTCAGAGAAATAAACGACAAAGTGTTCTAGCTTTATTTTTTCCTATCCTATCCTATATAGTTTAGAGGTTTTTTTTTCGACACAAAATACATATAGTAGTTGTTGAGGCACGCATGCTTGGTTCACATGCAAGTTTCAATAACTTATATAATTATATCTAGATGGCTTAGCTTGGGTAAGCTTAGATAGGTCGCGATTTTTGCACAAATCAGGCGACAGCCCAAGCCGAGGCTAGCCGTGGTCCCTTGAGTTAGTCGCCTAAACATCCCAAATCGGCTGAGTGACTTCAGCCTTCGCCTCAGTAGTTCGGTGAAGCTGTAAAAACCTTTCCAGGTCAACAGCGTTTTAATTTCGAAAAAAAAACATTTCAAATAATTGTTTATCTGTGTTGAACATAAAAACTATTTAAATTACTTTTGCTAGCTTTATAACCTTGCATATTTTTAAGTACAACATCACTTTAGCCATCAACAATTGCGTACTCTTCTACGTCCAAAACTACGTATTAGATTTACGCGATAATTTTTAATACATAGGTGACTTGAGAAATAAGTGACAGAGATAATTCTAATCTAACACAAATATTTCGAGCGTTTACTGTTGCAATACGCTGTTTAAATAACACTAGAATGGCAAGATGTATTTCGAAACTAAATCAAAAATCTGTTTTTAACTTTAATCTGTAATTTCTATTCTACGCTATAAAAACAGGCGTGTGTTGTGTTTACGCAAACTTATACCTGTTGAACAATAACCTTCATCACAGTAAACTCTTTCATTGTTTTAAGTATTTAATGCACATTGATTTAAGTAAAGTGATGTTTGTCTTCTTATATAGTTTTACTTGTTACATAATAACCTTATAAAATCGAAGGTACATACTATTTTCTATACATAAAATTGTCACGTATGGTAAAATGTATATCTAAGGCAATCAAGTAACAATTGTCGTGGTGGTTTGATTAATGGAAAGTCAATTTGATGTCCGCAGATTCGAGCTCCGGAACGAATCAACGATTTTTTTTTAATTCGCGTATATTTCCTAATCGAAATTTTTAACATCACCGGCTGACGGTTTAGTAAAAGAACATCGCGAGGAAACCTGACCTTAAAAAATGTTCTTGTGTGGTACCTCTGTAAACCACTGTGTGTAAAATAAGATAAAATATAGATACGTGAATTTTAGAACTGGCGTGGTGGTTATACCCATACCTAACTTCGGTGAGGCCTGTGTCTTACACTGGGTCTCTTACAAGCTGAAGTGGTGAATGAAACAACTCAAAATCTGAATATTTGACAACAAGCAACTTCTTATATCGGAAGGAATTTGCAAATGATTTTTTTTAGTGTTTTATTTCTACGTTTTTTTTTTGTGATAATTTTATGCAGTCGAAAACGTGTTTATGAACTATATTTTGGTGGGCGTAATTTACTTAAGGTGTTCTTTTATTATGAGCTTATAATAAGGTTTTTAAACAATTGATAATTTATAGGAGCCTGTTGATTACTTCGATGTGATCACATAAAATTAAGAACTCATAAAGAATAACAATCGTTGTACAACTTTGTCGTTTTACCAATGTGATATACGTAACAGATATGTACTTAGTCGCTTAAATTGAATTAACTGAGAGCGGCTCTGTACTTGACCCCGGTCCGCTACAAGTTTACAAACCAATTGTATGATTAACTAACTCGTCGAGTGGGCGTTGAAATCCAATAAGAATTGCTACCTGTAAGTCGGTGGTGTTTTTAATGTATTTAAAAGCTTTTGGAATGGAATTGATATAGAAACCTAAAGAAAGTTATTCTTTACCCTCAATTCTATCTTTGACATGCATTTTACATGCAGTAAAATTTCATCATAATTGGTTGAGTGCTTAAGGAGTGACTGTGTAACAAACTACTACGTATTTATAATATCAGTTAGGAAGTTAGAATTAGGATATGGTTATAGTTCTATAGATTAATAAGTGATTTTACAGGATACTAATTTTAAAAGAACATGTTTAAATTTGACTTTTTTATTGTATACTAAGTGTACCAGCGGTTTGTAGGTTAAAAAAGAGGTCGTTGTAATTTTAAAATTATGTAAATTTATAGTACTGCTAATATCTATTCTACAATATTGTCTACTGTATTATATATGTTAATATTTACGAATTAATATAAAATACAGCACTAAACTGTACTGGTAGTATATATATCATTTTATTTGAATCTTATAACTTATTCCATGTATTATCTAATCTAATAAAATCTATAGCAAATCTTGCATAAAGCATAAAATTATAATTTATTATAACCGTTTATATTTATACTAAGTTATATGTATTATTCTCAGTATTTAAAACTAACGCTGAAGACAGGATTCTTGTTATAGCGATGGAAAAATTACGGTTTGCAGCAATGTGAGCAAATATTTAAGACATTGCTTTTGTCTTTGCAAAGTAAAATATAACCTCCGATACTTGGAATAAAGTATATTATCCATAATTATTACAAAAACCAAGAGAGAGATACACAATAATTACTATACTATTTGTATTATTGCGTTGCCTTTTTTACCTTTCTTTATCGACTGATAAAACGTGATCCGTTACTTACATGTATTACACATATTCGTTACTGTGTTAAGAGGTCATTGTATGTTGGATATACGTATTCATGTCGTTCGAATAAATGTACTAAAGGTTCCGTGTTTCTTTTTAAGCCGGTCAATTTATATTTTACGTTATAAACGGCGTCTTAAAGGTTATGACGTTCATTTGTCTCGGTATCTTTAAATCGACTAAGAGAAAATTGAAGGTGTTGAAGTAGCTTCAACAGTTTAAGTCATCAGTCGTATTAAGATGGAATTTTACACGCACTATGAATATATAATACGCATATTATTTATTTAAACTCCTACTTTTATATGAAATTACCGTAAGCGATGCCGTTAATCTGTGAAATATAGTTTTACCCTCATTTAATACATTTTCACGTGTTTATACAAATTGTCAAAACAAACTGTCAACCGCTATGTCTATGACGCGACGCTGCGGTCTAAATGTTGGTGGATATCTACTATGTAAACAGTACAAATTCCCGAGCCACATGAGTACATCATTATACACGTCATTTCTATTCTTTACATGTTGGCACAAACAATTTCATTCTATGTGCTTTATCAGGACTAATGTTTAATTTATGAAATTATAATTTATTCGGATACAGCGTCGATAGACGTAGTTTCAAATCCTAGCAACTGCTGGAGTTTTCGGTAAAAGAAAACATCGGACGAAACCATAGCATGGTGATAGGGCTTTTTCAAAGTTCGCCTAAACTAGCTAGCATCCTAGAATTTGTCGCCAAGCAATTGTTGGTGTATTCCAGCAGTTGTGCCTACCATCTAGTCCACCTATAGGCATAATACCAATTTAACTACATTGTTATTCAATAGGTGGTAGAGACACGCTGAAACTATAATTGGTTTCAGCATGAATGGATCAGCTCGTCCAGGGTAGTACCATCCGGCCCACAGAAAACCGACGGTAAATAATAGTGCTTGCATTGCTGCATTCCGTACGGTCAGTTAGAGCGCCGGTGGCCAATCTCCCAAACACAGGGTAGCAACGCACTTGCGACTTCTCTGGTGTTGCTGGAGTCTATGGATGGCAGTGAACGCTTAACATCAGGTGACCCGCCTGTTCGTTTTCCTCCTATATGATATTTAAAAAAATAGCACCAGATGAGATTGTAGTCAAATGTCAACATTTATAAAATAAAAAAAACAAATGTCCATTATTCTTATTGGTTAGAGATTTGCGACTTAACATTCAGAAAACTGTTTATCTCATTCTCGTTGAACTATAGAACTGGTTTATTTACATTACATTAGCAAATCGTACCTCATTAGAAATTAAGATTTCCACTAAATCGTATATTATGAATATAGATATAGCAAGAATACGATATATTATTCGATTAACATATTCCCCATATAGTGTATGGGCGTTGTAATAAACTATGAGAAGGTCTAAAAGGAGATAAAAGCTTGATCGTAATTTCCATTAATTCTAATGCTATTAAATCCTATAAACAAGTTCCCAATTTTAAGTAAACAGAAATAAACCTTTAAAACAAAGAAGATTTTTCTTTTTATGAGTTGATGAAACATATATGTGTACCAACCATACATACCTCAGCAACTCCTACATATATCTCGTGTTGGATAATTTTCTAAACTATTTCAGATCGATAAGGGAAAAAATAAAACTCTTCCACTTTAATGTGTAAGCGTGTATGCGTGCACGTGTGTGGAGGACAAAGAAGATGTTACACAAATGCTACTTTGTATGTAGAAATAGGTATACTCGTATTACAAAGGTAAAGGACATATTTCTCTAACGTATACTTGAAGAATGATGTTAATTTGAATCCCTTGATGACTTATTATTACCGATTTCAAACAAAATGATGTTAATATTTCTGTATTTGAAGTCTCTTTGTGATATTATCCTTCGAAATACCCATTTCCTTATTTTCAAAATGTAAAGTCATTATTAAATCTGGAGCTACGAATCAGCGAACGTTAATTCTAAATTCTCCAAATAAAACTTTTTTTTTACCGAAGCACGACATAGTGACTGCACTATGCCTGATGTTAAGCATAGTACAACCCAAAAACATCGGCAACCACCGAGAGACAGATTATCCATCGCCGGTCGCCGCTGTCATGCCGGCCATAATGACGAAAGTCACCCGGTACTGGATATGCACAGGCTGATCCCGAAACGCGACGCGCAGAAGCGAGTTACTATGACGGGCTTTTTCGCTATATGCATGGTGGTTGCGACCCAGTCGGGCTGTAAAACCCTACCACCCCGCAAAAAAAACTATCTGATCTCCAAACCTGACTGAACACACGTCAATAATATACACGTGTGTATATTTCGGACTTCGAGAGAACATAAATATTATCAGATGTCATTCACCTTATAGAGCTATGGTGATATTCGTGTTTAAATTAATAATGAATGAGAAAAAACACAGTAAATTCCAAACGCTCATCTAAATATTTGAGATAGTTTTGTGCGAGAAATTTGGCAAATACACCATATTCTGTAGAATAACATCAGCTATCTACTTGTTAGTGACGATTTCATAAAAATAAAACAGATAAAGAATATTGTATGTCTTTTAAAAAAATATCGTTTATCGTAATACTTTACTACGTTATTTAAAAAAAATAATGCTTGTAGGTATGTGTTTAAATTCCTATGAAACATAGATAATGATTAGTATTACTAAACAGATGGTTTTGTTTTTCATTTAAACTATGTGTCTTATCTAGATTAATGGCGGTCAGTTTTTATTATAATTTTCTTTTTCCTAATTCATACAATTCATACCATTTAGGGCAATTTTAAGTTACTTTTGTTAAATTTTATCACTGTTTAAATCCTACGGAGAAAACGTAATCATATGAAGCCTAGATAGTACTCTAAAAAGTCCACAAACAGCTGGTAAAGCTTCGTCTAAAATGGACAAAACATACCCATCAATTTTATTTATCCAGTAGCGGGCTCGGTAGACGTTATCTCGCTCTGATAATTTAAAAAAACCTTGACAAACTATATACCTAAACCTTCCTCACAATCACTTTATCTACTTGTGAAAACCGTATGAAAATTCGTTCAGTAGTCCTTCTTGAGTTTATTGCGAACAGACTGACAGACCGACGTGGTAGAGGACTTTGCTTTATAGTATGTAATGATGAACTATAAATAAATGGAGATAAAAGAATTCAAACTCAAACAATTTTCTTTATATTTGTTTTGCTCTGTAGAGACTGACGAGTGTTAGTTGAATTAATTGTATATTAGTTCGTTTTTTTTTACATACCATCGACGAGTAGAATCTTTTGTAACTAATATTATAAATGCGAGAGTAAGTTTGTTTATCTTGTAGTCCGGTGAAGCTGTTAAGACCTTGCTGGGTCAATAGCGTAGCCAGTTCGAAAAAAAAAAAAAATGTTTATCTGTACGTCGGCTTGGGCTGTTGCTTTCATGCAATATCGTGTATTAATCTATTCATGTTAGATAAGCTAACCATACGTGTATGCGTTGATGAGACTCCTATGCTTATCTTCATCTTTCCCTCACGGACGTTTAAACTGTTTTTTTTTTTATCTGGACCACTAGACAACTATTTATTTATTTAATTATTCGTCTATAGATTTTCAAGACAGTTTTAGTGCAGTCAAAAATACCAATGAGATGGATAAAAATGTAATTATCAAACAAATATTTCTCACGTTTAAATTTAAATGGTTATAACATAGCATTTTGAAACCTGAATGTCTAATACATTAGAATAAATTAGTTTATATTACGTTATTTTCAACATAGAGACAGGAATTGAACTTGTTGAAAGTAAATGACACAATAATCTTGTAAAATAAATTTTCAATTCTACACAGAACTCCAAATTCGATATTTGTTTATTTTGAAGTAAAAACGTCTCTAGCCGAGATGAGCGTAAAAAACAATGGTAAGGGAATAATTTATGTGTTCGTGTCACCGATAAAATCGACATGCTCTCGCCGTATTACGCTTGCGGCAGACTAACGGCACATAGTTTAGCCAGAGTCTAAATATGAGAGACAGTACGAAAACTACCTACAAACGCTCGAAAGCGGCGCACTCACTCAGACATATTATAAATTTCAATTGACAAATGATGAAACCTGTAATTGATTGAAAATTGAGAAAAAAGACGTAGTTATTCAATTGTGTTAATTTTCACATCACAATTCTACCATATAATACCCCCCTCGGAAGCAGCTCAAGCCTAGGTCCGTTCCCTCGGCGTGGAGTCCTTGAGGACGCTATTTGCGCGATACAGCAACACAAAATCTTACAACACTGCAACAACATTATACATATCATCTCAACACACGTGCACGATGCTTACACATGAATGTGAAAGGGTTTTATTTTTCTTTTTTCCTTATCGAACTGAAATAGTTTAGAAAAATTATCCGACATAAAATACATATTGGAGTTATTGAGGTATATATGCTTGGTACACATATATATTTCAATAATTCTTATAAATATGAAAATGTAGCTAAACTTAGGTTAGCTCAGATAGATCGCGAATTGCATGTATCAGGCAACAGCCCAAGTCGAGGTGTGCCGTGCACCCTTAAACTAATTGCCTAAATAAAATTGGCTGAGTGCCTTAAATCACAATTCTTTTGATGGTGTCGACTTCTGTTTGTTTAGTTGTCTACCATTATCTATGTCTTAAGTGCTTATTTTTAAAACGTGTAGTATAAGACATTGATAATTTATATCAGGTCGTTGAACCACTTCTAAAGGACAATTAGATTGTTTGCAACCAATGTAGGTCATGGGAATCAAATCATGTGTATTATGATCGAATTTTTAATGAGCTGGTTGATTGCTTGGTAGAGGACATTGACTTTTTATGGTTCAGTGGGCGGTTATGTTAATTTTATCGGTTTTCTCAAGCTTCGTTGATTATCTGTCGGCTTTCATGGTAACAGGGAGTTGTAACTGTCCATGTATGGAATGGAAATAGCTTACAATATAAGACCAACTATAAAATGTGTGTATAAGATACAATAAAAATATTATAAGATTTAGATCAAATTATACTAGTGACAGGATAAATAATTAAAAAAACAAAATTCCTTGAACCTAAGTAGAAAATCTCCAAAACTTGAAAAAATATTTTGTTTTCTGCCGTTCAAGCTCTAAATATAAATCGAATCGAATTTCTAACCCTGTATAAGTGGAAATATCACCAAAATTCATTGAAAAAATAAATTGGATATCTTTATTTCAAACATAGCAGTGGTCAATTTTACATCTTACTAACTCGATAATTTGAAACTAATTGCCTCGATAACTCGAAGAAAACAATCGATCGAATTCAGAATTTGTAAATAAATCATAATTACTAGGAATTAATTTTGACATCCACAATACTTTCTTATAAATTCCGCGTATATCAAACTACTGGTTCGATTTCAAAAATTCTATCACTCTATTTTATCTCATTTATTAAGGAAAGCTAAAGGCTAAGTGAGACCAGTAGGAGTGAGGCACCAATAAAGCAAGATTCCAACATTTTTTTTCCTTTGGGAGCTACGTGTGCGCATATTGTAAGTAAAATGCTGTTTTCATTAACCTATGTAGAGAAAGTAGCACGGTGTCGGCATAAACCATTTCCCTTACGTGATGATTTCTACCAGTCATCATCTACCGCAAGCTGCATGAAGGACCTTCGCACCAATAATAAATAGTTAATATTGTATACCTATATATACATACATACATATTTTAATAATATTTGATTTTCACATATAATTTTTTTATAAATATATAAAAGAAGTTAAGTCAATAATTCGATACATTTTAACTTACCTTAAAAGTAAATCACCCGTATTGTGTCAGTCATAAATATTAGAATTTATTGACACAACTGGAGTTCGAACTATAGCGTTTAATAAATTGCGAAACTCACTTAAATAGCGGTTAAATCAAAATTGGCGTCTTATATCAATAATTTGTTTTACATGCCGATTATCAAATACGGGCAGCGAGTTCAACGAACAGGATCCCATGACTCGACCACCTTAAAAACATTAAACAAATGAGTCGTGCATTTTTTTCATATTTGTTTTTAAGTTCTTCTATTTGATAATATACATTTATGTCAATTTAATATTAGTTTAACAATTTATGTTATCTTCGCTGAGTGTGTAGAAATAAATATCATCACTAGGTCTCTTAATAAGATACGCGTGGGTTATACATTACTAGCCTCTGCCCGCGACTTCATTCGCGTGGAATAGATACACTAACACGAACACGCAGCAGTTCTCAAAACGAAAAAACATCTCGATTTTGAAACATTTTTCATCTGTGCTCCGCTCCTATTGGTCTTAGCGTGATGATATATAGCCTATGACCATTCTCGATGAATGAGCTATATAACATTGAAAGAATTATTCAAATCGGACAAGTAGTTCCTGAGATTACCCCTACAAAGTCACAACATCACAACGTCACAAACTCACAAACTTTACCTCCTTATAATATTAGTATAGATTATAAAAGACTCGTATGTACATATTACCTATAAAACTTGTTTAATAAATACTAGCACGTATCCCCCAGTTCGTTCTCAATTGAAGAATATTTTAAACATGCAGCTGATATAAAATGTCTACGTACAACTTGACCGAGACGGTGCAATTTTGTTTACATAATAACGAACTGGCAATACTAGGTACGTGTTTTACGAACCACAGAGCGGTGTGTATCGGTTACCAGAATCGCATTGCCACACGGCATCTGTGTTAATGACCCGCATAAGTTGATATCATTTGATAAATGACAAGGTTTTGGTGTTGTAACTTCACCAATGTCAGGGTGTGAACAAAGAAAGTATTTTACAATATATAACGATCGCATTATTATGTTATAGCCCGTTTAAGATAAACGGAAATATGTAAGTTTATATTATGTACTAGCTGTGCCCGCGACTCCGTCGGCGTGGAACGTCATGTATAAAAACAGCGAGTAATAAAATCTTCTGAATGTATTAAGTCCATTTACTTTTCTACTTTTCTCTCGTACGTAAGGCTCGTCGTCATTAAAATTACAATAGCTTTTGATAGAGTGGCCCGATTGTAATGAAACAAAGATTAAATTATTTGCGAAGATATGCCTTACGATTTACTTCATGTCGTTTTAGCGTGAACCCAGTACTTTAGCATTGATGCCTGTTCATACAAATAGACATACATAAATGACTAAAAATGGTTGAAATGTATTTTATTACTTATTCCTAGACATCTGTAACATTTTTTTCTACGAAAATCGAACAAGTACAGACACATTACATTTAAATTCTTATTATATGTGTAGATAAGAAGATAATAGATTATCAAACAAGCTGTAACGTAATGTTTATAAAGTTGTTTTTCGTTTGCGTTTTATACAAAAATATATACTTTTATTTCGGAAGCAGTATTTCCGAATGTCAAAGTATTATTTCCATTTACCGTGACCGACTGTTGGCATTAATAAAAATTAAGATTATCTTATTACTTTATCTTAAAACCCAATTTCATCATAATAATCATTTATCATTTAATTTAATCTACGTCAGATTGTATATTATCATTTTGTTTATTACATTCATCATATTTAATTTTACATTGATGTCTAATGGCCTTGCAGTAATGATCAGCTTATTATATTCCAAACCAAAATATACTTTACTCAATTAAGGCCCTGATAAGGCGCTTATGAAAGTTACCAATCATCAATAAAGCAATCCAATTATCAAGAAGAACCGACAAGAAACTCGATCTGGTTTATCTCTTCATGTTATATACTTTTACAAAACATAAATACTTACATTCATTTTTTGTGGATGCACAGAGAAGTAGGTCAGCTCCAGACGTCACAATCGTTCACATATTGATCCACCCTATAATAACACTTGTATAGACTTTAGACTTTATTTAAAATCTTAGTAGATTGCCATTTATGTTATCTACTTTCCATTGAACGTATCCAATGTAGAGTGTTTCGAATCGTCGGCGTCCTAATACTTTCTTCAAGGCTCGCAAGGCAACAATATTTTATATTGCCTCTATGGCGACTTCATTATCATGATTTATAACCACGTTTAAATTATAATCCACAATATACCACGCCGGAGCGGCCCGCTGGATGAACCTATTATTTGATTATTACATCGTCAGTGACCTTGGCATTGTAGACACAGGTGAACAGCTGTTCGGATTGATATCTGTCGCTGAGTTTCACAACAGAACGAATCGCCACAAATTGAAATTCAATTTCAACTCGACGGTTGGAAGTCGTCTCAAAACACGGGGAACCTGTACAGATGGCATAATGACGTGAAAGTTTTCAAAAACGCAATTAAACACTCATCAATGGTCGATGTTAATGAAGTTGATTACAATTAATAACTTATAATGATCAATTAAGCATTTCGGCTTTAATGAAGTTTGTGGCAATCATGAATCATAATAGTTTTCTAAGTAATATATTTTTCGTTAATAATGTTATAAAATCATAATGTATTATCATTTTGTATGATCTAAGTTGTTAACAATTTTGTTGTTTGGTCTCATGTGTACAATTGTTCAAACATATAGTACTTTTGTACATAGTTTCTCAGTTTGTTATAGTTCTTCTAACTACAACTTCTTGACTACTTTTTACAAAAAGTTGAATATTTTCTTTTTAATTCGAACTAAGGTGCAAATTTACTCTTGTGATTCAAGATTGATCATAAACCAAATTTTATTTGTTATTAGAAGTAGTAATGGTACAATGTTATTTGAAGATAGTGAACTATTACTTTAGGGATTAACGTGTTTTTTTTTCTTTACCGTATTCAAATATTACTAATTCATATCGTAATATCTGATTATCCCACTCCAATCTCATATCTTCAATCCCAGATCAAGTAGATAACACGACTTGTTGGTTGTTAAAACTTGGTGTTAAGATAACATTCTCTAAAATTAGTATTTTTTTGGGATTGTCACATTATTTTCGTATTTCAGTGGGACACAAGATATTATTTAAACATCATGAATGGTGTGAATGATGTAGATTTCAAGTGAATCACACTTAGTAGATTGTCTTATTTATGGAGGACTACAATAAATGATCAGAATACCTTTATATAATTAAGACCCATCATTGTTACTCACGTCTGCGTACATATTGGTTTGTATTTTAGTAACTATTCATAGAACTACGTCCTGACGTCAATCACATTCTTGGATTATATTCTACACAACCGCTACTTCGTGTTTGTATTTTATTATCGTCATCGTCTTCTTAGCCTTATCCCACCTAAATAAGGTCCTTTTACACTCTCCCTTGTTAGAGGTCATCTCAAGGTCTTTTCACACGTTTTACACACATGTCTGACCTCATTCATACAAACTGTTCTTGTTACATGACTTTCGTCTTTTCTTATAATATGCCTGTATCATGCTAACCTGTTAAACCAATCTTCAATTAACATTCATTTATAATCTTATCCATTCTGGTTACACCACACATCAGTCTTATTATTAGCATCTCTGCTACATGTAATCTTTTCTCTTCCGTCTCTTTCGTAGCTCAGTATTCGAATACAACAGGACTGGTTTTATTATAGACTAGCTGACCCGTGCAACTTCGTCTGCACCAAATTGGTTATCACTGGTTTCAATTGTATTTTTAAAAGCGATAAAATTGAATAAAACTGATACCCGATTGCAGCCACAACTACCGTTTCCAATTGTGAATCCTAACTATCCCCGGTCTCACTCAAATATACCCAGATTACATGTGATTTTTGATGTAAAACATCTATAGGCGCACCCTAAACTTAAATCGGCCATGGCGACGTTCGTGGTGATTACACACAAACTTCGCACTATTAACGACCCTATCAGTAAAGCATAAGATTCAAATTATTTTTCTAAACTATTATAATAAAGAGGAATCGTAGTATTTTTGTATGTTAGTTACGAATAAACTCAAACTACTGGACGGATTTCGATAATTCGTTTACCATTAGAATGCTACATTATCCCTTAGTAACATACCGGATTAGACCTCCCATTAGGTTCGATCCCTCGGTAGGGAGCACTTGAGTGCGTTGCTTGCGCGATACGGTGACACACAAATATACATCACTGCTACAACACTACACGATCACCCCCACACACGTGCACGCCTACACGCTTACACATGAAAGTGGAAGGGTTTACTTATTCCCCTTATCGAACTGAAAAACTATCAATTTTCCGATAATAAATATATGGAGGAGTTGTTGAGGCGTGTATGCTTGGTACACATATACGTTTCAACAACTCGTACATATATAAATAGTTAGCTAGGTTGGCTAAGATAGGTTGCGATTTTGTATGCAACAGGCAACAGCCAAGCCGAGGTGTGCCGTGCACCCTTGAGCTGGTTGCCAAAATAAAATCGGATGAGTGCCTTAAGCGCTCGCCTTAGTAGTCCGGTGAAGCTGTTAAGGCCTTGCTGGGTCAATAGCGTAGACATTTCGAAAAAAACCCTTAGTAATATAGGCTATATTTATTTTTTAGAAAAAAATTGGGATTTCTACTACAATTGCAATAATGTAATCAGAGGTATGAAAAAAATTTGGCATAAAATGTATTTCATCGCATGCGCCCCGATAACTATGAATGATAGAACAAAAATATGTTCTACAATATTAAAGAACATATTATTATCTATAAAAAAACCTCGCGGCAGCATACATATGTCTATACCTAAAAGTAAAGTCTATACTCAAAAACCTTTACAACCCTACTTGTATGATTGTAAGATTCAAATTGTTTCTATTTAATATTATGTAACGTCACAATTATGGCAGAGAGACGCGTAGATAGAAATGCTTTGTCGTCAACGTCGACCGGTTCATGTCCGATCTCACCAAAGTTAAGCAATGTCGGGCGTGGTCAGTGCTTGGATCCTCCGGCTCCCAGGGATATAGAAGCTAAAAGGCGGGAGATGCGAGAAGAGGCTGTAGGGAGGTGGATGCAGGACCTGGCGGACGCGCGCTTCGGGAGGCACACCGTCGACGCCGTCCGCCCGGTCCTGCGGGAGTGGATTGGGAGGAGATGGGGCTCCTTGTCGTTCAGGCTGGTGCAGGTGCTGACCGGACATGGTTGTTTCGGGTGGTACCTGCACCGGATCGCTCGCAGGGAGCTGACCGCTGCCTGCCATGAGTGCGGCGCTGAGGAAGATACCGCACAGCACACTCTCTCTGAGTGTGCTGCGTGGAAGGTGGAGCGCCGCACTCTGGTGGCGGTGGTAGGAGAGGATTTATCGCTGCCGAGCGTGGTCTCGTCCATGCTCGGTAGCGAACAGGCGTGGCGAGCAGTGGCCTCCTTTTGCGAGGAAGTCATCTCGAGGCGGACCCCCTCAGTAACCGTCTTCACCATAGGAGGACTGGCAGGAGGAGGCGGCGCTTTGCCCAACTCCTCCTGCCACCGTAGCCGGATCTGAGGGGATGCAGTCGGGGGGCTCATCCCCTCATTGCACAGATCCGGCGGACGAGGGGGAGCAGCTAGCGTGTGCCCAGCTGCCTCTCTATAGGTAGGAGCCCGGCGGCAACCTTCCGCCGGGTGGACCGTTGGGGCGGCTATTCAAGGGGAATAGCATAGAACGATCCCTTGCCGCCCCAACATCACGGTCTGTCGGTACACCGTGGGGTTTTAGTCCGTGCGAGTCGGACATATCCCACTCTCTCCCCCGGGAGGGTGGGTATCCATAAGGGATTTCCCCACGTAAAAAAAAAAAATGGTCAGTGCTTGGATGGGTGACCGCCTGGAGATATTGCGTGATGTTAGCTTTTTACGGGTCAAATTAATCTTCAGTAATTTTTTTAATGTATAGGTATATGTATTTTTTATATTTTTAAATTAGGTGTAATATAATATTTTTATAATATTACGGAATTGGTTTTTTTTAATCTTACTAATATACATATACACTGGCCAAAGTCTGACCTACGTACATCCAAAAATTACTCGATAGATTTCAATTACATGTTTTTATTTTTAAAAGAGAGGAGGCTTATTTTCTGCATTAGGTCGAGAAGAACTGCCAGTGATGATGATGATGAAGATTATGGTTTTTTGTGACGTTACATTTCCGAAGCTACAGGTTATAATACGAACTTTGCACTATTGTCGAAGTACTCAAAAACATCTGCAACTCTATCCGTATAAACATAACATTCAAATTGCTTTGTCGAACACTCGTCGTACCAGTATTACACGGCATGCACAAAGGGCGCCCTTTGACATACCGCCAAACACACCGCGCTTGCACCTTTCACTGATTTCTTTGTTACTATTTAATTAGACAATTGACTGTCACGGATTAAACTACGCATTTTTAACGCTATTTATAAATTATGAAACACCCTTCGCAGTTGTGAATGTAACCAGTGTTTTAATTTAAAATATGCCGGACAGCGATAATTTCGGAACTGAAAGTATGCACCCTTCTACAAAGAAAGTAAAATCACACTATGACATATATCTTGATAATGCTATATCTAATACTTTTATAACCTACTTCAGTTATCATCGACCAATTCTCACAGTATTAACCAGCTATTCTAAATTTAAAACCCTTGCGTTTTATGGGACAAAAAGTATCCTGGATGTAGCCTTGTAATATCAGTTGTCACTGTGTTAATTTTGGCTTCTATATGGATAACATAGTCTACCTTCATTAAAATTTCCAAAAAATATTGAATGTACAGATTTCGATTTGTTACAGTTTTAATAGTATAGATTAGTTATTAATAATTTTGTGGACGTTTTCGAAGCAGTTGAAATTTTTGAATAAAATTATTATGTAAGCGTAGCCTAGAGGTAAAGTTGGCGGCTCTATACTACTTTCATGATCGACGGGGAGACGGTTCGAACCCCGTCGTTTTTTTTGGTTATTTGTTTTTTTTTTTTATGTAGCCTATATAACTTGAATTTTTAACTAATCTGTCTGCTGTAAATAGCACTAAGGAAAATTACCAAAATCCATTAAGAATCTCATGAACTACAATTTTTTTTCTTTCGTCCGTTATTCTGGAGAACTCCTTGCGTTTTATGGGACAAAGAGTATCCTGGATGTAGTCTTCTAATATTAGTTATCACTGTGTCAAATTTCGTTAAAATTGGTTCAGTACTTTCAGAGTAATTCGGGTTTATATTCTAGACTTTAATCCTTTATCCTGGAGAACCCTTGGCGTTTTATGAGACAAAAAGTATATTTGATGTAATCTCGTAATATTAGCTATCACTATGTCAAGTTTCGTCAAGATTGGTTCAGTAGTTTCAGAGTGATGCGTGTGCATAGGGACAGACAGACAGACAGACAGACAGACAGACAGACAGAAAGACAGACAGACAGACAGACAGACAAAAATTGTAAAAAGATTATTTTTGGCTTCTATATCGATAACATAGCCTATCCTGATTAAAATTTTCAAAAAATATTTAATGTACAGATTTCGACTTGTTACAGTTTTATTATAGTATAGATTTGTACACCTTCCTCTTGAGTTGTAGGGGCATTGGTGCTTCATAAACTATCCTTATTCCTCAGATGGTTACGTTACGTTAACGACCAACATTGTTATTACAAAAAAACGTATTGAATACTTGCTTCAAAAAAGGTTGGGTACTTTCGTATTAAAATTAAAACGCCGAACGTTCGACATCATACTTTCTTATCTCTCTTTAGTTAGGTTAGGTTAAACTTGTGAAAAATGATAATGATAACGGTTGGTGAGCGCGGTGCATATAATACGAAAGTAACCAAACTTTTTTTAAAGCAAGTATTCAATACGTATTTAACTTTTTTGTAATAACATGGCTAGTGTTTAGAAACTAAAAAAGGTCGAAATCTTTCCCGTCGCTTTTAAATGATGCGTGCATAACGGCAGACCTCCATCATTTTATTCATATAAAGGTTTTATTTAAACATTTAAAAAAAACTTTAATTACATTTCCAAATGCTTTATAAAGTTCTAGTATTAATCACAATTCTTATTGAAACAAGACTACAAGAAAGGTAAAATGAAATAGACGATAAATAATAATTCTTAGTGGTACATTTCAAACAGTGCGATTGTGTAAAAAACCATTTAAACCGAGACAGACAGGTTTATTTGTGTCTGACACACAGACCTTAATGGCTGATTCTATACTGCCATGACGACGTTTTATGTTTTGCAATTTTTCACACAGAAATCATGTTCTATCCTATTGTCTCGAGTTGTTATTGACAATTGGAATTTTCCATCATTTAACCTATGTTAAGGGTTTTAAATTTTTATTTTGTTCACTACGTCAAAAGTCTGTATCGAGGTAAACCTGTTCTGTTACCGTTAATAAGTCGCAGATGAGGACCTCCTAAATAGTTATCGTAATTGTATTTATTGTTTAGTATTTTCTATCAAAAAGATATTTGTACAGTTTCCTTAATAACATTTGGTATTTTCTATCATAAATATATTTGTACGATTTCTTTACCAGATTAGGCCTCCCTCGGTAGCGGCTCAAGTCTAGGTTCGATCTCTCGGCAGGGAGCCCTTGAGTGCGTTGCTTGCGCGATACAGTGACACAAAAATTTACATCACAGCTACAACACTACACGAATACCCCCACACACGTGCACGCTTACACGCTTACACATGGAAGTGGAAGGGTTTTATTTTTTTCCCCTTATCGAACTGGAAAAACTCTAATTTTCCGATAATAAATATATGGAGAGGTTGTTGAGGCGTGTATGCTTGGTACACATATGCGTCTCAACAACTCAAACATATATGAATAGTTAGGTAGGTTAGCTAAGATAGGTCGCGAGTTTGCATGTAACAGGCAATAGCCAAGCCGAGGTGTGCCGTGCACCCTTGAGCTATTTGCCCAAATAAAATCGGCTGAGTGCCTTAGGCACTCGCCTTAGTAGTCCAATGAAGCTGTTAAGACCTTGCTGGGTCAATAGCGTAGTCATTTCGAAAAAAAAAAAATCAAAAATATATTTGTACGCTTTCTTTAATATCATACACTATAATTTATTTAATTTAGTAGATATATGTATAATAAAGATTTTGTTATAGAAGAAAAATGACTTTGATTATGACTCTTTTTACGCTTATTTAATTTTAATTGAATATAACGATTAGTTATTAAATAGTTACATTTCTCAAAATAAAATACTCCTTCTATTTTTTTCTCAAGCTGACTATACTGTTGACCTATCAAGGTCTTAACAGCTTCACTGGATTACAAGATATGCATACAGAATTCATATACTGTGTTTTTTTATATTGAATATTAGAATGATCTCAGAGACGTTAACACTACTTTAAAGAATTTTAATTTGATTATTATTGCATCCAAGTTCAGTAGTGTAATTAATATTCGATTACATAATTCGAATACTGAACTATATTACTATTATGTATACTCGACGTGATTTCCAACATAACTGGATTCTTTATAAATAATTAAGTATAAGACCACTATGATGTAATGTTAATTAACTAATGTTAGATAAGCACGCTTCATCTAACTGTTCTAAGAAAAATCGTTGAAATGATCATCGCATGTTAGCTCTAAGTAATCTATACTAGTGTTTGAAACTCGACCATAACAACAGGTATAAGAGTTTCATCTTGAGTATTTATATTAAGCATAATATATTATTAATAGATACTATACAATATATATTTATAACAATATAAAATATATCAATTTATATTGAGTATTGTACAAATATTGTAGACTGTAGCGTGTCACTATATATGGATTACATGTCAAAAGGACAGTGTAGGCAGACTTTTAAATACTAAAATAATCTACGTTCCAACAGCGTCACCTACCGCTGGCAACTATAGTTAAGAACTAACTAAAGCCGGTCAAGCCGTTTACATAAAGTTAGATAAAGATAAACAATATAACATAATGTCATGATTGGGTTTATCATCAGCGCACACTCTGTATCTACATTACATTGGCAGAATTGTGTATTGCTTACACATGGTGCCATAAATTAAAGAAGAAGAAGACGTTTTATTTTATTAGGTAATTTTGTTGTAATTGTACTTTTTTTGGCAAACAATTTTCCAAAGAATTTTCATTGTCGAGTAGGTAATAATAATAAAAGGGTCTTGTGATTATTTCAATGTTCTAACAAGATGGCGGTCTCCCTTTTTACAATTTCTCTGAATTTTTTGTGGCATATAAAAGAATTCATGCTCCGTGGTATTAATTCCCATCCACTTCACTTGTGCACAATAACCAAACTATATTATGTAAGATGTCACAAATAACACAAAATATGAAGTTAAATAACATAAAATTATGTTTAAAAGATAAAATGGCAAAAATCCCGCCAAAAACATATTTATTTTCTTATCCGTCCTTATAAAAAAGAAGCATTAATAATTAAGAGAAATGAAGCTTAAATTGCATAATAGAATATATTAAAATCAGGATCGAAAACTGTAAATACGAGCCTTTGTTAAATTTCCAAAGCCTTTTACGATACCTCAGTTGGTTTCGAGAACTCATCAAGTTGATAGACTGCATGCCTTCACATAACTAAGAAACTAGCTGACAGGTTTATATTAAGGGCTTCACCACATGTACTTTACCTTACCGTGTATACAGATGTCTTATTTATATAAAAAGATTAATACTAACAATTATGTAACAGTTAATATGTATGCATTTTTGTATACTAACGTGTGTTATATATAATTTATCATAAATAATTAATTAAAATTATAAGGACACAAAAATTGCGTTAGATAATTTTCTGTGAAATGTTTAAAATTGTGAATACTTTACAAAAAATTATTTACTGTAACTTTGACAATATCATCAGAAAATAATATTGTGCAACGAATGTGGTGCAGCTCTAAAACATTACTAAATACCTGAGCGTAGAGACAGAATTATTACACTCGTGCGTTTGTTTTGAAAAAAAAGGTATACACTTTGTTGGTCTAACGAGCAAGGCTTTGTAAGGAACAGCTATATAATATTAAGTTGGAATGTTTAATTATATGAGATATTTGGCTGACACCTGCGATTTTGATTACATTATTATACCAATAATATGTATATCTACAATATACAAAGAAAAACTTTATTTTACATAAAAGTTATTTCTAAGCAATGTTATACGTTTACTTACCCTCTTCTGCGAATACGCGCCACATCGCTTGCTCCATTTTATAAATTGCCGAACGCGTAGTACATATAAAAACGTAAGTGCTTAAAACATTAAAAATGTATATTAAAGATATCGTGGTATATTTTTAGAAAAGAACTAAGTGTCTAAAAAGTACAACTAAAAATATGATCGATATCTCTTCAGTAGTTTTTATGTGTCAGCCACACAATTGCTGACCTCTCTATCATTTTATTTGTAAAGAATTATATTAATAAAACTTGTATGTGCTTTTTGAAATTTAATATTGTTACAATTATTGATTAGAGTTGATCGATTAAATTGGATAAATATATGGTAAATTACAATACTGTAAATATATTTTTAAAATAATTTAAGAGTTATATAAGCCATATGAATATAATAATATTCGGTGTTATTACAAAATAGTTAAATACGTATTGAACACTTGTTTTAAAAAGATTACGTTTTAAATACACCGCCCTCGCTGAATGTTCGCCATCTTGCTCTGTTGTCTCACTTTGGTTAGGTTAGGTTAGACTTGCCAAAAAAGATAACGCAAATTTGCCTTAAAGCAAGTATTTAATACGTGTTTAAATTTTTGTAATAACACCCATTATTTTTGGAAGAGGTTTTAATCCAAAACAAACGTAGAGTAATAAAGTTTCCTATTCAAGGTTTAACTATGTCAGTTCGTTGTTGGTGAAATTTAAATAAAATGGTTAGGTTTTTAGGAAGCGTGAATAACAATAGCTATCTAACTTATTATCAATTATTTTCGATGACGTCACACAACACTTCCCATACTTATATCTTATAAATCTTACTTGCACAACTTGCTCCTTCATGTTTCATTGCGTTTTCTACAGTTTACAAACTATCCGTGGGAAAATCTGCGACATCGACCGATTTCCTTCTTATACTTCCATTACTCAATGCGCCTCGACACTGTGTCTTCATTCAAAGTGTTATGTTACGAAATACAAATAACACCGTTCTTGTTGGAAAATATGTGTGACGCATGCTGACACAATTTACACTCGTAGACACAAAGACAGCAGAAATAATAAGACGAAAGTAACGATGGGAATATTAGAAATTAAGTACGTTATCTTTTATTAAGACCTTGGTCAATAGCGTAGTCAGATCGAAACAAAAAAAATCTTTTCAATGGCTTTTAAATTTCAATCCTGACACACCTTTTTATTGCTTTTTAACATTTCTGAATTATATTTTTTCCATGTTATTTCTGAAATAATTAAATGAAAACTAAACCAGATAATAAACTAGATTATTTCATATCATTTTCTAACAAAATATTAACACGAATATATTATAAGCCTGTATAATTATTTCTCGTAATTGTACAGTGAAATAATGTAGTAACATGTTTTTTGCACATATTTTATATATTATTATTATTAAACTCTGTAGTGGTAGAGCCAAGTTGAAGCTATTATTGTTTTCAGCACGAATGGGTCGGCTCGTCCGGGGAAGCACCACCCTCTCACAGAATACCGACGTGAAGTAACAGTGCTCGCATTGTTGCGTTTCGTTCGGTCAGCGAGAAAGCCGGAGAGTCACCTCCCCATCCCCTTCCTTCTTCCCTTCCTGTCCCCCCGCCCTCCTCCCAAACACAGGCTGGCAACGCACTTGTGACTCCCCTGATTGTTGCAAGTGTCTATGGACGGTGATGATCACCTAACATCAGGTGACCCATCTGTTCGTTTGCCTCCTATGATAAAAAAAAAATATATTATTGTATATTTTTTTTACATTTAAATATTTTTTTAAAGTTAAATCCTTTAAATTTCAGGAGAGAACTGGATAATTATGTAAAATCCATAGAAAATTATTACGTAAATGTAATCAAATAGAATACAATTAAAGAAAGTTCTGGATTAAAAAAAAAATGGAATAGTACGAAATACACTTTTCATTTTAGAAACATTTGTATAGTTTTTAACTTGAATTCACTTTAAAAAGTTAAAAAAAAAACTAGTGAGACTGTATTCAGCATATATTAAAGCTGTGTACAATGTTTTTAGCTAAATAAATTAGTGTTATATCTGTAATTTTTAGTATAGCGATCCATAAAATATGATGAATGATTGAATACATATATTTCATTCTTGTCTGAGAAGCAATTTTAACTTTCGTAATGTTTTTTTTTATCTTTCATCGAAATCTGCAAAGCGTTAAGCATTTTTAATGTATTATTTTGGATTATAAATTTATATCTTATATGCAATTTTTTTTTTTTTTTTTATTATTATCTAAATGCTTTCAGTTGGCATTATCTGATATAACATACTATAGACCTTGCTTTTTAGTTTCATACTAATGTGTAATTTAAAAGGAATTAATGCAATTCACACGGATATAAGTATTTCTTTCTGTTTGTTCTCAAGTTGCGGGCAAAATCTAGTTATATATACTTACATTAACAATATATTTCCTAAATAATATGTTAATAGAAATAGATATATTGAAACCGTGTTTTTTTCATATTCTATGTGACAAACTAACAGGTGGGTCATTTAATGTTAAATGATTACCACTGTCCATTAACACTTATAACACCAGGGGAGTCGCGAGTGCGTTGCAAGCCTGCGTTAGGGGAGGAAGGGAAAAGGAGAGAGGGTAGGTGAGGAGAAGTGGGCCTCCGGCGCTCTCACTGACCGAACGAAAAGCAACAATGCAAGCACTGTTATTTCACGTCAGTTTTATGTGAGAGGGTGGTGCTACCCCGGACGAGCCGACCCATTAATTATGAAGCCAGTAATAGCTTCAGCGTAGATCTAACACCTACAAAATGATTTCTGTAACGCAAAATTTACTACTAAATAAAAGGGTCTGAAGTACTTTTTAATGATCATTTATGATGACGTCATCATTGGTTCGCCCGCTCAACGGTTGCGTCAAGCCACACCAATGTGCACAATAGCCGCGAAAGTGCTTAGAAAGTGCAAGTCGACTGTCTCACGTACGTATTATATCAGCCGTGGATTTACATAACAATCATGATTTGTAGGTAAGTGGAGCGTTATGGTAAAAAAAAAATATAATCTATTACACGTGTCAGTGAGACACGCGAGAGATCTCTTAGTTTCTCGTGGTAAAAATACAAACAGTTTCGGTGCATTGATCTTACTACTGGCAATGAGATCGGTTACGTAAAAATTCGTTCTACGTCGACCGAGATTAGGTATTTTATTGTGTTTTTCGTTCATTTTAAATTCGGTTCGCTTGCGTCTAGATTGCTAAGACTGTCGCGTTTGTTGTTAATCAGCGACTGATTCTCAATCGATAACTGTTATTTAAAATAACACAATAGTAATGCAGTAACTATTTACATAAGTGTTTAATAACTTTAATAACTTTATAAGCGGTTTGTCAGTGTATTGTATGTTGTATAAAGGACTCTTATGTTATTATTTGCTAATGTTTGTCATCACTAGTTGGTAGTAAGCTATAAAGTACATTACCTTTTTATTAAAACTGAACTATTTATACATATAGTTTAATAAGTAAATTACATTGTATATGAATCATATTGTGCTTACATTGCATTAAATATTCCATTTTCAGATTTTTCAATACCACTATTACTTTAACTACAAACGACCCAAAACGGCTTCGCTTAGGTACAATACACTAATGTGCTGATTACATATAACGATTTAGGCAATTCTTAGGCGCTTTAATATATTTATTCTTCTTATTCTTCTGTTCTGCAGACTCTTGGTCCGCACATTTTTTTTTTTTTTTTTATTGTCTGCGTGAAAAATCGTACTTTAATATTAACGGTTCATGAAACTCGTAATAGAAGTTACTTAAGACTAAAAACTTTATACGAAAAACTTACTTCTAAAATGATGTTTTCTAACATACCTTAAAATATACGTTGTAAAGAGGAAATGAATGATGAATATTAAATGCCTAACGTAATTAATTATTATTTTTTTTAACTTTAATTTTGGCAATCAATCATTCAGATTATTATTGCCATTATCACGTATTCAATAATATTACAAGCATCGTGCAATCATTTCAATAATATGCGTCGTGTCAGTCAATATTCTAACAAGATGGTGGATCCCTTGTTAGAACCTTCCACGGAGTTTTTGTGGCATCTCAGAATTTTATGCTCCGTGGTATTATTTTCCATTCACTTCACTTATGCACAATAAACTAACTATATTACGCAAAACACCATCAAATTTATAAAATATAGAGTCTAATAACACAAGATTATGAATAAAATATAAAATCCACTACATGACAGACTGAGATCCCGCCAAAAACTCAATTAAATATTTAATTACATTTTATTTATCTCATAAGGCTTAGCCAGTATTATCAATATAAGAACCCTGAAAACTGTTTCATAATTCCGTGTATAGATTAGAAGGATTATAGAAACACAAAGAGACACGAGAAGTGACATTTCACACGGTACTTATCATTATGGAAACAGGTTTTAATATCTAATCTATACTCTGTGGTTATAAAGAATTATACAAAATTAATGTCAAACGAAAAGAAAAAAAACTATAAATAGTTTCTATTTTGTTTTTAAAATTGTTAAAGATTTCATTATGAATGCAATTAACAGCTAAGTTAATATTTACGTCGAAATTCAAGTTACTTCGTAATCACATGAAGGTCATGTCCCGTACGCAATTGAATTATGCATTCTGTTCATTCATATATCCGCCTAGTTTACTAAAGTTTTTAAGTAAAATAAGTATATCATATGAATATATAATTTTAAAATCTGTTTTTCTAAAGCGTATGTTGAAATTTTATCATCAGCAATTTTCACAACTTACAGATCGTCAGAGACGAGCGACGCTACCGGTTCTACGAACATCCAATTTATTTTATTCAATTTCTTTTGTACATTTTGTAAAACGAGATTGCCTTATCACTTTTCTTTATGCACAATGTAGAGGAATGACATAATAGTTCATTAAATTGACATCTAAACGTAACAGTTAATTAATACAATAATAGTAAAGTATGATTACTCATGATTCCGAGCCTGATATGCAGATACCGCAAACCAAAATTTGAAATTGAATCTATTAAAAATTCATCCACAACGTATTAAAACCAATTTATTTCCACAGACTGGAAGTTACTTTGTCTGCGGTTATAAAAAAATCTCAACACGCATTGACATATTCGGTGTTATAACAGAAAAGCTAAATACATTATTAAATACTTGCATTAGAAAGGTTGCGTACTAAATGCACCGCGCTCGCCCGAGGCAAATTCGCGTTATCCTTTTTCGCAAATCTAAACTAACCTAACCAAAGCAAGACAACAGAGCGAGATGGCGAACATTCAGCGAGCGCGGTGCATTTAAAACGCAACATTTTTTAAGCAAGTATTCAATACGTATTTAACTCTTTTGTAATAACACTGATCGTTTTAAAAAAATATTTTATAGGTTTTAGCGTTTGACAACAATCGGATATTAAATGACAATGTACAAGATAGTAAACACACTAACTTTAGAGAGACTGGGTCTCAAGTAAAGCTACTGGAACATGGCGCTTGGCGACTAATTTTTAAATAGAGAGTGGTATCTAAATAGGCAAAATTTAGAGAAAGTATACGGATCCGTACGAAGTTGTTTCGTCATGATGTTTTTCTTTATCGAAATTTTCGGCTCATTTGTACTAATTCGTGTCGACATCGAACGACACCGTGTCAAAACACGCTAACCACAGTGCCACTTAAAAATAAAGTCGGAATTAATATAGAACTTCTTATCAAAAAATTAAATGATAAAGTAACTACTTAATGAATGTTATGTTTATATTTTATTAGAGAATTGTAAACGTTACCCTCCTACATGGTAGTTTGCGCCTTTTGTTAAGTTCAATCGAATTAAGATTTAATACTCAAAGGTGGTAACTTCGATGTAACTGAGCTCGTATAGAATTACAACCTCCGCTTTGGTCCGTTACATAAGAAAGTACCGGTTCCAACTAAACACCATATAACATTATCTAATATACCAATTTACTGTTACATAACATAAAAATAAATCTTAACATAACTGTTAGATCTTGGCGTCAACCGATTATCGAAATTGGCTTGACTCCAAATCCACGGTCTCCGAGTCATTTTGTTCAAGAAGTCGGATGATGCAATATGGTGGTGGTAAAGTATTATACATATACCTGATCAACATACACAAGGTATATCATAACACAAACCGTATGTGCGTCGGTTTAGAATACCACTACCCCGTCTCTTTCCGGGGATGTCATAAAAGGCGATAAAGGGCATAAGGGCTGATCGACGAACGCCATTCTGGCGAACAACACGTTGGCAGTAAACTATGTAACTCAACGATTCCGCATATGCTTGAGTTACCCTTGCTTTGGCAGAGGAGACAAGAGTTTTCAATACCAAGCGGCAATTATGACACCCTTGAAACACCCAAGCCAACCTCACCTGCACGTGGTGCACCCTGCTGAATAACGAACGAAGCAATGGCGAAAGCGGGGTGGTAGGGTTTTACACCCTGACTGGGTCGCAACCACCATGTATATGGCGAAAAAGCCCCTAATAGTGAGTCGCTTCTGCGGGTCGCATTTCGGGATAAGCCTGTTCATATCCAGCTTTTTGCAGGCTGGCATGATAGTGGCGACTAGCGATGGATAGTGTGTCAATCGGTGGTCGCTATTATTTTTGGATTGCACTATGCTTACTATTAGGCATAGTGCAGTCATTTTTCCGTGCTACAATAAAAAAAAAATATAGCTGAGTAATATAACACGCTTTTGATGACGCTAATTGGGGTCCTTTAATCTTTTAATGGATGGGAGCTAATTCAACGCATCCTAATTATTATTGGTCGTACTGGTCTAGCTATTCACCGGTATTCACAGAACTGTATGAGAGAGTAAGTTTGAATCTGCGTAACTGCTAAAACACATTAGACAAATCAGGCACAGATGAACATCGAGGAAAAGTATTAAAGCGATGGGGCAATGGTGGTAGGACTTTGGGTCACGATGTATCTAACTCCTATGGTCACAGTGATACAGGACCATTAAAGGACTGCATAGCCCAATTCTCCAGAACAAAAAAAAAAAACTCCTAGCAGTTGCCTTACATTTTTTACCGTTGATGGATACGTCAAGAAATATATCATCATCACAACAAGTTGAAAGATTAAATACGTGCAATGAATTTCTTTCGCATTTGTCAACCACTTTTATTGTCCAAACCGGTAGTCAAAGGCAAGACACATTAATAATAAATACTATGCTTTGTCTTACATCATTAGTAAAGTGACTGCTCACGTTCTGACTCGGCTCTCTGAATAACCAATACCTTCCCTGTTATGTGTTGCTGGCAACCGATGCATATTATATCATAAATATATGTTTCAATGTTGGTGCTAAGGAAACTAAACCCATGAAGAAGGCTAAGAAATAAAAAAAAAACAAATTTATCAACAAAAAAAAAACAGGAAAACAGAATTATAAACTTCTAGGAAACAACTCCGCCTGATTTTCAAAAATCATAGCGGCATATTGTTATGTGATAAACCTTAAAAAAATGTTAGCTCAGGTGTGACCATATTATGTCCAGTGAGACTAATTTTGAGGGCTGAGTTGAAATGCCTCGAGTGTGAGTTTAACGAATTATTTTGGAATTTGTTTTTGGAACTGATTACTCTATTGGCCTTATAACTCTTTTATAGCCTCACCGGACTACTAAGGCGAGCGCTGAAGCCACTCAGCCGATTTTGTTTAGGTAACTAACGCAAGGGTGCACACACTCCTTGGCTTCGGCTGTTACCGAAATCCCGGATCTAACCTAGCTAAACTAAGCTATTTATACATATATTCGTTTGTGAATCATACAATTAAAATTGTATGTTTATTTTAATGTAATTCATGGGATTTTGCATTAGCAATATAAGCACTCAAAAAGTTGGGGTGTAAGGGGTGTCGAGTAACATCTTAAGACTTGAGGCACCCAAGCCAACCTCAGCTGCACGTGTGCACCCTACTGATCAACGAACGAGGCAATGGCGTTGGCGGGGTGGTAGGGTTATACAGCCCGACTGGGTCGCAACCACCATGTATATGGCGAAAAAGCCCATCATAGTGACTCGCTTTTGCGTGTCGCGTTTCGGGATCAGCCTGTGCATATCCAGTACTGGGTGACTTTCGTCATTATGGCCGGCATGACAGCGGCGACCGGCGATGGATAATCTGTCTATCGGTGGTTGCCGATGTTTGCTGGATTGTACTATGCTTAACATCAGGCATAATGCAGTAACTATGTCGTGCTTCAATAAAAAAAAATATTTTGACTTGATTACAATACCTTCATTTTTTGTATTTTGTATAAATATAATATAACCGTATTATTTATGTGAACTTTCTGGAAGACATACATGTCTAATTTACATTAGATACATCTAATGTTAGAGATATCCGCAAAAAAATCGGTTACGTAGTTTGGAAGAACTATGCTCGTACAGACATGACACGAATTTATACTAATTTCAAAACGATATATTCGACTCGCACAACCCACGTCACAGTAATGTATCTGTGTTTTACACTAACAATATTAAAAATTTAATAATCATTGTATATGTTTTAATGTATGTATTTATATGCAACAGTAAACAATCGTAAAAATCGATAACAATTAAATTAATCGCCAATCAGTTAATTTCAATATCCGTTCTGAACAATACAAATTGTTCAATAAATGCTAACTTTCAAAGTCTATTTCACACTTGTTGCAATACATTGATTATTTACAAAACATAAGCCGTCTTACAAAAATTTAAATACAAGTTGAACACTTGTTTAAAAAAACTGATTACAAATGACTGTTGTACGATTGTTTAGAGATATGCACCGCTTAGGTTTAAACATTGTCTGACGCTTGCCTAAGTAGACAGTTCTTGTTTTATTTTTGTGATTTTCATGTGATTTTGTAGTAAATTGGCGCTTGAATATGCTTTTGCAATATAGTATTTAAGAAATGTGTTGCACAAGGTTTAAAATTATAAACACCGTTTAGGAAAATGATCGTTAAAAGCGTGTTCATCTTTGTCTTTGTAATTAAACCGAATATGTTTTTACATGTTACAAGAACCCTTTCTGCATCGTTCTGCGTTAAATTGAACGGTACTCTCAGTAAACTAATAATAGTTCTTTTCAAATCCCTTGAAACAATAACTAATTAATTCTTGGGAATTTGAATATGTTCAATAGAATAACGCCCAAATAATATATTTGCTAGATATTATTTAATCAGAAAGCGTAGCTCCTCTTTCACGTAAAATAAAAGTACGAGTGAAACAAAGGAGTTACGAATAAGAATGTCATCTTGGGATTACGAAGGAAAGATTCCAGTCTACTTTCGATCTAAGATGTATTAGTGTTTTAGTAAAACCGTCTAAACAAATTAATTTACAATATTAAACGGCCGACTATATGTGTTCTTGGCTTTCTCGCAAATAGCTACTTCGCAACGCTTTGCGGAAACCAAACCGCCGTGCGCCGTTATCTTATAGACAATCGTACATAATCCCGACATGTTTTTATTTGCAGAATATATGTTTCATTATATTAAATGATAAAAAATAATTCTCCATACAGAATACAATTACGTTCCCACATATCAGAGTGCTGGCGCGTAATGTTTGTCACGCTTTGCTGATTTGACTACAATATTTGCGACACTTTAGTTGACTGATAAGAGAATATAATTATATACCTAAATTAGCGTATTCGCTAAATTAGCTTGTTATACCTTACCGTTAATATGTGTATTTATTACTAGCCTCTATCAGCGACTTCGTTTGCATGGAATAGATGCTTTGAGCTAACGTTAACACACAGCGGAAGCTCTTACGGGGAAAATAAAGTCCCGATTTGTAAACATTCTATTGGTCTTAGCATGATGATATATAGCATATAACCATCCGCGATAAATTACCTATATAAAATTGAAAGAATTTTTCAAGTAGGACCAGTAGTTTCTGAGATTACCTCCTACAACGACACAACGTCACAAACTCACAAACTTTACCTCTTAATATTAGTATAGATTTATAACAAGTTCATAATTAAACTGGAATCCGATTGGTAGAAAAAGAAACTTTCGCGTCTAATTGATTTATTCCTCCAAATACTTCCCACATGTTATCCATTTTCTATTTATATTACGGATTTTGTTTGAAAGATCTACTCGTTAAATTTCTGTTGGCTATTTATTATCTATACTAATATTATAAAGAGGTAAAGTTTGTGAGGTTGTAGAGAGCAATATCAGGAACTACGATTAAAAAAAATTTTTTTCGTGTCAGATAACTCATTTATCAAAGAAGGCTATAGGCTATATATAATTACGCTAAGACCAGTAGGAGCGGAGCACCAATGATGAATGTTTCAAAATCGAGTTTTTTTTCCTCTTGAGAGCTTCTACTGCATTTTAGTGTTAGCTCAAAGTAACTATTTCCGGCGGACGAAGTCGCGGGCAACAGCTAGTTTGTAATAACTTTCTCAATTGATTATAAGTAAAATTTTTTCAACTTGCTGTATTTTTTTTCTATATATATTTCAATACTGAAAATTTTCATTAAATTTTTGGGCATAAAATCGACTACGGACAGAGATGATGCCTTTGAAATCTCATACTGTTCTGAAATTTTAAACAGTTATTCTGCTTGAAATTATACAACATAATTATATTTTAATAATATATTAAGAAAATAATCCTGGTAAAATCCGAATGAAATGTAGATATGGGCAATATATAAACGCCAATTTAAAAAGCTATCTAGACGAATCTTCGGACTTACAAAAATTGGCAATACGCTATTACTTTCATGAGTAACCTATGTTTCATAACGTCCATATTTTGTTCAAACTTGAAAAACTTTACAGTTTAAAGGTCATCTTTACCTAATTTTATTTTTATTAGGCGTTTTGTAACTACGTGCTTTTGAATGTCAATCGTTCACACCGAGGCTATTGACATTAGACTGAAACAGTCGTAAGATGTGGATAAATAAATTAACGTAAGTTAGATGATCGTAATGACCGTATGTATCGTAAGAACCTATATTCGGCTACACAAAAAAATATAACAAAAGACGATTGCGTAAGTTTTAATACAAACTCGATACTAAAGCGACTGTCACGAACTTGTTACGAATTAAAGAACGTTCAAATTAGCTAGATAATATATAAATAATGGCACGGTGTCCTTAGTCCAAATTGACAAAAAGAAACTATGTTATTTCTAGCCTTTGCTCGTGTTTTTTTTAAGGTCCACAAAACTGAGTTCAATGGACAGAAATGGACACGAACTCTGCTAAATCTGAACAAAGCATGTATAAAATAAGAAGACAAAGACATATGATTAAAAAAGAAAAATTAAATTAAACTTTCAAATTTTTTTTTCTATTTGATGCCAAAAAAACAACAAAAAAAAAATACATGGAAACGTAAACTTTTACAAAAACAAGAAAGCTTGCGATATGAAGGGCAATGTTGGCCTACGTTAGTTAATATTAATATTTAGTATTTATTTATTATTATTATGTATTTTATCTGTTTAGTATTTCTTCTTCTTCTTGTATGTAGATTTAAGCTATCCTTCATACTTATTTTTTCTGGTTGAAAGATAGAGTACTTAGAGTATTTGTATCCTTGACTACGTATTTGCAAAATTCTAATCATTATTGGTTGAGTAGTAAAGCTGTGGCAACGTAAACAAATAAATTCACATAGCCATTTATAATATTAGTCAGGACAATGTATTATTACTATCTCTAAATGTAACAATTTATTAAACAATTAACCTCGATGGTAATAATTATAATATACGTAATTTACTTAGTACGTAACTAATGATAATTGTCAGGATAAGGGATGAAAATCTCAAAAATATCGATAAAATAATAAATATCTATGTTTATAGCTAATTAGCAGTTTAATAACAATACAAAATGTAGTAACAGTAAGAGATAAAAAGTAATGCTACCATTTCTTTTTTATAGCACAAATTTTTGACTATACTGTACAGTTCACTGCGTAGACAAAGTGCCATTGTGATGGGTCTATGATTATATGGATCTTGTTAGCTTACTGGATACAGGTGATTCCACAACAAGACACGTGTAAGCTTACCACTATGGTAACTTTTTTTAACTGATTAACAAAGTCTGCCTGATGTACCTTCACAGCTTCACCGAAATAATGGGAAAGCGCTTAAGGCGCTCAGCCGCTTGGCAACAAACTCAAGGTGCCAAAGTGGCCGAATCTCGGCTTGGACTGTTCCTTTGGATGCACAATGCGAATCTTACTAAGCTAAACTAGGCTAAGGTAATCATACATATAAGACTTAATGTGGCTTATTATTTGTTGTCTGAAATCAAGTCGAACACAATTTTACCGTTAATAAACATTATAATATATGTGCCAACTTTCATGGCGATAGATCATGTGGTTTGAAGTTTAACCGATATGAGATATATATTTGTCTATGGATATATCAAGTCTTTCAATATGATTTAATTAATATTTTCATTATTTTATAACAAGCTAAATATAAGTGTAAAGGAGGTGAACTAAAACACAAAAATGCAGTCAGAGTTCTTAAAAAGAAATATAAAAAAAAATTAAAAGACAACTTTAAACATTTTTTTTGCGACTATTTAGACATTACGCGACAATTGCTTCGGCCTTTAAGAAAAAAACGTTCAGTTGATGTCTGACGGCTGCTTTGTATAAGTTGAGGTAAGAACCTTGCATCATTAAAATGTAAACAAAGTTCAAGTTATTCTTAATTTTAAAGTTCACTATATTTTTCGATGTTTAGTATTCTCCTGTATCATATTTTCGTTATATTATCGTATCATATCGACAATGTTCTATCGATATTATGGACGTTACTAGTTTTTTGATACATGTTGCAATCCTAGTTAGGGGTTTCTATTTTATGCCTTGATACAATAATAACGGAAACAGATATATATCTCTATATATGAAGTTCTTGTAGTCTGGTGAACCTGTTAAGACTTTGGTAGGTCAATAGCGTAGTCAGATCGAAAAAAAAAAATGAATTTCTTCTGTATGTGTGTATGTCACCGAACTCCACCTAAACGGCTGGACCAATTTTGATGAAAGTTTGTGTGCGTGTTCCAGTGGATCCAAGAATGGTTTTGATTCACAATTGGATGCGGTAGGTGGCTCTGCGGTTGGATAATAGGCTTTTATTATTATCAGGGTGAGACAATGTCCGCAGAGACCGCTAGTGACAGTATAAAAAATATAATTATAGGTTGAAACAAACATAAAACTATTAAGTTACTTACCTTTAATAATATAAATAGTAATTACAATATTATCAAATTTAATGAAAAGAAATGGGGTGAGTCCGATTTGTGCCGCCGCACCAGTCAGACGTGCGCTCCGTTCTCAAAAGTGACCGTTATTTTACGAAATTTTTCGCGCATTTTTCGGTCCGATCTCCGGCTGCGTGCTTCGTGCTTCGGCTTCGATCGCGTAGTCACTTTTGAGTCGCCGCGTTTTTTGTCCGGTTTTCGTATTGAAGCAGTGATATCGATCGTAGGCGCTCCATTCTTGAGCGTATCAAACTGCACTTTTCAGTGCAAACCCGGGTTGCAAGTCCAGTCATCTGGCCAACCTCCGGAAACCTCCCGGTGCAAACGTAAGGAGGTTGGAGCGCCCTACCCGCTCGCCGTAGGCCCCGCGGCCCCCTGCACTGGTAGACGGGCCTGGGTAGCTAGGCCTTGGCGAGGTCGCCTAGTCTAGTCCAGGTATCAACCTCCCACCCGCCCTTTCCCCTTTTCCATCTCCGGGTGTCTGTTTGGGCGAAGCCCGGTTCACCGGTCTGCGTTCTCGGCCTCGGGCTTGTTAGGGCCTCCCCCTAGGCAAGTTAGGACCCCCCTGTGAGGCATTGCACATTCGCCCACAGTTTCTCTTGGCCCGGGCTCGGGATAGCCCGTTAGCTTACCGTTGGCGTGCCCCCCTGCCCTTAAGGCAGGGAGGTTGTTCTCGCGGCCCCTCCCTCTTAGTCCACCGCGATGGACTCGACTCCCGAAGATAGGCTTCGTCTTACCCTCCGCGAGATAGGGTTAGACGAAGATTCAATAAATAAAGCCGTCATTAAAACGTTTCGGCCCTCCGAGGGCGCCGTATCTAGCTCAATTCCGACTGCGAACTCTTTCGATACTTTATCGCCGCAATCGCCTCTCGATGCGCGCGAAAAGGGCCTACTCGAGGCCCCGATCTCTAGCTCGGAGTCCGACTCCGAGATGGAGTTAGACAAATCGACGTCCGGTTCGTCCGCGTCCGCGACGACCGCGACTCCCGCGCCTTCAGCGCAGATAGACGAGGACGGGTATACGACCGTCTCATATAGTAGACGTCGTCCGGCCAGCCCGACGGATTCGGGTTCCGTAGGCCCAAAAAAACTCGCCAACATAGGTGGCGCTCGCGTGCCGTCGACCTCGGCTACACCGTCGCGTAAGCCGAACGCGAATAGTTCCGTCTCGCTCACTCTGGGTTCCACACCTAGGAAGCCGCGTCCGCCGCCGCCTGTTACGATACAGGACAAGTTCCGATGGACTTCGATTTCCAACAGTCTCAAGACTCGCAACATTAACTACACGAATGCCCTTAGTACGCCGGCGGGCATTCGTGTCAAATGTCCTACGTCGGACGACCACCGCGCGTTAATTCGCTTTCTAACTGAAACTAAACTCGCGTATTTTACGTACGCTTTAGAAGACGAGCGCCTCCTGCGTGTCGTGTTACGCCGTGTCCCGGCCGAAATCTCGGTCGAGGAAGTTACCCTCTCCCTTAAGGAGAAGAACTATCCAGTGCGTGAGGTACATCGTATGTGCCACCCACGCACTCGCGTCCCATACAACATGGTTCTTGCCATCCTCGACCGGTCGCAGGAGGGCAAGGCCATTTTTTCTCTTACGTCTGTGTGTGGCCTCAACGGGATCACCGTTGAGCCCCCACGCAAGACCCACATCCCTTCGCAGTGCCTTAACTGCCAGAGTTATGGACACTTCGCGAAGAACTGTCATCTTCGCCCCAGGTGCGTCAAGTGCCTGGGTGACCACGCCACGAAGGAGTGCGAGCGCACTCCTGGCACTCCCGACCCTCCCAGCTGTGTGGTCTGCGGTAACGCGGGTCACCCCGCGAACTATCGCGGCTGTCCCCGCGCGCCGCTCACACAACGCCTCCGCCAGGCGAGGCAGGCGCCCAGGGCGTCTGCACCCGCCGCCCGCCGTCCGCCTCCACCTCTCATGTCCGTGGAGGCCTTCCCGGGCCTGCCGGGCGCCTCCCGCGCCCCGGTAGCGCCCGCGCCCCGTTAGCGCCCGTGCCCACGACCTCACCGCGCTCGCCACCCTCTGTGCCGCGCGCGGCCCAACCCGGGCGGGCCCCTATGGCCCCCTGGGCCCCCAGACCTCAGCCTCAGGCCTCTTCAAGGCCTTTGGCGCCGCCACCTAAGGCGACTCAGGCTCCACCATCATCATCTCTGTCGGACAAGTTCGACTGGATGGAGCAACTTCTCATTGAGCACGATATGCAGGAGGTGCTCGCCTTTTACGCCCTAGTAGAGGAGAACTCCCGTGGGGTACAACTCATCGAAGCCCTAGCGCGCTTTCCGGCTATCGGAGCCACCGTACAGCGCCTCGTCCGGTCACAATCACATAAATACTAGTTTTAAAATTCCCGGGAATTGATAAAGTAAAGCCACGCGGTCTCTGCCTCTCGTTTTTTAATGCGAGATCCCTTCGGACACAGCGCGATCTAGTAGCTGACTTTTTACGCGATAGACAGATTGACGTTTTCCTCATCCAGGAAACGATGCTTAAACCGAGTATGCGTAATCCGAGAATCGCGAATTACTGCATCGTTAGAAACGACCGTGTCGCCCGCGGGGGCGGCACGTTAATTTATTTTAGGCGTTCGCTGTACTGCATGCCTTTAGATCCGCCCGCGCTTACTCATATGGAAGCGTCAGTATGCCGCGTCGGTATGACGGGCCACTCTGATATTATTCTTGTCTCCACGTATCTATCACGGAGCAAAGAACTACTCAGATCCGATTTGCAGGCACTGCTCGACTTAGGTGACTCGGTCATTATAGCGGGGGACCTCAATTGCGGGAATGTTATCTGGAACAGTCCGTGTACCTCTCGCAACGGGAGGATACTCGACGAACTAGGTAGGGTGCTCGCTTTTGACGTCATAGCCCCTCCGGAACCCACGCATTATCAGGACAACTGCCGACCGTCAGTTTTAGATGTAGCTCTGTTAAAAATGTCGTGCTTCCTGTACGACTTATATCAGTCGTACACGAACTCGACTCGGATCATCGCCCGGTTCTATTACAGTTAGGACATAACTCTGACTTTAGCCCGACGCCGATCAGAGTGGCCGATTACGCGAAACTTAGTGAATATTTCAAAAATAGTCCGTCGCCTAACAGTCTAGACAGAATTCTGGACGTGTTGGTGTCCAAAGCCGACGCGGATTCGGCTATCGATTCCCTGGTTGATTATCTCCAGACCGCCGTCAGGGAGACCTCGAAAGAGGTACAAGC
>JACEII010000010.1:8502834-8513271 GCA_014332785.1 Antheraea mylitta
ATATAATTCAATTAAGTACAAGGTTCAAAAGTATACATAAAATGGAACTTACATCATGGGATCTATTGCGCAAACATGATGTGTAATAGAATCTCGACGAATTCCGTCAGAATTTAATTATAATAAATAATCCAAATCAAGTTCTCTCTCAGGTCGAGGAATAAATCATAAAATATATAATTACATACTGTCATTGAGTATAGTAACACGAGATCAATATAGTATGAAGTCATTTCACGAAAAGATTGAAAGGAGATACGTTGTCAAATAATTATATTTCTCTTGAGTTAAGTGCTAAAGGATGGATAACACATTAAAAGGTAAAATATAACGTGTATTTTAAAAGATTTTCAGTTGATAAAATACCTACAAGAAGTTTTATTTGTTTATAGTCTTCATTAGTCCTTTTTAAAGTTATGAATATGGCTGCAAGTTCGGGCGTGCGCATAATATTGTCACGAGTTTCACATAATAAAACAAATTATAAATGTTCTTATAGGAGGCTAAGATTTGCATTTATTCATCCTTAAGTTGCCTCGATGTTTTTATTTTTGGCAACCATTGTCGTGTAAATAACAATATTACAAGTGTCTTGTGATAATTTCTACGTTCTAACAAGATGGTGGCTCCCCTGTTAGAATTTTTCAGGAGGTTTTTATGGCATCTCAAAACTGACGCTCCGTGATATTATTTTCCATCCTCTTCACTTATATAAAACAACTGAATTATATTACGTACAATGCTATCAATACTACAAATATAGAGCCAAATAACACAAGATTATGAATAAATCATAAAACCACAATATAATAGACTAAGATCTCACCAAAAACTGGCCTCGATGTTATGTATAGTACATGACGATATAATATGTATTTTTACTCAAATTTGTTTTTTTTTTTTCCATCTGACTATGCTATTGACCCAGCAAGGTCTTAACGGCTTCACCGAACTATAAACCTAAATTTGGGTTATGCGCAGCTATATTCAGAACGGTCAAAAAGTTTGGCGAGAACTGTAAATTACTTATGTAGCTTAATATAGAAAATACAACAAGTGACTTTAATTTATCTACGGTAAATAATCAATAATAATTTATGTTTAACTTTCTAATGCACTTACAATTTAAATTCAGTTGAATTTAAAAATCCAAATGATATGTATCAACAAAATGTATTGGTAATTTATAAATAACTTATTTATAATAGCAGTGCTAGTATATTCTTTCACCAATCCACTGTTGTTTTTCTTCTCTCCTATAAAGTTAACTGTTTTCTTGATTACTTTTTCCTTTTTGTTGAATTTAATCACCAGTAACAAGTAGTTCTTTATCAATTATGTTTCATCAGATCTCTTGGGGTACATATTATAGAGTTACATTGCTGATCGCTGCCAATAAACTTTAAACTGTATAAAATAATTAGACTGTAAATTCTACCGAGTTAAATGATTTTCCTGCTTCATTTAGAAGACGTCAAGTCAATATTTCGATATCTATGGGACGTTATTTTTTATTATTTCAAAGCTAAGATATAAGTATCAACGATTTTTTATTATTGAAGTTGACATAAAATAGCCGTATCTAAAGAACAGAAATAAAGGACCAGACGCTTAAAAATTGAAATATTTAAACACAATCCATTATAAAAGCGATTATATTGCAATTGCACTCGTTACTTTTAATGCAACTCCGATTTCAGTACTGAATTGTAATGATCAAATTAATTAATATATATTTATAAATCTTGATAGCCTAATGTGGTAAGTAGTATCTCCAAATTAGGGTATGTTTTAACATAACGATGGCACTTTTTGTCTAGTTATAGTAATCTGTTCCACTAATGAACACCTACTTGTACAAGCTTATTTCATCATTGGTATTTTTGACGGACGCTTAAAAACCAATATATAATTGCGTAAGATAATTTGATGTTATAAAAACATAAATATAAATTTGGAAATATGTATATATATTTTCTATATTTATAAATTTATGTGCAAAGCTTATTTGTATTACTACTATTTAGCTTATTAGTGAACACTAGATTCTGCTCGCGACTTCGGCCGCATTGAATAGTTTTCTTTAGCCTAACACTAACTGTAACTCGCGACTTCGTAGAAGGTGAAAATATTTTTAAATAATACGTACCTTAACCTCGACTTTGAAATATTATTAACTGCTGCTCTGCTCCTATTTGTTTTAGCGTGATTATATATAGCCTTTCTTGATAAATGAGGTATCTAACACTGAAAGAATTTTTCAAATCGAATCATTAGTTCCTGAGATTAGCGCGTTCAAACAAACAAACTCTGTGGCTTTATAATATAGCTTTATATTAATTAATGATAATTAAAAAAATTAAATGATATCGCACAATGTAATTCTATTGAATTCGAAGATTATTAGTAAAATACATGGAATTGTCGACTTGCAGCTTGTTTTTTTTCATTTGATGAATTCTGAAAGAACAGTGATCAATTCATTTGAGGGTAATAGTACCTACTAATAGTTCGTCGAAGTTACATGAAGCGGAACGATTATGGCTCAGTGGAAGGCCGCTCGGGTGCCATACCGAAGGCTATGGACTGAAATCCTTCCGTAAACATATCTTTTATGAAGAAAAATAAACGTAATGTTAAATCCATAAGCTATTTCTACTATACCAAGGCTAAGATTTGATGTATAGTATTTTTCGAATCCTCGAATTTTATAAGAAGATTTAAATACGAATATGTACCAGCAAATATACTTGAAAGACAATCAGCTTTTTAGGTTTAACATGTCATCATATTAGGCCGTATGACCATTTTTACTGTACTAGTGATAATTGCTGTAAAATAAGCCTTAAAACATTACTTAAATCGTTAGGAAACAGATAGCTTGTCTAATTAGCTTGTTAAGAAAATAAAATTGAGAAACGAATAAACGATGATGCCTTAAATATAGATCGAGAAGATAATCGCGTCCGCATCAACTTCGAAGATTATCTAAGTCGTATTATCAGTAATAAAAACTTTAAAAAGTATACTGAATTGTATTAGAAATTCAAAATGCGTACCTTAAATTACTATAATCGAGAAATTAACTACATTTAGATAGGTTTGTAAAAAGGAATTAATATCTGTTTAGTTACTACTAGTATTTGTTCGCGTCTTAAGGTCTCGGGTGATGTCGATCTTGTTTTGCCTGAAATATATCCTATCTTCTTCCCTGTATCTTTGATAATGTGTATCTGAAATATCTGATGATTGGTTGAATAGTTCAAGCTTGAAAGCGGACCAAATAAACTGCCATTTTTATTTATAATATTAGTAATGACCTTTTAGATTAAGATGGTAAAAATTACCCTAAAATTACAGCACCATTGCTATGAACAAGCGGAAAATATATTGTATCAAACATGCTTTAGTGTGCACTAGCTATATTTTAAACTAAAAATAAAGTTTCAATAACGATATAAAGCTTTACATTTTATTCATTTAAGCCTGATCACAAGAGTGTCGGTGGTAGAGCCACACTGAAGCTAATACTGGCTTCAGTATGAATGGGTCGGCTTGCCCGGGATAGTACACTCACAGAAAACCGACGTGAAGTAACAGTGCTTGCTTTGTTGCGTTTCGTTCGGTCAGTGAGAACGCCGGAGGCCCACCTCTTCTCACCTTCCCCCTCTCCTCTTCCCTTCCTACCCCCATCCCTCAACACAAGCTGGCAATGCATTTTCGACTCCCCTTTTGTTACAAGTGTCTATGGACGGTGATGATCACTTAACATCAGGTGACTCACTTATTCGTTTGCCTCCTATGATATAAAAAAAGACGTGAAGTAAAATTTACAAAAGTAATTGTTTCCTTATCGTAAATTTCTTACCAAAGTTGCATGCGCGTTGCAAAGCAAGATGGCGGTTTCTTTATTTACCTTCTATCTGAATCACATATTATGTTGATAATTGTATGCATGTAACAATTTTTAGAGACCCTCCAGTAATTTAAATAAAGATTTCAATATTTATTATAATGAAGTATGTAGCGCTAATTACTAAAAAATCTTAACGCCCGTTAAGTGTTAAAAGTTGCTGGAATGTACATCAAACATCAGTTTGCTAGCAATCGAGATATTGCAACTTTGTAATTAAGAACACGCGATAGACATGGGAAACAGCGTGTTTTAATTGCATAATAAATTATACGCGTACATGGAGCGAATATGAAAAGTTTGTGTGAAAACTTTTTTATCGTAAGAGACCTGTTTTGCTAGTAACTTTGTTGATTTGCAATATCATATTTAGTTGTGTAATAGAAAAAATGCTACCTACATATGTATCGTTTCTGATTATTAATCCGGTGAGATTTCAAATTCAATTTTGTTTAAACTATTAAATAATTTCGAAAGTAATTCAATTATAGCCGTCGTGTAGTGTTTTGAAAATCCAATTTTGGCTTTATTCTTTCCTCTATAAAGTTAATTTCTTTAACATAAGATGGATTGTTAACCGGTCGATCTTAACTAATAATAACTAACTATCCGATTAGGCCTCCCACGGCAGCGGCTCAAGCCTGGGTTCGATCCCTCGGTAGGGAGCCCTTGAGTGCGTTGCTTGCGCGATACGGTGACACACAAATATATATCACTACTACAACACTACACGTTCACCCCCACGTACGTGCACGCCTAAACGCTGACACATGAAAGTGGAGGCTTTACTTTTTTTCCCTTATCGAACTGAAAAATTCTCAATTTTCCGATAATAAATATATGGAGGAGTTGTTGAGCCAAGCCGAGGTGTGCCGCGCACCCTTGAGCTGGTTGCCAAAATAAAATCGGCTGAGTGCCTTAAGCGCTCGCCTTAGTAGTCCGGTGAAGCTGTTAAGACCTTGCTGGGTCAATAGTCATTTCGAAAAAAAAAAAACTAACTAATCTGAGTTTATTTGTTTATGCTTTTATGCGTTAAGTATTCAACCGATCATTATGACATTTTGTATACAGTTAGTCAGATGCATATTTGGGGGTACAGCACTGACCCTCAAGCACTGACCTCCAAGTCGAAGAAAAAAAATCGGCGCGGCCGTACTATCCTTTTCTCGAAGAAATTCAGGCGATTTTCGACTCCTCAATAACTTAGTTGTAAATAAAACTACAAGCCTGAATTTAGAGTAACCAAGCAGGCATTGTATAAATCCTGTATATTTCAAATATCATTCAATTTGAACATACTTAAAATATTTTGAATATTGATATGGTCACTATAAGGTGTTGTTAGGTTAGCTAATTACGTAAAAACTTAAGACAGAAAGTCCTTTATGTAGAGCCTTAACAGAGTAACCGACTGGGTATTACATGAATCTTACAACTTTTTATGGTAGAAGAACTGAGGTGCGTGACTTGGCTTTTTTACAAGTTTTGTTTTTAATGGCATACATTTATATAGAGCATCATTCGTCCAGAAAAAGTATTTTATCCGAGAAAGTTATCAAATGTATATTAAAATGAGTGAAGCCGGGAGTAAAAGGATATTAATAAGTGTACAATATAGATTTTTATCTGCTCCATAATGGTTTCTATTAGCATGAATAATTGAATAAATATCTTAATTAGTCTAAGGTTTTAAGTTCACATTAAGTGCGATAGATATACGTTGTTAAATAATTAAAACTAATTGCTCTAATAGCGAATATTAATACTTCTATATTCAGTTTTTTGTTGCGAAATTCTAGAACCAAAGGAAATATTATATCAACCGTATAAAAAACGGTTTGAGTCATTCAATGAACAAAGATTCGTATCGATTGTTTTATGAAATACAGTTCACTAGATACGTTCTCACAGTTCTCATTTAGTTTACTTAAGTAGTATAGCTATATCTCGATCGAACTACATAATTTTTAGTTTTCTTTGGACTGTCGTTGCTAGTTATCTCAAAACCAGTTTATGTTGTATTATTAGCTTTGTTGAATAAATAATATTTTGTACGGCCAAAGCCATTTTTATCAAAACTATAATAAGATAAAGAGAATAAATGCCTTGTTTGGTGGTAAGATGTCCATATTGCGTCCACTTAATGGTGGACTAGCATAAAACACATCGTTATAAAATCGTTACCATAACCTTCCGATTCTCCCAACAGGGCGTGTTGGCACTCACGCCCGTGTAACCCAGATCATGTTGCTGTAGTTGGGCGGTCAATTTCGCTCCCGTACAGTCGCTGCGGGCCCTTTCGGTCCGATGCCTCGCCCTTGAGAATGCTTCTAACACGATACGGTATACTCACCAGCTTACCACATACGACTCAGAACATTATCTTCCCTTTTCTTGTATTTATTTTTGTTAGCTAGCCTTAGCTAAATTGTCAGATTCAAAATAAGTGTACATGCTCCTGAGGCACATATAGAAGCACGCATATGAGTCTCATTAACACATGCACGTATGGCTAGCTTAGTTTGCATGCATATGACAGCTAAAACGTTCTTGAGTTTGTTAGCATACGGCTGCATGTCTTAAGCGCTCTCCCGAAATACCCGGTAAAGCTGTATAGGGCTATCAGGCCCAACAGTGATAGTCAGACAAAATAAATAAAAACGAAAATGTCTTTAGCGTAATTCCTTTCTATTCTGGCGGTTTCGGATAACACTTGTCGACTGTCGACGAATTGTAATCCTAACTATGGTCGCCGTTTTATTAAATTGTACTGTTTATTTACCACTGGGTTGACTATCATAACTTTATCGTGGTAATAATTATTATATTTCAAGCGATTTAATATTTCTTTTTAACTTAAAGAAATAAAGTTAAGCCAAAAACAGAAATATATGGAAATGTATACATTGTATTTTATGTATTTAAATGGTAAACGGATCTAGATTTATTAAGAAAGCGTTTGTTTACGAAATTCCACCTTCGCAGTGACATAAGCTTCTTGCCATGAGGCCAGTTTTGCTTATTTAAATTGTGGACAGTAGAGCTACGCGCAGTTCAGATATTACGTGAGATGCAATCAAATAATGGCGTGTCGGTAGATGTTACGAGAGTTTTCATCATCGAATATAATTATTACCTTTATGACCTATAACACCGAATCTCATTAATATTTATAAGGTCATCTTGTTAACATGCACAATTTAAATAAAACTATAGATAGAGTAAAATACTTTGTAAAAATCCATCTCATTTGTGATCGTTACTGGTTTCGTCTAAAATAATTTTTGCTATCTCAATAAACGACATAAAAGTATTTGTTATTGTAAAGAAGAATGTTATCTAAAATGCCTTTATAAACAAGCGAATGTTCGCCTCTTATCCGTTTTAAATAATTCTACAAAGCAAATAATAACAATGTACTGCTAATATTGATATATTTTATTGTTCCGTCTGGAAATATCGCTCGAAATTGTGTAAATTATTCACACCTTAATTGACTGTTAACTTGCAATTTGACTTTTATTTGTGAAGAGATAGTGATGTAGTAAAATATGTTCTGTAACTCTTGAAACTATTCAGAACTCGTGGGTTTTCAATTTTTTATATAATAATAGGTATTTTGATAATGTGTCGTTTCTACCAAATAGACAAATCCGAATTATCTACTAGTACAATGTTGATTCATTTTTTGTACAGCTATTCGCTATGAGATCTTGGTATGAATTTATTTGGGAAAAATATTGTACCGATTACATGACAAGTAGTAACAACCTTCATCCAAATTATTATTTTTTTTTAATATAGGTTATTTGTTTGTATTTTTTTAATCTATGTCTCCATTAATCGACAATTTTCTTATGAAATATTAACTCGCAACCTAACCTAACCAAACAGAGGTAAAAGAGCAAGATGTCGAACGTTCGGCGAGCGCGGTGCATTTAATATGTAAATACCCAAACTTTTATAAAGCAAATATTCAACACGTTTTTATTTTTTTGTAATAACACCGAACATGTTTTAATTGCTTCTTCCAACATCAATTTAGGTAAATTGAAGTTCTTTAGTTAATTTTTTTGGAACAATACTCTAGGCTACATTTTTTATGGTAATTAAAATGAATTATACATTTTTAAATCAGAAATTACTTGATATTTTTAAATTTGTTGTTATTATTATTTTCATATACACCTATGTGTGTTTAACAGGTAATTAATTCATGACAAATAATGTTATCTGCAAATTAATTTTTAATTGAAATTTATATTTTATAACTAAATAACTTTTACAATAAAAACTTATTTTTTTCTTTCAGTACGGCCTCTGCCTATGTAGGCAATTTCACCAATGTCAAGTGTAACAAATACACGTTTTAAACTTACAGTAGATACTCGATTAACCGGACTAATTGTTGTCGTTAGGTATTGGGATAATTGAAAGTCCGGATAATCGGATGTATGCCAAACCTCCTTGAGTTTTTGGCGGCATTTTGGTATGTCATGTTGTGGATTTTATATTTTATTCATAATATTGTGTTACTTGACTCTATATTTTGTAAAATTGGTGGTGTTTTACGTTATACAGTTCGGTTATTGTGAAGAGAATGGAAAATAATACCACGAAACTTATTGTGTAAAATATTTATTAATCGCCATTGAAACAAAACATTGACACTGGCAAATGCTTCTGCGGAGCTAAAACAAGAAAAAGAACAAGACAAACCTGTGGTTTTGTGCCTATATAATACATATGTAAATAATTTTATACGTTTATTAAAATATATCAACGAAAGTCAATGTTTATTAAAAAATTATAAAGAGATACATTTTGCCACATAGGATGTATACACTTATTTATGTGTGTACATACATATTTTCTTAGATTATATTATGTAATACTAAAATACCTTAATCATGAAATAAAATATTTTGGTACGTATGTGGAGAATAATTTGTTTACAGTATGTATTTGGCAATTTGCACAATACATAGGTGACGGTTGATAGCCGGATAATCGTGAATTCGTATAACTGAGGGCCGGATAATCGAATTTATACTGTAATTCCAAATATTCAGTGTAACAACGTACAATAATCTCAAAGAGCAACACGTCAACATAGATAAATTACCAAAAGGGGATGGACACTGTTGTGAGTGCAGAGTGCCACAGAGATTATTTACATTAATATATTTGAAATATACATACATACATATACATAACATAATTATGTAAGTATCGACAGGTAACATTACAATGTAATATTATTACGATAAATGAAATGAAAACTTATAAACCTTTTAACTTTTTAATTACACTTCGAAACAAATTTTACTTCATAATTTGTTGCATTTGTAAATAGCGATTTACGGAAGATTATTTAAATCGAAGGTCATTGAAACCAAGATATCTGTTCTTGTTTCACGTCGGTATAAGGTGTGCGTTTATGTTCCGTACTTAATCGTTATTTTAATGGGTGTATTGAACCCTTCATGGTAAATTTTGCATATATTAAATTTAATAAGTAATATTCTTATGTTCACCAATATTTATCCAACGAAATGATAATTGAATAAATACATGGTTTAAAGTATATGCCAAAAAATATTTTTGTTATAATTTTTATTTAAAATTTTGCTCATTAAGTAGAAATGGTGATGACTCGTGTGTTCGGACATTGTGTCAATGGACATAGATTTATATCATGCAATAAGCCGGATTTCTGTTTAAAGGAAAATATAATCAAACTATACTATGGTGGCGGGGCTTTTTTGCCTGTCTGGCTAGCTACCATATAAAATTGGAAGCCAAATACCTATAGGTCGGTAGCTTTACGCGATAAGTACTTTTTCTTTTCTCTAAATTTAACATATCTCCATTTTAAGGCATATTGTTATTAAATGTACTTATGTAGGCAGTAGAACCACACCGATGCTATAACTGGTTTCAGCATGAATGGGTCGGCTCGTCCGGGGCAGTACCACCTTTTTTTTTTTTTCTCGAACTGACTACGCTATTGACCTAGCAAGGTCTTAACAGCTTCACCGGACTACTAAGGCGAGCGCTTAAGGCACTCAGCCGATTTTATATTGGCAACCAGCTCAAGGGTGCACGGCACACCTCGGCTTGGCTGTTGCCCGTTGCATGCAAAATCGCGACCTATCTTAGCTAACCTAGCTAACTATTCATATATGTTTGAGTTGTTGAAACGTATATGAGTACCAAGCATATCCGCCTCAACAACTCAATTTGTTGAGAGTTTTTCAGTTCGATAAGGGAAAAAAAATTATCAAAAATAACCCTTCCACCAAAATGTGTAGCGTGTAGGCGTGCACGTGTGTGGAGGTGATAGTGTAGTGTTGTAGCAGTGATGTATGGGTGTGTCACCGTATCGCGCAAGCAACGCACTCAAGGGCTCCCTACCGAGGGATCGAACCTAGGCTTGAGCCGCTGCCGTGGGAGGCCTAATCGGGTAAGCAGTACCACCCTCTCACAGAAAATCGACGTGAAGTAACAGTGCTTGCATTTTT